>OZ007491.1:6711011-7311011 GCA_963931815.1 Caenorhabditis plicata
ATGTTCACTTGAATGCAGAGGTTTCATCTGATGATTACGATGACGACGATGATAGCGATGTCTTATTTGATAGGGTTTTATTAGTATTATAACCCTTTGAATGAATTCAGTTAATGCAGAATAATTTATTATCACCAAAAAGAAATACTGGAATGATGCGTCGTAGGACAGAAAGTTTCACTGTGCGATTTTTTATTTTGTCATTGTTGTTTTTTGCTTCGGTAAGGATTATGTAGTCAAACAATCAGGATTGGTTTTATTCACAGGGTCTATTAAATATGTCAAAAATGCTGGCGGAATGCTCTTCCCAACATTCAATTCTTTCATGTTTATGGTTATGCATCGGTATGATTTGTGGCTGTTTCACAAGTAAGTGTATATTTAAATACCTGCTTAAATTGATTTCAATTATTTTAGCCAAGTTTGTTGTTGTGAAAACCAATTTAATGATGTTTCTACTTTTCATTCTAACAATTCTCATTTTAAATGAAAATTTCGTTCTTAATTATGCGTTATTTTATACAATTCGAGGATTATTTATTGGCACAGTTGTTTACGGTAATAATGCTCTTCGGTTTTTTTTGTATATTTATTGTCTTAAAGAGAAAACACTTCCGTGATTGATCGTATTTATCATTTTCATTTAGGTGGAATATTGTATTGGTATTCATTATGGCGCAAAGAACCACGAAGATTTCTTTCACTTATATTTCTCATGCTTCTCGGAGGATTTTTCGCCGTTGTATCGACTCAGACATTAATCGGTTTGTTCGGATTGCGGGATATGGGATTATTTAAATATTCAGATTCAACTAATTCAATATCACATATTGCTTCATTTTCGAATAACGGGGTATTTGTCGGAAGAGTGAAGCGAGAAGAAGAACCAACAGAAGAAGAAAAGCCTTTATTGCCGTTTGGTAGGATATTGTTTAAATTTATGCGGGTTATTTAACGTTTTTCAGCCGTGGATAATTCAACTGAAGTTAATAATTCAACGGAAACGATTGTTGTTAAAAAGTAAGTGGTTTCATTTTTTTTCGTTAAACTTATAATCTTGTTTTATGAAATTAAAAAGTTGTGTTGTCATGAGAAAAGTAGTTTGTTTAACAAATGACGTCAGCAATAGCTTATTTTGTTTTCAAGAAAATTATATCACCAAATTATTTTATTTTTTATCATGTAAGGTATCAACAAAACCATTCAAATGCATTTATTAGTAACGATTTAAATTTTGAGGATTTATGGGTAAAGAGAGCGATGATTTCTTTGTCTATGCGAGAGATGAACGAAATGACAAATTTTAAAAAATCTCGAAAAGAATGGGAAAATTCTGAATATAGAAGTTTTTTTAATGATCCAAACCAATAATATGGAATAAACATTAAAAATCCGTATCGCGACTATTTTTCCATTCCGAATAAAATCATTAAAATCAACCAAATCTAAGCTTACGTATGATATTTTAGACCTGAAGTTGCAACGGGAAATGTGCAAAAAACAAAAACAAAAACTGAAGAAAATGCTGAGAAGGAGCAGGAAATTAAGGAAAAGATAAAAGAATTGAAACAAAACGGTAAAAAGTTTGCATTTGGTTTTAATATGATTTAATTGGGATTATAGAGACTTCGTCAGACGAAAGCGAAGAAAATAAGACGACATTAGAAACTTCTTCGTCAACGACAACTTCTACTTCTACCACTACTACCACTACCACAACCACAACCACTACCACTACCACAACTACAACTACTTTACCTCCAACCACAACCACTACTCAATCGCCAACAACAACGACAACAACGGTAAAACTTATTACGGTTTTTATGAAATCAAATGTTGTATAAAAATGATATACTTTATAGATAGCCTTGGATAATGGCCGCAGGAATAAGGAGTCGACAAATTTGTAAGTGAAAAATATAGAAATTTAACGGTGGTAAGAAGTTACGAATAGTAAATAAAGTTTATTTTTGAACACAATATCACCCAAAGTAGTAAAATGACTGTCTCATTTCTCAATCAATATTATCCATAGATTATAATTAGTTGATCATTGACTATTTTATTGTTTTATAACCTTCTTTTTGGAATGCTTCTGTCCAAGAACACCACGGACTTATTTTACAAAGATGTGAATTTTTTGTAAAACATTTGTTTTTATTGTTAAAAGTTAAAGATCTATTAAAAACTGTTTTGAGATAAAGAAGCTCATAAATTTAAACAAAAGGAAATGTTTCATATCATTCGATAAATATGGAACATTTTCTGTGTTTTGAAGTTTATTCTCTTTTCTATATGAAACAAAATAAGATTCTGCTATCTAATTAAACAAATATTCAATTCGCCAATTTAATATTTAAAAACAATATTTTCAATATTTTCAGGGAGGATGATGCGAAGAAATGTCCAACTGCAAATCTATTTTTGTCATCCGATGCGTTGATTTTAAACTCTGGTCTTACTGAATCCATAATTATCTCAATCACCACTGCTACCGTACTCGCTTTATTGCTCGTTTCCTTTGGATTTTGTTGTTTACCGTTTGGTTGGAAGCCTGATCCACGGATAAAGAAGGTAAATTTTACAACCAAAATGAATTTAATTGATTTTTAATGATTTCAGTTGCAAAGTGACTCGATAGTTGGATTAAGTATGAGATTAAGAGTTTTTGTCGCTTCAAGTCATACAATTATCGGATTTTTACAACGTTTGAATTTATAAAATGTATAAAATTGCGATACTTAATTTAGAACTGATTCATTTTCACCCGATCACAGTTGGGGTAGAGGATGCCAGGGCACAGAGAATCACATCACACGTTTTTTTGGTTGTAGTGTCGCTAGTTTTTATAGCACTGTGAGTTGTGGAGAAATAAAATTCTCCATATTTTGGTTTTTTAGAGGGCGTAAGGTTTCCACTACTGGATTTATATTCTCTTCGTATTTCTTCTATATGGCTGGGGAAGTTTTGCTATTTCTCAATTCGAGTTCGATTCCTGGGATAGCCATTTCATGCTCTGGGATTCATGCCATTTGGATATCACTGTTTCTGACACTTGAGGTTTGGATTTTGGTATTTGATATGATTTTTATCTTTGATTCTAGATGTTCATAAAGATTCGGGCGACTGTTCATTTGGCATATTTCTTGATAGCTTGGATTGTTGGTCGCATTTTAGCCTGTTTATTTGCATTGAATGATTCGTTTTTGATGATGGAAAAACCTTTTGTGTTTTTATTGTCGACTGCATTGGGATTTTTGTTGTTCTTCACATCGAGTCACTTGTTGAAAGCGAAAAGGTCAGGATTAAATGGAAGGAAAATCGAATGCATTGTTACTATTTGATGAGAATTAGTGATAATCATTCGCAATTAATGTTTGTTTCACTGATCAATTAAATGGGAAAATTTGATTACTAAGGGAATCAAAAACCGCTATATTTTAATTCCAGAACTATTTATTTATTTTCTTACAATTAGAATCAAAGAAGGATAAATGAAATAGAAATAACTCATTAAAATATTGTTTCAAACTAATTTTATTCAA
Organism: Caenorhabditis plicata; assembly: GCA_963931815.1. Classification (NCBI taxonomy): domain Eukaryota; kingdom Metazoa; phylum Nematoda; class Chromadorea; order Rhabditida; family Rhabditidae; genus Caenorhabditis; species Caenorhabditis plicata. The sequence goes on from OZ007491.1 coordinate 6,714,560, forward strand.
ATCGGGAGATATTTATTTTCCCCATCAATAAAATCAGAATTTAGTTTGCTTCTAAAATAAGTTTGATAATTGATAGCGAATCGTAGATGTGAATCGAACACTTAAAAACTAAAATAAACATTCCGACGCTGAAATATTTTCGAATATTTAGGTTAAAACAAATATTGGAGGACTCGAGTGCTCCAATTACGAGTAATCACAGTGGTGGGGAATATATATCCTTGACAGCTCAAGATATGATGGATGATGAGGATTTGGACGACATAGAGGAGGTATTAACATACTCTCTTTGAATTTTTGTTGCTAGAAAATTATGCATTTAACGGAGAAATTGAAAAACTATGTTTTCAAAATAATAAGTTTTGCTTCTATTGAAAATTTAGTGGTTAATTTGAAATCGTGCACACCAGAGATGGGCGGAATGGGCGTTTCGGAATGAAAATTGGAATTCCGGAATGTGGTCTCGAAAAATGACCGGAACCCGTAACTTCGAACATATTTGAAAATACGGTAACAGGAATTCGGAATCGAAATTGGAATTTCGTAATCACATGTGAAAATTCGGAATTGAAAAATGTCCGGAATTCCTGCCGTATTTGGCTTTAACGTTTATATGAAAAGTAAATTTTCGGAATCAGGGATTTGGAATCGAAAATCCGGAATTCCGCCCATCTCCGGTGCACATCAACGACATGGAATGACCAATTTTCAAAAATGGAATCTGACATCAAAATTTTAAAAAACTAATCCGGCATTAGAAAATTGGCGGATAACGTACTTTGTAATTTGGAATCAAATGTAAAAATTGTGAATCTAAAATTTTTCAAGCATTTTCGGATTCTAAAAAAATGTAATGTTTGAGTTTTAACAGAGAAATAACTCACAATTTGATTGGCAGATTTCATTTATACAGTCTATCTTACAATTACGTTAATTTTACGACTTTATCAATGTAAAAGAAGCAATTAAATTGTAAATAGTAAATTCGAAGCAAAAAACGTGCACTTTTACAAGGCAGAATAAGTTTGGTGTGATTCGTTTTTTCATTTTTTCAATTTCTCTCAAATTCCTATTTTCCTAACGACAAGATATTTATATAAAAATGTTAACAGAAACATTTATATTTTATTTAGGATGATCGAAGCTCTATTAGAGATTTGGATTATGAATTAGAACAGCTTGGTTTAGAACCCGTCGGCTCTTCTTCTTCTAGTTCGGTCTTAAAACGCGCATAATTTAGCGTACGTTGTATTTCCGGTGTTATACATGTAAATAATGTGTAGTAATACATTTTTCCAAAATTTTTTTAAAATTTAATTTATTAGTTAGTCGTTTTTAATTGATTTGCTTCGCTTTAATTGGTGTTTGGCTTGAACTGAACTTTCATTCAATGTATGTGTAATTGACATAATCAGTTGTTACCCTTTATGTGTATTTGTGAGCCAAGCTCGGTTATTTTTTTTACAGATTGGTTATTTATTGTAGTTGTTTGTTTAATATTTTATTAGTAGTTTCGATTAATTATAAAAGAGTTTTTGGTGTGATCTCTGTGATATTTAGTTGAATAAATGGATGATTTATTTTGCTTCAGTTCTAGCGTAGATTAGGCGATTTTCGAAAATATATGATGTCAACGATGTTAATAGATGATTGATAATAACGTAAATTGAGAAATATTGAATCCAAGCCCACTTGAGAAGCTCGAACGTGGTTGTGCGATAGGTAAAATTGAGATTATCCAGGTACAATTGGAATGAAAGATTGATAATGGGTGGCAAATGTGGTGACTCGATGAGTTGAGTTGTCCTTCGCTTGATTTCGTACGAAAGTGGTGCAGTTGTCTGACGATCGAGAATGGAATTGATTTGATAGTGCGAAGCATCGTAGCGTTGCGGGTCGATGTGCTGCCAATGCTCGACGGGTCTGCAAGAAATTTAGAATTGGTTGGAATGTGATGAAAGATTACTCGAATGGCTTCGATTGATCCACATCGAGTCGGCCGTTGATGAGAATGTGACTTGTGGGGAATGGCAAGTGGATGGTATCGATGAGCATAAGGTTGTACTGAAATTGAAGAGATTGATAGTGGGGAGCAGATCGCACAAATTGCTCGAAATAGCACGTACATTTACTATTGAATGATAATCAAGCTTGAATGTTGTCGACAATGCACAAATTATCGAATTAATCGTCTTGTTTGCAGTGCTCAATTGAATATCAATAAAAAGTGTGCGTTCATTTTGATAATTCGTTAATTGAGCTACAGTTAATTGCTCGTTAGACGCGGCCGCAGTTAGCACAGGATAAGTTGAGGACACCAATGAACCGTTTGGTGCTAAAATACATTTGCCATCCAAATAATAATGAAATGCAAACAAACTTGGTAAATGAATAACAAAATTGCCATCAAATGATATATTCGGTGTCTCGATGAATGTTCCAGTTTTCTTCCAGAGACCCTATTGTTAAACATTAGTTGGTATTAATGCAGCCTCTTCTCACTTGTGAAATAAATATAAGGAATAATGGCAGGAATATTCTTATGAAATTGATAAATTTCATATAAATCCACGCTGAACTCCATGTGATAGAACGATATGTTCGTAATATTGGCTGAAAGATGGCATTGAGAACTTGTAAGAATGGATAATTTAAAAAGATCCATGGTAATGTTTCGGAAAGATAAATAGTTGATTGTTTAGTTTTGATGGAAGAACATTATTTTTAAATTATTATAGTCCTTTTCAGAGATCGGTGCCTAATGGAAGAGGAAAAATTAGGATGGAATGAGGTTCTCGTTTAGACGGCCATTCTTTTTTACGAAATTATGGGCAGCACATATTTAAGAGGAATTGAGAAAAATGTTGTTTGTGGCCGTGTGGTTTTCTCTTCTTTTATTACTCTTCCATTAGGCACCGATCTCTGAAAAAGGCAATAATTATTCAAAAGTGAAATTTAGCCGAGAGTTGAGAGCACGCCAACAGCAAATGTGTAAGAAATTATGAAAAACAATTGCATGCGAAATTAAAAAAAAAAAAAACTATAATTAGATGTGCGGAAACAATTACGACTGAATTTGAATTTTAATTAATCTCATCTAATCAGAAATTAAATTTATTACAGAGAAATGAAAACCTGATTAGTTTTAGTCATACTTGGGAAAGGCCGGCCCTAAAATTAAACAACTTTTAAGTTTTTTTCCTTATTTTTTAATTATTTTATATTTTTTTCTTAAACGAAACATACTTAAAACCTCAATTCTAGAAGCTTTCCCAAAACGAATATCATTGACTTCACAATTTTTAATTGGGAAGATGTTAGCCTATCTAATACTGATCTGGCGGAATGAGAGAAAAGATGCATGTGTAAAATTAATTCATCTCTCATTGAATCGATTTCAATAACCGTTCGTAAGGATGACATCCATCGAGTTTCAACGGGCATTGATGGAAGTTTTGCAAGATTGTTGCAAATTTTAAAATAATTTATTTCTTAAAACTTTACACTTAAATATTAACCTCAAAATTCGATCGAACAGCTAACGCTACTTGATAAGCATCAGAAATTGTTTTCTGCACTTGTTCAAGTAGACTAATATCTGATTCCATCAAATCAGCAAGATGGCGATTTAGTGGATTGACAGCCCTTTCAGCTACCAAGTTCAAACTGTGACTAACGCACCTTACATAGTTGTCGAAATGCACTAGAATGCTGATATGATAACATATGATAACATACAATCAAGTAGTGGGATCGAAAGAATTTTGGATGACATCTGTGATATTCCAAACAATGCAGGCAATTTGAAAGAATTAGACAGCTTATATCTTTTAAGCAGCCGGCAGATGTTGATACCAACGATTTTAGATATTTCAACGAAATTATGTTGCCAACTTTACCGGGCCGGCCCCAAATTTCCCAAGTATGGTTTTAGTTAACCCAGACATACCAAATTAACGTTGTTTTTACCGTCCTGGTGTTATTCTATAAAACTAAGGCCACACGTTTGTTTTATAGCACTTTCTAATGAATTTTTTTTTAGTTAAATAGCGATGAGCATTTTGATGTTTTAATTCATAAGCGAATATATTGCCCTTTTCAGAGATCGGTGCCTAAAAGAAGAAAAAAATGATAGCCTCGGATGGACGGTCAGACGGCCACAGGCGACTTTTTCGTCTATTCCTCTTCAATGTGTATTGTCCATTTTAACACACATTGATGAGAGACAAAAGAGTGGCCGTCCAAACGAGAATCCTAATTTTATTCTTATCGTGGACAATAATTAAATAAAGGAAAAACACGTGAATACGCAGTTAATTCGAAACAAAAACGTGGGCTAACATTTACAAGGTCACGACACAGATCAGAATAATTTGGTGTGCCCAGACGAATTATACCGGCTGTAAATGAAGCTTTTTTCAGAAAAATACTCATTTAATAGCTATTTTAAGAGTTAGTATTGATGAAATAAGCCTTAAATAGAACAGAACGCCAAATGAATCGGCCGAAATTGGAGCTCAGAAATGTCATTTAAACATAGCATATCGTGAAAATTCACATAGCAAGAGATATTATTTTAAGAGAAGCCTGTATGATTTATTTTTTTTACATTACGTGTGCTAGATACTTGACTATAATATAATATACATATACAATCCACTGCCAAGAAACCGCGCCGCATTGCAAAAGACTTCGCACCAATTGAAAACTCAACCTTTTATATTAAATATTATTTTAAATATTTTAAATATTTACAAGTCACTTATATCGACGATGAAGACTCTTCTGTTCCATTAATTGAGCTACTAAGAATTTCTCGTCAATAATTCATCAGGATGTCAGCAGAATGAAACTTTAACTGATAAATAAAATATTGAAAATAAAAATAATAAATTAAAAGGTAGTATTCATGCAATTGGTGCGAAGTATTTTGCAATGCGGCGCGGTTCCTTGGCAGTGGAGTTTTTTCGTTAAACGGCAATGGTATATTATGAAAAATTACCTTTCCCATTAAATTACGAATTGTTCTGAATGACGCAAACTGGTATGGTAATAAAATGAGCTCAGTAAAAGTGTTCAAATCTAACTTTTTGGCAAGCTATAAATATTTGTAGAGAGTTTAATAAGGCCTAGTTAATTTGCCGTAAGCAAAGTTTTATGAAAAGGCGTAACAATTTTCAGACACGCTTAAAAACCGGAAGATCGTTATTTCCAGTTGGCGTGCAACGTTCTTGCAAGAACTTGAAAAATAGGTAATTTTCCCATTAGGTACTTTTCATCACTCTTTAACCAATAAATACGTTCTAACACACGCCCTCAGGAAAATCGGACAGGTAATCAGAGAGTCCGACCTCTGAAAAGGGATCTGAAATGAGATTAAACCCACACGAATGACGAGGATCGAACTGTGGCATAGGCGTGACTGTGTTCACGTAGTGTCGTAAAATAAAATGCTAACTTATTTTGTATTGTTTCGAACTATTGTTCTCATTTCTAATTTGTAGCGATTGAATGTCTAGTTGAACATCAAATTAATTAATTTTGTCAATATTACGAGATATTTGATTTAAAATATTAAGAAAAATATGAAAAATATTTCCAAACAATAGTAAATAAGTTAGCCATTTATTTTACGACCATACTTAAACACAGTCACGTCAACGCTACAGTTCGATCCTCGTTATTCGTGTGTGTTTACTCTCACTCCAAAAGTTCTTCCAAGAAAAACTAGGCCATGCTGCTGACCTGATTTCCGTTTCGCGTTCTCTCTAAATACCTTTATTCACACTTTGCTATTTTTAACATCTAATTATAAAACGTGCTTAATCAAACCTCTTTAAAAATATCCTCATGTGGCATCTTCAAGCTGCGCCGTTTCAATCACTGTCTGAAATTTATGCATTTTTTATTAAATTTACTAAAATTACCTGAAACACTACAATCCACGAGATTATGACAAATACCAATGTGATCTTGAAAAACGCAGATGATTGGTTATAAGTGGCCGTCATTGGCAAAAGGTTCAACATTGAAATAAACCGAGCTAAAAAGGGTTCAAATGGTTGTCATGGATACATGGTGGAACGGGGTACACTCCACTGCCAAGAAACCGCGCCGCATTGCAAAAGACTTCGCACCAATTGAAAACACTACCTTTTCCTTTATTATTATATTAAATTAAAAGGTTGAGTTTGCAATTGGTGCGACGTCTTTTGCAATGCGGCGCGGTTTCTTGGCAGTGGAACGGGGGCATATTTAATTATCGTTGCAAAATTGTGTTTTTGAGGAGCAAAGTCTAACAAGGATTAAAATGATTTTTTGTGTATATTAACCATAATAATTATAATTGTAAATAACACGCTTATACCCCAGGACAAAACGTGCTCAAAAACCCATTTGGAGGCGGAAGAAATAAGGCTTGCGTTTTGGCAAAATAAGTGTGCCTTGGTTTTATAAATTCTTTCCAGCCAATATTTTTTAAATATTGAATCGCGGACACTCTTGAACAGAGGTTAGTATATAAATTAATCACGCCAAATGGAAATTAATATTTGCTGCTTTTTAAGCGCATCTTACAAATTTTACGCGTACATGACAAAAACCTAGTTCACCCCAGTTTGTCAGCTTTTCCTTAAAATATCGAAAAATAGTAACAGTTTCCCGAAATTTTATATTTCAGCACATTTTATGAGAATTCTAATTGACGTAAATTAAAAAGTTTATTGATATGCATAATTTTGAAATTAATTCGAATTAAACAATTATTAGCTGCTTCCGCCGATATTATATATAAGCTTATTAATGTAAAAACTCTGTTCAAAGGTGTCCGTGACTTAAAATACATAATATCAAATGAAATATTGTATGAATAAAATTGATAAAATCAAGGCACACTTTGTTTTGCCGAAACGAAAGCCTTCAAATTGTTTTATCCTGAGGCTGTAGGCAAGCAAGTTAAGGTTAAATTTTAAATATTGTCCTTTTCAGAGATCGGTGCCTAATGGAAGAGTAATAAAAGAAGAGAAAATGATTAGGCCACAAAAAACATTTTTCTCAATTCCTCTTAAATATATGCTGCCCATAATTTCGTAAAAAAGAATGGCCGTCCAAACGAGAACCTCATTCCATCCTAATTTTTTTCCTCTTCCATTAGGCACCGATCTCTGAAAAGGACAATAAAATAGTTTTCTAACAGCCAAAAGATTAAGAGTTAAATTCTAAGGAAGTATTTGGTAAAAAACGCCGAATTTACAAGGGAAGTCACTTTGGCTTCCCTTTGAGAATTTTATGAAACTTGGACCATTGATGGATTCAGGTGCGCTGATTCTAAATCCGTTTTCAAAATGGGCGCAATATTTCTCTCAGCCGAGATATGAGCCGTCAAAGTTCATTTTATGATGTGCTCCTTGATGTGCATGAATCACAAAACGTCCGACACAAGCAATTATATAAGACAAGCAATTAGCATGAAAAGTGTGCCAGCAGCAGCGAGTGGACGGAGCAATTGGAACGGTATAGTGATCATGGTTGGCTATTGCAGTGTGTGAAGTATTCTCTGCACTTTGCGCTTGACAGTGGCGTGACTATGTTTTTCACGAAAAGTGCTCCTGTTAGGACGCGAGGTGCTTTTTGCATGAAAACAGACTCATCCTGTTATATAGCGTAAACACGTCATCAATCTTTGTTAAAATTTGATTTTGTTTTTTGGAGTTAGGACGCTTCGTGTAATTTTGATGAAACTTTGGTTACTTTATCGGTTTGAATTGAATGTACTGCGCGTGAAGTTATTCTCCTTTATACACCATTCGATTCGTCATAATTTGCTCCATAACATATCCCAATAATAAAAATTTCCATCGATACAGTTTTCTTTAAGATCTTCTTTTCTTCAAGAACTTAATTACATCGGAAAACAGTTAAAACCCATATAATTTAAAAATTCAAAAGGATTATGCATTCAACAATTTTATATCCAGCATGAATCCGTCAAAATTTAAAAAAATCGTTGTAAACACCGGCAAATAAATCATTGAATTTGCTACTTAATTCATAATTTGCTCAACTTCCTTGAAATCAAAAAATCATTCGTCGAAAATATTCGTACTTTGGTCATTTCTGAATCGAACATTTTAAAATTGTTTTCAAACAACGCGCCTTTATCCTTTTTGGCATGTTTTTAGAATTGTAATTGTAAGATCCAGCGTTATTCCACTTAAAAACATTTCCATTTCAAACATTACCTTCCACCCACTCCAAAAAAGTCTCCAATCCTCTCTCTCTCTCAATCTCTCTCGCGGTCCCATAATAATCAATACATGTCACAGCTCCAGCAAACTGTTGAATTTTAAATAAGCACATTTATCTGGTGCGCAGTTCCATGACATCTGGCTGCACAAGAATTGTTGACACACAAGCGTCTTGTCACGGTTTTAGCCAAGTGTTTGCGTGAATATTTAAGCAAATCTGTCTAGTGTGAATTTGTGAGCAGCAACAACCATAATAATAATGTGACTAATATTGGTGGTGATTGGAATAATTAATAACTGCACATTAAATGATTATTTGAATTGATTTCGTGAATATGAATATATTATTAATTAGATATATATGAGTTGGTTATCTAATTGCAAATCGTCTTTTTACATGTAAATATTGTATAATAGTTTACACGCACGTACGTCAAATGAAAATCAAAATATTTTAAATTTTAGACATGTTTTCTAATTTTTATATGTGAATAGCAAGCTATTTTTTAAAGTTTATTTTGTCATCTTAAAATATTGTCATTTTCAGAGATTGGTGCCTAATGAAAGAGGAAACCAATTAGGATGGAATGAGGTTCTCGTTTGGACGGCCACTGTTTCATAAATGAATAATACACATTGAAGAGGAATAGATGGAAAAGTCGTTTGTGTGGTCGTTCAAACGAGACTATCATTTTTTCTTATTTTTTGCTCTTCCATTAGGAACCGATCTCTTAAATTTACAATATCTCAAAATCGCTTTACAGATTTCTGCAGACGTTTCTGCTGAAATTCTCTCTAAATTATAAAAAGCATTCTAAACAGTATAGGATACCGTCTGTCTGAATTCATAACTCTGACAAGGGATCTTATTAGGCATCTCATCAGAATTTTTTTCTAAATTTGCTCATTTATAGTTTAGAATACGGGCTTTAACGTGGCGTACTTGGTTTTCTGCACAAATTTCTAGAAGTCGAGAAAAATCCATCTGAAAATATGCTGTTTTTTGCTCCCCACTTTCCCCCTTTCCTCTATTCATTCTCTACTGTGGAAAACTGTGGCCGAGTGGATAGTGGGGATGAATAGTAATCACAAGTTTGGGGTTCGATTCCGTCTTTGTCACTTTTATTTTTTCTTTTTTTCTTTGATGTTGGAAGAATACTTTGAATGTTCATGCTCACTATGTTCATGCTCATTGGAAACTTCTTCCAAAAAAGCCCTGTTTGAATGGAGATGATTCGAATTTCGCCGATTTTTTGCTGGAAGCTCTGAGTTGGGAATTTGGAAATTTTCAAAGAAGAGTTCTTCACCGAGTTTGAAGAGGACACAAAAGATACGAGTGAAGTTTGAGATAATTCCAAGAACGTTTAGTTTTTAATCATTTTATAGATTGGAGCCCAGAAGATGAAGAGTATCACCAATGGAACGTAGAGGAAAGGAGAATGTGGAAGGGAAGGAGGAGAGCAAAGAAACAACATATTTTCAGATGGAATTTTCTCGACTTCTAGAAATTTGTGCATAAAACCAAGTACACCACGAGAAAGCCCGTATTCGAAACCATAAATGAGCAAATTTAGAAAAAATTCTGTGATGATGCCGAATCATGGTTCCCTAGTAAGCTGTATAGGATACCATCTGTCGGAATGCATAATTCTGAATACTCTGAGTATGTATTCTGAGCTCTCAGTTTGAGCTTTCATTTTGGCGTGCCTTCCATTTTGAAGACCACCATGGTGGCAAACACTTTTTTTTATTTCAAAGATTGGTTGAAACCAGAGATGGACGGAATGACAGTCTTTGAATTTCGGAAGCTGGAATCCGGAATCAACTAATGGTCGGAATACGAAACGGGGAATACGGATTTCTGCCCGTATTTGGTGTTAAACTTAAATGAAAAGTGACTCTTCGGTATCCGGAATCAAGATATAAAACTTCGGTATCCGGAATACGAATTTCGAAATGGAAAAATGACTGGAAAACGGAATGCACTATTCCGTCAATCTCTGGTTGAAACCATGCAAATCTTGTAAAAAAATTACAGACGCTGTCTATTATACTTAAGACTATTTTTTTTACTTGTGTACATTTTTTTTAACTATTGCGAAGATCTCATCGTGATCGCCAGTGTTGGTGAGGTGACGACAGAGGATGGATATTAGATTTATTAACAGCTCGGTGTGTCAAATCGCTCAGTTTATCGCGAGGTGTCGCCAAACGACAAACTTAAAATGGGTAAAGTGTGAATGGGTGCGGCGCGTTATACAATACACCGTGGCCTACAGCGGTTCCGCCATACATTAAACTGTACCACTATTTTCTATTTTATGTATTACGGTGTATTTTATTAGGCTCATTCGAAATTTTTCAAACATCCGTTACAATAAAAACCTGTAGAATATTAAAATCTATAATAGATTTAAGTTTCATAACGATTGGACGTTATATCAGTTATCTGTTAGTAATATTAGGGTGCATCAAAACGTTTCTCCGATTTTTTATTAAAAATTTAAACATAATTTTACAAGACATGAAACACAATTAGGTTTCAATGTAGAGACCATTTGACTCTATGGCTAGAACCAATCTATCGGCAAGTTGTTCGATCCCGCTGCGGTAGCACTCCTTGTTCTTAGAGGCGAAAAACTCGCGGCACCCGTTTTCGACATCGGCCAGGTCATTGAACCACGAAGAAAGTGTTCCATGGATCGGGAAAGGTGATAATCAGATGGCGCAAGGTCCGGACTATAAGCTGGATGTGGGCGAAGATTAATGGCGTCGAGATTTTTGGTCTTTTCCTTCGTTTGTCTGGCAATGTGCGGTTTTGCATTATCTTGGTGAAGGAGTATCCGCTTCCTCATCAAAGCTGGATATTTCTCGCCAAGTGCCGCATACATTCGATCAAGTTGAAAGCAATAGAGGTCTGTGTCGATGGTCCGACCATTTGGAACTAGCTCGAAGTAAATCACGCCTTCGAAATTCCACCAAACACATAGAAGTGCCTTCTTTGAGAAACGATCACATTTTGCTAACGGTTCCGCCGTTTGACCGGTTCCAACCATTGATTTTGTCTGTCCGGATTACTGAAGTAGACCCACTTTTCATCAAAAATTACAATTCTACGAATAAAACGGTAATCTTGTGGATTTTCGAGCAGTTTTCAGAAACTCTCCATACGTTTTTGAAATTGAATTTCAGTCAATGCATGAGGTACTTCTCGGCAGCGTCTATTGACTTTCCTAAGGGCGTTAAGATATCGTACAACTGATGTCGAGCTCGGCTGAAAATCTGCGAGTACTTATTGATGGATTGGTCTCCACAGCTTCACGGATTGCTTCAGAACCCACTGTCGTAAGTCGGCCTGAATGTGTCTTGTCCTCGAAATTAGTGTCGACGTCGTTAAATCTTTTGAACCAATTTCGCGCAGTACGATCCGAGACCATATTGTCGCCTTTAACTTGGCATATCTTTTTTGCTGCTGCAGCTGCGTTGAAGCCTTGTTTCCAGTAATGGCGTAAAAGAACACGAATTTCGGATTTTTGCATGTTTCTTCTACAAGATAAAAAAAATTTTAAACAGAAGAGCAATTAAAAAATTCATTATTTATTATGGTAGAGCTGTTTAAGAGCTTTAAAAATTTATATAAAACATGTATATAAAATATTTATTTGGTAAAAAACAAAAACAATTAGACAAAAAGATATAGGAAATCGAAAAAACTTGATTCAACCTAATAGTTTCTTTACACATTTTATTAAATACGTTAAAAAAAAATGAAAAATTGCAATCTAGCGAGATAATATCTTGACCCACTGTTTCGGAAGTCAATAAAATCATTATTTATAGAATGATCGCAATTTTTTGGATTTCAAACCCATTTTTTACCTACTTAAACCGTTTTGTGGGTCCTAATATTTTGTCAGTATACTATTTGGATCATAAGGAATCTACCTGCAAAGTTTAATCAAAATCTGAGACCTAAAACTCTTCCCTTGTAAAATAAATAATATTCCTTCCTTTGTTCATACTTTAAGACTTAACTGAAATTGTTTCAAATTGATTCAACCAAGCAAATAAATTAATAATTTTGCCACAACAAAAACGTTGTGATTTGTTTAATGTGCACACCAAATTGAATGGTTAAGTTGGAGGCTCAGAAAAGATTCTCATTTTGCATATTTCGGCAAGAAGCGCTTGTTTTTAGTTAGTTTAAGACGAGCTAGTAAAAATGACGTGTCAAATTATATGAAAATAATACGTGTAAATTAGTAATACAAGTTTAAATATTGAAAAATATTCATTTAGATTTTTCGTGACTGTGCAATAAAAAATTTGGCGACCATGACGTAGTTTGCATTGCGGCGCAGAGTTGTGACCGTGGTGTGCAGATTCTAATAATTGATTACAAAAATAAAGAAATTCCTATCAGAGATGGGAGGGACCCCGTTTTTTGAAATTCCGGGCGGGTGGGATCTTAAAAATTGAAAATTTCAAAACCCGGCTCCCGGGACCGGGGTTTCCCGTTTTTTTTTTAGGAAAATACACGAGTGGGGGGGGGGGGTTCGGGGAGTCCCTCCCATCACTGATTCCCATGCTGAAAACTGCACTATAATTCTTCACGTGATTATTTTACAGTTTCTTTGACGCAAAATTACTAGATTTGTCCCAGAGTCTAATCCTTTCGTGTTTTTCAATTTTTCAAGTAGACTAATATCCTGATAAATTTCCCAACTATGATATAATGAAAGTTCCAATATTTCCGAATCCTCAATTTCCAATTATTCTCTCCTTTAATTTAAACTTTTTTCTGCTTTCATTTCCCATTTCCAACTTTTTCTATCCCAAAATTCGAATGATAAATCCATTGAAAATGCATTGAATTCTTACATTCATAGTAACCAGCAAATAAAAAATAGACATTCGAAGAGCCGCCATCCTAAATAACAAACACTTGGAACACCAACAAAAAAAATTCTCGAGGTGTTATGTGAGCCGTGCATATGGCTCATTCGAAATGCACACGAATTTCGAGTTTCGACAATAAATAATTACGATATTCTGCGAGTGTCAGTCATCTGCCAATGAGCATTTGTGTGCACTCCGCCCATTCACACCAAAAAATACATGTTGCTCATAAATTTCGCGCATTTTGATTCGAAAATGGAGATGGCTGATATTAAACCACCTTTGAGTGCCATTAGCATGGTTATTGACTCGATTGGCTGCGATCACACTAATCAACAGGTAAGCTCTACGGTTTCCATCTTATACTGCCCGTTTTTCAAAATTAAGTTTAAATGTAATTCTTGTAATGAAGTGATTCAAGATAAGTTCTTACTAAAAGTAAGTTGATTATGTTGTAGTCTGCTTGAGATTTGCTTCATCGCTTATTTAAATAAATATTTGCGGCAAATTATTCTTTGTTTCATATTCAGATGGATGATCGCATGTACCACGAAAGTTGTATTAAATGCTCAATTTGTGAGACAAGTCTGGAAAGTCAATGCTTCTCAAAAAATGGCCAATTATTTTGTAATAAGGATTATTACAAGTTAGTTTTCTTTGTATATAACTCGCGTTTAGCAGCCAGGTACGACCGATAAACCAAACTTTTTTGTTTTTGTGTAAATCGGTTCTAATGAGATCAAATTGACATACACTAGCTGACAAAAGTTTTGTCACAAATGTTTTTTTCGGGTTTAACTTTTTTGTGACTTGACCAAATTGGCTGATTTTTTGATATGATAGATTCATATGGCTGTAGATTATTTTACAAATTCCCGCTTGTGATTACGATGATCCGTTTTACAGTGACAAACGTTTATCGTAAAACGCGTAGCTCAAAGATATTACGCACTTTCCTTGCAGTGAATTTTGAATAATTTTTAAAGTTCAATTATATTTATTTCATAATTTATTGAAAATGGCAGTAATTGGCAACATTTTAGAGATGACTCCACGTAAAGAAACTCCAATTGCCACCCGGCAAGCTGTTATCAATATGAGGGAAAAGAGAATGCGTGGTACCGAAATTGCCATGGTAATTTAAACCAAATTTTGCTACTATAACATTTTAAACACTGATTTACATAAAATATCAAAAATCAGCCAATTTGGTCAAGTCACAAAAAAGTTAAAATCGAAAAAACATTTGTGACAAAACTTAAAATATTTGTCACAAAAATAGTTCTCAACTTAATACGTCATTGATTATAAGACACGTTTAAATCTTTTAAAACTTCACCGAAATATCAGATATGAGCGGAATTCCGAATTCTAGATTCCGGATCACTGATTCCGGTTATTTTTCGATTCCGAATTCCGGAAATCCAATTTTGATTTGGAATTCCGTGTCCTTTTTAATTTTTGATTCCGCATTCTGGTTTCCGGCCATATTTCGATTCGGATTTCTGAATTCCGAATTTGCGAAATCTCTCATTCTCCCTAGTTTCTCTAGTTTCCTACAAGCGAAGTTCTCTCTGAACTATTTTTGTGCAAAGCCCGCTGTGTCAAACACCCCACGCCCGGTCAAAAATCTGTGCGGCAATGCAAATGCTGCATGGTCGCCAACATTTTTTATTCCAAATAACCCAATAAACAGCTTTTTAGTGCTTTAAGGAAAAATGGTAAAATTCCTTTATTATATAATAAATTCCCGTATCGGTAAGGTATACGATAATAAAAACAATATATAACATGAGAATAAAACCTTTATTTTGATAATCAAAAAAAAAATAAGCAGGATACAAATTCCTTGTATCATTTGAAATTCTCTGCAGATCTTTTCCATTTTTATATCAATCGATAGAGCACATTTTTCTGATTCTATTGATACTAAACACTAATTGTTTGCAGTTGTCAAAGTTGCAATATCGTTAATTTTCTGAAACAAACGGTTTTAAGCAAAAATCCATTGATGTTGTGCATGATATTCGCAAGCCGATGGGACCAAAACTCTTATTGTATACGATTTTTATTGTATGCTGGAAATGTCCGTCGCTACAAATAGTTATATAGTTAGTCGAACCGATTTCAATGTTTCTTCCGTCATCTCCACCATTTATAAGAGACATACTGGATAAGATCTTGGATCTAGAAATTGGAAATGTTTCGAACGTATACTAATGAATAATGAATCCCATATAATATACATAAGATTTTATAGGAATTGGCTGTGAGTGCTGTTATTTGCATGACAATAATATTGTTTTTATGGCAAAGTTTTTAAAAATATGGATTCCTTATAGGTATAACCTGCACCTTTAAATAAAGATAAGACTAATTTTTGAAATTAATAAGCCAAAAAGTATTCTCTGTTATATTGAACTGTCTTTGTTTGTTATTAAAATTTATATTTATGGATATTATCATATTTATATTTTCTAGATTTTCTCGCTGTAAACTTGCAATTATTCCTCTCATATATTAAATATTTCATCGAAATAACTGATTTTCAGACATAAATTGTATTAAGGAAGAATTTTTAAAGATTCTGCAACTTTGACAATTGCAAAAAATTGTTGTTTAGTATCAATAGAATCAGAAAAATGTGCTCTATTGATTGATTTAAAAATGGAATGGATCTGTAGAGAATTTCAAAAGATATAAGGAATTTTTATTTTGTTTATTTTTTAATCATCAAAATAAAGGTATTATTCTCATTTTATACATTGATTTTAATTTTCATATACAATATCGATACGGGTATTCATTATATAATAAAAGAATTTTACCATTTATTTATTTATTTATTTATTTTATTTATTTAAAAATACGTGTACTAGACACGTGATGAAAAGTAATGTAAAACACCACAGAAAAA
Source organism: Caenorhabditis plicata (assembly GCA_963931815.1). Taxonomy (NCBI): domain Eukaryota; kingdom Metazoa; phylum Nematoda; class Chromadorea; order Rhabditida; family Rhabditidae; genus Caenorhabditis; species Caenorhabditis plicata. The sequence continues at coordinate 6,730,622 of OZ007491.1, forward strand.
ATTAACAAAATCAGACAATTAAAAAAAAGAAAAAGTTTGGGAAAATTTAAATAATTTGGATAAGGTTACATTAAATAGTTCACAGTAGGGAAAACTGAAGGGGGTAATAAAGGGGATAGGGAAATATTTAAAACAATCAATTACCCGATTAAGTGGGATCCTAAAGAAGTTATAATAAATATGCCAGAGGAACGGAAATTTTGAATAAACTAGTATACATAGAATTTACATATAAGAGCTACTAAACAAAATAAAATAAAATTAGGTACTTAATAATATATTAATTAGAGGAAATATCAAGACTTCCCCTTTTACTTTAAGCGCTCAAAAACGTTGTTTCTTATTTAATGTGTAATAAAAAGTTATGACGGTCACGCGGCATTTGCATTCACGCGCAGATTTTTCACCGTGGCGTGATCGATATAGAGCACATTTTTATGGCCAAACACTAATTGTTTGCAATTGTCAAATTTGCAAATTTTCTTAAATAAAACGTTTTAAGCAAAAATCTGTTCAATAATAAGCTTAAATAATAAGATACACATTATATGAAAACTGAAAAACGTTGTAAATAGTATTATGTGATATAAAGAGTTTCGGTGACCATGCAGCATTAGGAGTGCCGCACAGACTTTTGACCGGGGCGTGAACACCCGCATTCAAGTATCTCTGGAAAAATATAAAAATGTTCCTGTTTAAGAAAGGGTATATCAAATAAGTAAGGGTATTCTTTAACAAAAGTTCAACAGATATTAATTAAGACCACCCACGCACTCCGCTTCCAGAAAGTACGCGCAACTTGCAAAAAAACCGCCTTTTCAATTTTAACAGAGCTATAGGAATTTTTAAATTTTTGAAAGGATGAAAACACTTGGGTTTGGGCTCGTTTTATAGATTTTTAAACTAACGAGAGCAAAAATAAAATCAATCAAAAGTATTATATCTGACTATCAATTCAGAGAACACAGCTCACACACATGTGCCGGCTGTCTGAAAGGAATCTCACCAACCGACATGGTCTACAAACTGCGCGCCGGGCTTGTCTTCCACGTCGACTGTCATTGTTGCTCCACGTGCGGTCGACAACTATCCCCCGGCGAGCAGATACTCGTCAATGATATCGATCGAACCGTTTCCTGCTTCGAACACTCCACCCAGATGAACTACCCAACCGAGGCGATATGTGATATGAATGCTTCATGCTCATCGAGTCAATCAACGAGTAATTTTGATGACAAGTTCTTTCAGTTTAATCCCGAATTTGAGATCAAAAAGGTTTTTTGTTTTTCGGATTTCTTTAAAACAATAAATGTTTAAAGGAAATCGATCCATATGGATATAGTTTCGAGCCATATTCGTTTTCCGATTTCTGTGATGGTGATTCGAGAATGTTGAAGAGAAGGGGACCCAGAACGACCATAAAACAGAACCAGGTAGGATAAAAATCGTAATTAGCTAGTTTAATTAGTAATGGGATTTATTATTTATTATCTCTATCAATGTGACAAGATTTTTAGGAAAAACAAGATGAGTGAAGAGTTTGTCGGAGGATTGAAACCCTTCTCTCCAATAGAAATTCGAAAGTTCTGGTATATTTGAGATGCTCAAATCTAACTTTTGTTATTTTTTTTATAGAATTTAAGAAAAATGAGATAAAATGGCGCAGATAACCGACGTATATTTATGAAAATTACATGTAAAAGTTGTAAGACAAGATACATTAGCTGACAAAAGTTTTGTCACAAATGCTTTTTCGGGTTTAACTTTTTTGTGACTTGACCAAATTGGCTGATTTTTTGATATTTTATGTGAATCAGTGTTTAAAATGTTATAGTAGCAAAATTTGGGTTTTTAAATTACCATGGCAATTTCGGTACCACGCATTCCGTTTTCCCTCATATTGATAACAGCTTGCCGGGTGGCAATTGGAGTTTCTTTACGTGGAGTCATCTCTAAAATGTTGCCAATTACTGATATTTTCAATAAATTATGAAAAAAATATAATGGAACTTTAAAAATTATTAAAAAATGCAGTGCAAGAAAAGTGCGTAATATCTTTGAGCTACGCGTTTACGATAAACGCTTGTCACTGTAAAACGGATCATCGTAATCACAAGCGGGAATTTGTAAAATAATCTACAACCATATGAATCTATCATATCAAATAATCAGCCAATTTGATCAAGTCAAAAAACAGTTAAACCCGAAAAAACGTTTGTGACAAAACTTTTGTCAGCTAGTGTATATTATAAAAACTCTTTCTTACACCCTCCTCTAAGGCTCTAATAAGGTGCTCAATATTAATATTCTCGGAAAAGATGATGATTTTAAGATAGTTTCAGACAAATTACTCATGAGGACGTACAAATAATAGTCAGGACACATTTGCACGCCAACTGGTAGTGTAATAAAATGAGCTCAATTAACTTGCTCAAATCTAACTTTCTAGAAAGATATTAATGTTTTTAGATAGTTTAAGACAAGTCTAGTTAAATAATTTTGAAAAATGTTTCATTGAAAATACGTACCAATCTTCAGGCACGCTTAAAAATCGGAAATTGTTATTTCCAGTTGGCGTGCATTTGAATTTTTGGGAAGTTGTTATATTTTCAATTGGCGTGCAATCAGAAAAATAATAGAATCCACGTTTCCACTTGTGCGCTATTGTATTTGTAAAAAATGATTTAATTCATCCAAGGATTTGTTATTATTAATACAAGTATAAATAGATATAGTCGTCGCCAAATGCGATTACCGCGGCAAAGTGTGGCGCACTTTTTTAAATATTATTTTTTCATTTAATTTTTATGATTATTATTTTCCACATTTACTCTACGATTAAAGCAACATCTAAAACGTATTCTTCAATTTATTTAAACAAAAACAGTATAGAACGAGCATAATCTAGAAAATAATCATAAAAATTAAATGAAAAAATAATATTTAAAAAAGTGCGCCACATTTTGCGGTGGTAATCGCATTTGGCGACGACTATACATTTAAAAACGTTTTTCCGGAATAAAACAGATTATTTGACGTGCTTCAAATCTAAATTCTGTCGGTTTTTTTTGAAATATCATCGCGAACAAATTGAAAAACCCTCTTCACTTCAACTTGTATGGTAATAGAATCAGCTCAGAAAGCATGCTCAAATATAATTTTTTAAAAAGATATTAACATTTTAGATAGTTTAAGACAAGCTTAATTAAATTGCATTAAAAACTTTTTCCTTATAAAGACGTAATCACTTCACTGCCACGATCACTGCGTATCTTGCAAAAAAGTGCTGACGAATTGCCAAACCACGCCCTTCACTTTTTAATTAAATTATTTGTTTTGTAAGAAGTTTAAAATAGTATTTGAACTTTAAAACAAATTAAAAACCATTTATCAATAATTCTAAACGATTCTAAAAACGAATTAAATCAAATTCGAAGAAGTTACGATTTTAAAAATATAAAGAATTTAAATTAAAAGTGAAGAGAGTGGTTTTGCAATTTGTGCACATCTTTTTTGCAAAATGCACAGTAGTCGTGGCAGTGGTGTGCGTAATGATTTCCATGAGACGTTCAAAAATCGCCAAATCGTTGTTTCGTGCCCACTTTTATCAATATAACAATTCCAGCTCGACGTTCTCAACGAAATGTTCCTGAGCACACCAAAGCCATCAAAGCATGCTCGAGCCAAACTCGCCCTCGAAACCGGCCTCAGTATGCGAGTCATACAGGTCTGTCAACCTTCCCTCTCAAACCAATCTTCATCTTCAGGTATGGTTCCAGAATCGGAGAAGTAAAGAACGACGTCTCAAACATTTATGCAATTATTTGAGACATTATGAGCAACGCGGTCTTATTCCACCAACTATACATTTTAGAAATGGTATATATATTTTCTTTTAAAAGTTTTATAATTGTATTGTTTAGATGACAACGATGGGAGTGAATTGGGCAACTTTATGGGCAATTTTGACGAGGAAGAAGATGATGATTAATTATTTGATTAATTTCATTTTTTTTTGAAGATTTTATTATTTAGAAATTTTGTGTAAATAGATTGGAAAAAGAATAAATAAGGCGTTGTTTGTTTTGTTGATTTGTCGTGTCATTATCACCAATTTGTTTTTGTTTAATTGATTTGTTTTCTTTTAAATAGAACCATACATTCATTAACTTCTATTGTCGTGGTGTAGGTTAATGAAAAATCAGGTTTAAAGGAGCATTCCGAATAATAAAATGGTCTCGTTTGGACATGTGTAGATTTAATTTGCAATTTGTTTATTATTTCGAACTTAAATATAATAAATTATACACAAATTTTATAATAATTATTATTATGTTGATTTAACAACCAATTTAGTAAGAGAAAACAAAATGAAACAAAATTGTGATGAAAAAAAGCGAAATAATAAAAAAATTGCAAATTAAATCTATAGCCGTCCAAGCAAGACCATTTAATTAATCGGAATGCTCCTTTAACCCCGATTTTTCATTAACCTACACCACGACAACATCCTTGTTTACTTGGATCACCCCAAATGGACCTGCCTTTTATAAGATCTAACGTGTTATTTATACAATATTTTTTACGTAACTTATTCACATTTGTCTTAAACTATCTGTTTAGGTTTGAAATATGATTAAAACGAAAGGCTTTAATGAGCTACTGTATTTCCATCTCCAATTGGCGTACTTGCTGTGTAATTTTAAAAACGCAAATCTCTTTTTTTGTGAAGATTTTACTAATTTCCACGTGGACTATTCTGTTTTACTCTGTGTAGTTATTTAAATTCAGTTAATTCATACACCATCAAGTTTTATATTATCAAAATCTGAGAAATTGACAACTCCAATTTTCTTTTCATAAAAAATAAATCTGATTTGATCTAGAAATTTTGAAGAAATATAATGAAAAAACAGAGAAGTTATTTATATAAATTGAAGATTTGTTTCATGATCTCTTTGAGACCATTGAAAATAATTCAAAAATGATCGAATCAAACCTTTCATATTCTTAGATTTTGATAATAGATAAGTGACGATCTAAAGCCTTAAATAATCACTTTGGCGTTTATAAGATACTTATAAGAAATATTATAATAATATTTAGCTCAAAAACACTGCGACATGAATAAAATGACCATTTTACATTATTTAAATAAGTCGTATAAGTTTTATTAGGTCTAGAAATTAATTTTAGCGTTTTTTTTACCACATGTTAAATAATACAAAACTGGACAAACTTATACAAAACTTTTATTCAAAATAATTTCTTCAACATTTTCCCAGAATTTGGACAACTTATGGATTCCATCATAATTGAATTTTTCTGGTTTGGCGCAGTTCAATCATCTAAACATTTTTTGACGTCTTGATGATCTCGAAAGCGAAAGCTGCTCCGCCAGACCGGAAAAGATAATAATCCGACGGGGCAATGTCCAGAGAGTACGGCGGGTGCGGTAAGACTTCCCATTTGAGCACTTTCAGCGTATCCTTCACCGCTTGAGAAACATGCGGCCTTGCGTTGTCATGAAGCAATAAATAGAAAAATTGATATTTTCAATTTTCAATAGGGTGCGTATATATTGAAAAGCTCAACTTTCGTGGAACATCAACCCGAACAGCAATCAAACTCATTGTTTTCAAAGAAAAATCAATCAGCGACCTTTTTTAGAAAACCGGTTCGCGTCGATCGATGATATCATCAATCGTTTTGCTTTTGTCTTCTTCCCTCGATCTTATTTGAATATTACAAATAACACTAATTAAGTCACGTTCTACCCCCGTTAGTGGTGTGTTTGTCGATTTTAATGGTTCTCATCCTCACGTATGTATGGTTCATCCCCTTTTCATTTATTATAATATATTGTCTTCGAATAATACATTCCCTATTATTCTATCAAATTAATTAATTTTTTTAGCAAATGCGAATTCTTCTATTTATATCAATATGCACATTTAGTGTATTTGGTGATCAATTAACACAGATTTATTCGAAACATCTTCCAAATGAAAATGCCGTCACTAACGGTAAGTTATGACTTTTTCTTGTTTTTAAGCTGTTAACTTAAAGTTAAAATAAATAATAATTTTGTATAAAAATCCCAATAGTATATTTTTGAGCACAATACAACATTTAAGCTTATGTTTTTGTTATAGTCCTTTTCAGAGATCGGTGCCTAATGGAAGAGTAATAAAAGAAGAGAAAATGATGGGGCCACAAAAAACATTTTTCTCAATTCCTCTTAAATATGTGCTGCCCATAATTTCGTAAAAAATAATGGCCGTCTAAAAAGACAGGCCGTCCAAACGAGAACCTCAGTCTATCCTAATTTTTCCTCTTCCATTAGGCACCGATCTCTGAAAAGTACAATTAATAATAATTAATAAATACAATATTTTTACAAAATTGAAAGTGCGTGTTTTGCGCAGTTGTATAGTGGTTCTTTGTTGATATATTTATGAAGATTATTAAACTATAAATTCATTAGTAAAATTAATTATCTAGCTAATACTACTAGAAACAATATTTAAAAAAATTAAGCTTCACCAATTTCGGTACCACGCATTCCGTTTTCCCTCATATTGATAACAGCTTGCCGGGTGGCAATTGGAGTTTCTTTACGTGGAGTCATCTCTAAAATGTTGCCAATTACTGCTATTTTCAATAAATTATGAAATAAATATAATTGAACTTTAAAAATTATTTAAAAAATGCAGTGCAAGAAAAGTGATATCTTTAATATCTTTGAGCTACGCGTTTTACGATAAAAGCTTGTCACTGTAAAACGGATCATCGTAATCACAAGCGGGAATTTGTAAAATAATCTACAACCATATGAATCTATCATATCAAAAAATTAGCCAATAATTTCTGTTGTAGCATTAGGTATTTACTTGGATTTAGAGGTTAAAATTTAAGTGTTGGTTCTGAAAAAAAAGTTAGGTTCTATCAAATTTTTTTATTTGATGATGTTTTATTATCAAACTATAAGAAATTGAAAATTCCAATATTATTTTTATAAAAAATAAAAGTAATAAATCTGATTTGATCTAGAAATTTTGTAGAAATATAATGAAAAACAGAGAAATTATTCACGTAAATTGAATATTTGTTTCATGTTATCTATGAGACCATTGAAAATAATTCAGAAATGATCAAATCAAACCTTTCAATTTCTTAGATTTTGATAATAAATATTTTAAAACATTTAATTTTTGTTTGAAATAATTTATTTGAAAAATTTGACATTGAATATCGGCCCTCAACTTCTCAAATATCTACTAATTCAGTTGAGGAACAAACGTACACACGATATATTAAGAAACATATCAATAATTCAAAAATTAAATTTTTGTTTTATTTTTGGGCCGGGCCAGGGCCGCAAAATCGGAAATGCGGGCCGGCCTATCCCAAATATGGTAATCACAAATTATAATTTAAATGATTGATATCATATTCTCAATAATCAATAATATCTTGGATGCTCAATGTCAGGCCGTACTTTCACGGCCTGTCATTTTTACATCAGAATTTTAATTTCACTCAATATTAGTTTCATGTCCCCATTAAGACCATTTAAAAATGAATTACCAATTTCCTATATTTGGAAATAAATATTTCTTCGCAAGAATATTTTAATTTTGCTACTAGGTAAATTTACGCGCTTGTATTTAAATGAACGTTCAAATGGCGTTGTGCTATAATAAAATTAAAATGATTTATTTAGATCACTTCCATTTCAGAATCAATTTATTTTCAGACGAAGCTGAATGGCGCCAAAAAGCCATCCACAAACTATGGGAAGAAAGGAAAACCATGGGGCATACGCCGCTGACAAAATTCTCGGTGCCACAATCTCCTCTTCAAACTATTTAATAGAAAAAGAAACTTTCAGCCAAAAGGTTTCCCCGATACCGATATATTCTTTAAAAATGAGACAGCTACCAAAACGAGAACATTGAAGCATCGATTTGTATGGGCACTACTTCTATGGGCTATCACTGATGGTTTTCCACATAAAAGACAGCCCCTTTCAATAATTGATGAATATTAGGAAAAGTTACATCAAAGACCACAGCCGTCTATGATTCGACGTCAGGCAACACCGGATCCGCTGAAGCTTACATGTGCACGTTAGTCGGAGTTCCCTACGTGGCCGTGGTTGGTTGCGCTTTCCCTCATTCTTTCAAATTTTATTCAAGATTGCTGACAACTTGGAAGAAGAAAAAGTAAAGGCAATTGAAAGCTTTGGCGGGAAGACGATGAAGGTTCCCGTTTCTCAACGCAACCTTAAAGCCAAGCAGAGCGCTGCCGAAAACGGCGGCTTCTACATGAATCAATTCGGCAACGCGGAAAAGGCCGAAGAGTTCCACGAGAGCGGCGACTTTTTCTACGAGTCTACCAACGTTTTCCACGAGATTCTCGCGCAACTCAAGGCCGATGAGAAGCAAGCTGTCAAGGTGCCCGACTACTTTGTGCACTCGGCTGGCACAGGAGGCACAATCTCATCCGTTGGCAGATATATCACAAGATATGGTGCACCGACAAGAGTCGTGTTGGCTGATTCCCAGTACTCCTTGTTCTATGATTACGTGGTCAATAATAGGTTGGTTATGTTTGGGAACAGAAGTTCGATAATTGATATTGTTGGCAGGTTTACTAATCAATCGGGAGCAGGAATATGGCAAGCTCCAGGAATTGCTGGAATTGGTTATGGATATGATATTGAGCCGGTGTGGTATGGACAAACAACTAGGTTCGTTTTTCTAGCTTGTAGTTTTTAGCTTGTAATGCACTAGCATCAAGCCCCTTTGAGCATCAGGTCCTCTTTCTTTAAAGAGTATATAAGCAATTCTTATGTTTTAATAAACCGCTCGATCTCTGTCTTGAACTCGATGTGCAGCTACAGCTGAAGTTCAGAGCGATGCAGCCATATTGCATGTAGTGTCTGCTTTTGGGGGTTACCGTTATCTTACACCCCTAGTTCAGTTTCAAAGGGAGATAATCGTAGTAACAGTGGCTGCGACCGGGGGCTGACCTGTCAGCAGAGTGTAAGCAGCTCTTTTTGTGAGCACGAACCCATTTCCCTTTACTAATCATGCTCTCTTAACCCGGATAGTCAGAGGTGATTGGACTAATCTTTGAGTATGCAGTGATGGAAGGGACCACGTTTTTTTGGAATTTCGGGGGGGGGGGATTAAAGAGGAGGAAGAGCGAGAACAAGAACGACGAACGAACCTTTCTCTTTTAATTTATGTAATATGTATCAAAAACATCACTATTTCAATATAAACAGACTTCCCTTTCTCCCAACCCGGGACCTGGGACCGGGATCCCTGTTTTTTAGAAAAATACCCGGGTCGGGGACCGGGAGAGGGTCCCTCCGATCACTGGTATATATGCTCAGCATATATATGCAGGCTCATTCGAAATATTCGCCAGAATATGTTCCCTCCCATCACTGGTATCTTGGTTCGCCGCTGTTATTTGAATCGCAAAATGTTGTTTTTTTACGAAAATTATTCACGTTTTTCTGAGTCTGAGTCACGCGTGAAAGTGTCTAGGATCACTTTTAGTCAAACATTTACATGTTTTATACCATAAACTGCATATAATTTTCAAAGTAAATAGGCACACCAAATGGAAATTAATATTGTCCTTTTCAGAGATCGGAAAAAAATAGGATGGAATGAGGTTCTCGTTTGGACGGTCATTCTTTTTTCCGAAATTATGGGCAGTATATATTAAAGAGAAATTGAGATAAATGTTGTTTGTGGCCAGCCCCATTATTTTGTCTTCTTTTATTGTTCTTCCATTAGGCACCGATCTCTGAAAAGGACAATATTTTAAATATTTTAACGTGTATTACTAATTTAGACGTACTTCACTGCCACGAATGATGCGTATATTGCAAAAAAGTGTGGACAAATTGCAAAACCACACCCTTCGCTTTTTATTTAAATTCTTTATATTTTTAGACTTTTGGCAATTTGTCCACACTTTTTTGCAAGATACGCATTTATCGTGGCAGTGGAGTGTACACGTATTATATTCATATATAACTTGAAACCTCATTGTTACTAGCTCTATCAAATTATCTGAAAATATGCGGATCTTACCGAAATTTGTAACATGATCATCTTTTCTGAGCCGTCAACTTAACCGCTCAATTTGGGGCGAATAGGTTGTCATTTTCTTGGAGACGGTCCAATTCCACGACTTTCCCATTTCATATTTCATTGGTTGCCATTTTCTAGGAAATAAATAGTTTCAAGTTTTCAAAATTTTATTTTTCTTTTAATTACTTTTTTCTTTTAATTACAAATTAACCAAGTTGATCCTCATAATCTTCAAAACAATGCCAGGTGCTTCAAATATCAGCTATGTTCTCTCCAAAAATATATAAAATGAAGAACTGCACGCCAAATGAAAATTACGATTTAATCATATGTGAATGCATTTTATTAATTACCATGTCAATTTCTTAGACTTTCTTTAAAATATCACTGACGCTTTAATATTTGTTCTATTATTTATTGGGTTGAGGAATACGTTCGAAGAGTTTTAATATTATCTTTTGTTTCACAACAATTTTCTTGTTGTTTGGCAAAGGGAATATATTTATCTGATAGCGCTTTTTCTACTCTACAAAACTGTTTGTTCTGAAATTTAAAATTTTCATCATTTTTCAGTCTTAGAAATGAAGTATACAGGAGGCAAAAATCAGCATTTACAACTGCTCTTCATCGCTTTTCATTGAAAGCAAAAAGCAGTCGAAGCCGCTCGGGAAATATGCAGTGTGTATGGAGAAGGTGTCTTAGGCGTGTCTACTGCACAAAAATGGTTCGCAAAGTTAAAAAATGACGAATTTAATCTTGAAGACAGACACGCCTCGAACCTGCAGAATTAGACGAAGAGCATCTGAAGGCATTATTGAAGGAAGATGGTCTCCAAAAAAGTCGTGAATTGGTGATCAAAAGACAATTTTTAATTTGATTGATGGGATTCATTTAATGGGCCGAAAAACTCGGGGCTTGGATACCTCAACAAACAAAAAAAATCGCCTATAAATCGCAGCAGCATAAATAGCGAATTTTGTACCGAATCGTCACGTGGGGAAAGAAACGCCACGGTCAACAAGGAGCTCTATGTTGCCAAGTGCCCGTCAATGAGGTTATTCGACTGAAAAGACCCGATAGATAAGGTTAAGTCATCTCGCACCATGACAACGCCACTCCGCATACTGTACAAGTCGTCAAAACCGCCCTCCAAGAGCTCGAATGGGCGGTTCTTCAGCTTCCTCTGTACTCTGCAGACCTTGCGACATCCGGTTATTACCCTTTTGCACTCTAAGTCAAACCAAATGAGGGGTGTTACCTTTGAAGGACCTCAAAAACTGGCTCAACAACTTTTTCGACACTAAACCGGGCGATTTTTCGCGGAACGGCATCAACAAATTGATCGAGAGATGGGAGGAAGTCGTAAACAGTAATTGATTAATTTATTATTTTTTTCAAATAAAGCTTTGTGAAAAAAAACTCGACAAACTTATTCCTCAACACAATAGGTAATCGTTTTTTTGGAGCCGGAATTTTTTGGAGCCCAAATTAAAATGACAATTTTCAAACATTTAAATGAATATTATAAGCTTACACGTATTAATTCTAGAATACGTTTCACATATTATATTTTTATGAGGCACCTTCACCTTCTGAACTATATAGGAAATCGTTTCTCTTACGGCTGATCCATTTCTGAGCTCTTCGGCGCTTCATCTGGCTTGCTATAGTAAACGTTATTGCTGTTTTTTTTTAATTTTTAAAACATCGTAGCCATTAAACATTATCCATGTTTAGCCTTGTGCGTAATGTCATCCACGAGGCTGTCAAAATGCCGGACATTGCGACGGTGGCCGCTGTGCGCGTTCTCGACGATCTCCACTACAATGCGGGACCATCGACTGCTCTCAACTTCCTTGTTTCTCTCTACAAAGCCTATCAGCACAAGTAACTAAAGCCTCAAACTCTTCAAGTTTGTTGAATCATTTTTAGGCAAGCCAACAAACCATCTCAAGATCGTCTCACGATCGTGACGATGATGAACGATCCCGGAGACTTCTACCGCAGCACTTACTTCAATGACGACTGGGTTGAAAGCAAATTCAAGTCGTTCGGTGGACTCGAAGGGATGAAATGCTGGAAAAAGCTCATTGAGGAAACCATCGAGACGGGAAGCGATTTCTTTGAAAAGGGTATTCAAATGTGTCCTGGTGACTTTAGTCAAAAGTTTTAATTATTCATAAATATATAGTTTGGGTTTTATTTCGTGTATACAAATAAAGATTTATTTGATTCTGAAAGTTTATTTAAATCGCCGGTATCGTCGAATGGTTAGACGTTTTGTTAATCTCACGAGTTGTTCAATCTGCCGTTGTAGAATTAATTCGCTACGCTTCTCTTTTCGTTTCTCCTGAAATATATGAACGTTTTTGGATTTATTATCTTTTATTTTAGCAAATTTAAGAATTTAACAAAGTTATTTTTTGTTTAGGAAATGTTTTTATTTAGTGATTTACGTATTTCTGTTATTTCAGGGCTCAGAAAACTAGGAATATTCTGAGTTCTTTGTGAAAACTGATTTTAGGGAAATTAGGGCTGGATAATCCGATTTTTTAAATAATCTTCGATAATATGGATTTTAGTTTGCTTCTTTTATCCAATCTTCATGCTAGAAATCATGAAAACCCACAAAATTACTCATTTTTATCAGATTAATGTATTGTAAAGAGCTAAACTTTAAAATCGAATATCTCGAAAACTCTATTTTAAATTTTTGAGATTAAGACTTTATTGATAGAGGACATAACGATGAGCAATAATATATTTGTCTTTAATCTTGATTCGACTTTAAAGAAAAGTTATGATTTTTTAAAGTTTAAAATTTCAATGGACTATAAAATACACGTTAATTACCGTAACCACGTCACGTTGCATTTCAAAAAATCAGAATTTTACGAGCAACAGAATGATATAACTCACGTTTCATAAAAATCACTAGTTCTCCTATTATAGCCGAAATATTGGTTTACAAAAAAGAACAAAAAAGAATAAATTTGTTGAACGCGTGGTCAATTTCGTTGATCATTCTTTCTATGTGAAGACGATTTTTCTATTGGCTGCCCTCGGCGTGTACCCAGTTAAAGTACACCTCGATATTTTTGTTTTTAATATATCCTTTGGATCGACAAAGCAAAAATCGGAATATGTACATTATTTCAAATTGTTTGCGGAACCAAAGTCGACCATTAAAATTGTTCCCAAAATTTACTAATTTCAGCGTAGGAAGTTAAAATATGGTTTAGTTTACATTAAATATTCTTTCATTGATGGGAAGAATTCCGGATTTCATTATTTCAAATATGATTCCGAGTCCTGGTTTACCAAATTTTGTATTATAATTGTTCTGACATTCGAAAATCCTTTTTCATATAGAGTACTGGTTGTAAACGCTGGGTTTTTCGAACTTAACTGGTTTTCGAGAGCCGGTATTGAGCATAACCATACAAGTTGGAGTGTTATAATAGCAATAGCGATTTTGCGATTTTTAAACGTGTGTGGAAATTTTTACGTCTTTATAACAAAAAAGTTTTTACTACAATTTAATTAAGCTTCTCTTAAACTATCTAAAAATGTTAATATCTTTCTAAAAAATTATATTTGAGCATGTTCTTTCTATTACCATACAAGTTGGCGTGTAATAGTGTTGATTAGTTGAACTTAGCTCCACTTTTCTTATTTTAATTAACTGTGGCATACTATTATGTATTTACTCTTATGACGTTGGATCCATGAGGAATCTATCTGCAAGTTTTTTATCAAAATCTAAGACGAGGGACACTTTCCTTATTAGAATAGTTGTTTTTAACAAAATGATGGAAATAATACTAAAATTCTACCTTTAAAAAATTTTTGCTACATTAATGCACTCTTCTGTCACCATTTATGCCGCATATTGCAATATACCGCGCACCAACTGAAAGAAAAAAAACACGATCTTCTCTTTTCTAATTAAATTCTTTATTTATACATTTTTAATTAGGGTATTATTATATCTAGGAAATTTGCTCCTGTCGGAAAATAAAATGCATTTATCACACGGACCATTACACCATCTTATTTTAAATTACGATCACACGCCAAATGAAAATAAAATGACAATTTTGCCATATATTTAAACACAATTTATTAAATTCCAGGTGCAATTTAAAATATAACAGCCTGGCAACTGCGTTTCATGGAGTCGAGCAAAGTGTCGATTACTGACATTGGGATCTTCTTCCATTCGTCTACCAGTTGCCGGTACTTCTCTTTCGAATTTTTCGCCTTTTCATGCCAATCGTCTCTCCAACTCTTTCCACAAATTTTCCCCATTGACCTCGACCGTCAAACGTCGTTTGAGAGCAGCTAGAATCATGGAAAGACGTCCAGTAAAAAGCTTTTCATTTCGGAGAAGAACAGAAAAGCCCGAGTTGCCTGGGCGAAGGAGCACTTGAATTGGATTCGTCAAGATTGGTACCAAATTTTATGATCGGACGCAAGTTCCTGCTATGCGGAAATGACGGAATTCAATGAGTACGGCATCCTGTGCGCTCCCGGTATGATCCCAGATATAAGTTACCTACCAATAAGCACGGTTGAGGAAGTTGTATGGTGTGGGATTCTTTTTCCGGAAAAGGCACATCAATCATGGATCGCCACGTCTACAAGGATATCCTAGAATACAAAATGCTGCCACATTAGAAAGCCATTGGCCGTGGGATCATTTTCCAACAGGACAATGATCCAAAACACACTTCGAAATTTGTAGTATATTTTAATTTTTTCAAATACTTTAGAGTTCAGGACTGGTTCTCGAGCCGTAGAATTCGCGTTATGGACGGGCCCGGCCCGTCCCCTAACTTGAATCCAATTTGTGGGAAAAGTTGGAGAAACGAAAAATATCAAAAAATGCGGAAGAGAAGTACCAGAAACTGGTAGACGAATGGAAGAAGATCCCTCTGTCAGTTATCGACACTTTGCTCGATTCCATGAAGCGGCTGTTATTGACTCTCGTGGCTTCGCAACAAAGTATTAGACCCAATTTGTTAGTTTTTATATGTTATGTGTTGAACAAACGTGTTTTTTGGAAATTATGATTTTTTGAAAAATTAAGGCCAAAATTTGATTTTTTCGAAATATCAATTTTTCCCCTAAAAATTTTATTTTTTCTTATTTTCGTGTGGCACTTCTCCACAAATTTTCTAACGCTGTCAGAATCAACAATGCCGGCTCTCGAAAACCAGTTATGCTTGAAAAACCCAGCATTTACAACCTTTTGACCGGTACTGTACATTAACACCGGTATTCGAAATTCAGGATTCCGGTCATTTTTCGATTCGGAACTCCGGATTCCTAAATTCAAAAACTCCCATTTCGCCCATCTGTAGAGCATCAACCGTTCTGAACTGAGCATTCGGAACGATGTTAGCTACTCACGTAAAATATATTTATCTGGCGCTACAATACAAAATTATGCCTGAACTCCGTGAATATATAATTCTTATAAATCAAAAAAAACAGAGATAGAACAAAACACTCCCTTTGATTAATACTCAAATAATGTCTTCATAACAAATAAAACTTACCATCGAGTGCATCTGCTGCTTAACCAATTCCGCGCCAATTTTGTCTATATCCGTCGGAAATACGCCAAAACCTCCATCTGCACCAAATTCCATTCTTGCCAATCTCCGCTTCTTGGTTCGACATTTTGCATACACTCGACCTTTAACAGTCTATCATGTCATAATGGCTCCATTGGTATCAAGTTCAATGTACCTTCACAAAACTTCATCGCGCTTTTCGACTTCTCTCCAATCACTCCAATTAAGGGCATTTTTGACATCAAGACGAACATGATTTTCAAAATGTAGAAGATGAGTGAGAGTGGCGCTGGAAGCCACAATTTTTCCTCGTATCTTTAAAAGAATTGAAATTTTGATTGGTTCTTAATATTGAATTTGGATGTATTTAAGTTCTAAGGAGCAATTCATTTAGAGTTATGGTTGTGTTACTGTAGATCTTTTAAGTTTAGTTTATATAAAATCGGTTTTTTTCATTCGAACATGATTTATACTTGAAGGAAGTGCTCGACAAATGAATTCATAAAACAGGCTTTCAAAAGAGTCACTTTAAGACAAAATTTCGTGAAAACTTAAAGTGCTGTTATATATCCAAGATGACGTGGGCCAGTGATGGGAGGGACTCCCCCGGTTCCCCCCTACCCGGGTATTTAAAAAAAAGGGATCCCGGTCCCAGATCCCGGGGAGGGTAAAAGAGAAGTCCCGGTCTTGGGCTCCGGGTTTTGAAATTTTCAATTTTTTCAATGTCCCGCCCGCCGGGAATTCCAAAAAACGGGGTCTCTCCCATCACTGGTGTGGACCGCGAGCTAGCGGGACACCACAACGCACATATGAAGATACAACTCCGCCTCGACGGATCAAAAAGACAATCAGTTGCTCATTCGACAGGGTTACGGGAAGGGTTCGCTTCTGTTTGAAAGAAGCGCCCCGACCGTGAGTGAGATGTTAGCTCCTATTCTAGCTCCATAACTAACTATATTCATTTATTGTTTTCTTCTGTGGAGTCGAATATAGGGTTATTAAAGAGCTAGGTGTTCTATGTCCTCGGTAGTGTCCGCCAGGTAAGCCGTTTATTGGGCGCTTAGTATTAAGATTAAATCGGATCCTCACACCAACTACTACTCTTACAACTACTTGTTAGGGTCGCTATGAAGAAGGGGAGTAGGTGGGGGAATGCAGTATTTTAATGAAAGCCTGAAAAATTTACGTAAAAATTATTTTAAAAGTGCTACGTGGAAATTAATAAAACGCGTTTAAATCTAGAAAAATTACTATATTTAATCTTTTTTTAAACTTGCTACGCACACTTTGGACATTCTGAGGGAATCGGTGTACCACACATTTTTACGCGGCATTTCAAATCGCCAGCCAGCAAACGCATTTTTATTTTTTTATTAATCTTATTTTCTTCGTTTCTCAAGCTGAAACAAGGTAATTATATTGTTTTTTTAAGAAAATTATTAATAATTAGTTATGTTCGCATGCATGAAATGTATAAATATATTATTTTTGTCATTATAGTCCTTATTGATTAAGTATTTACGAATTTTCCATGAAAATAATTTTTTTCCTGCGAAAATAGTTATCAAAGTTTTGTTTTTTTTAGTATAAATAGATCGATGAGATCATGACGATCACAATGATATAAATATATATATATATACAGTGGTGTCCAAAAGTTTGCGACACCCCCACTAACTAGCTGTTTCGTATACTACTACAGGACTACAGTTGAAATGAGTGGGACCAGTGGATTCCCCGTCATGAAAAACTTATTTCCAGAAAATTTCATTAAAATCTGTTTTATTACCGCTGCGCTACAGTACATTTTCCACAAACAGTGGTGGTCACAGTGATGAGTGATCCTTCTATTTCTGATCATTAAATCTTCATTTGGCGCACAAAATGAAAGTTCTTTCAAATAATAAGAGTATAACAGGTCTGAAAACATGTCTTGAACATGATATCACGAAATGGGCAGCCGATGTCGTTTTTCTCCTCAGGAATGTGCAAAAATTGAAGCCTCGGATTATCTAACGTGAAAATCGCTGCGCATCTGAACCGATCACGTTGCGTTGTGAGTAATTAATTGAAGGACCCTTTTGGCTACAGAAAGACACCAATTCCGGGACGTCCAAGGATTCTTAAAATTCGATGAAGTCGGCTAGACAAATTGGCCGTGAAGCTGGAGTTTCGACCTCGAGACAAACAATTTATCGATTTCTACGTCGGAGCAGATTTATTGTTTGTCAAAAACTAAAAAATAATCCACGTCTGACCCCTGATCACGATTTGAGACGTGTTGACTTTGCTCGCCGAAACTTGGTCACAGATTGGAAAACATTGAGTCCATTTACGGATTTAATTGTCAATTCAAACATGCTCAGATAATTTTTTCTGACGAAATGAAGTTTCATCTTCACGGACCGGACGGCTGGAATTCTTATTTGCGTGATATGAGGAAGGATCCATTGACATTTTCCAAGAGAAACTTTGGAGGTGGAACGTGCATGGTTTGGGGAGCCTGTAACTCTTGATTTGGAATTCATTTCACCTCGAATGAAATCTGCGGACTATCAAGATGCCCTGGAGAAACGTTTAGTTCCATTTCTGGCATATTTCCTTCACATTTCAACAAGACAACGCCGCCATTCATGTTAGTGCTTCAACGACGACGTGGTTGAGGTCAAAGAATGTCACTGTTATGGACTGACCAGCATGTTCTCCCAATCTCAATTTGATCGAGAATCTCTGGTCCGTCCTTGCTAGAAGATTTTACCCTCAGAAACGTCAATTTAACACTGTAGTGAATCTGAAAGCCGCAATTCTTCGTCAAGGGTCGCTGATCGATACAAATCTGATTGGCAGCCTGATTGCAAGCATGCCTAACCGAATTAATTAGGTTATTCGGATCAATGGATCAGCCACAAAGTATTAAATAATGAAATTAATCATTAAATGTCGCTAATTTTAGTGTTATTTCCTAGTTTAAAAATGATGTCTCATCACTGTGACCACCACTGTTTGTGGAAAATGTACTGTAGCGTAGCGGTAATAAAACCGATTTTAATTAAATTTTCTGGAAATAGGTTTTTCATGACGGGGAATCCACTGGTACCACTCGTTTCAACTGTTGTCCTACAGTAATATGCGAAACAGCTTATTAATGGGGGTGTCGCAAACTTTTGGACACCACTGTATATATATAACTTCTGATTGAAACTCTTTATTTTGCCATATTTTCACAATTAATTGAAAAGTTAGAAAAAATATAGTCGTCGCCAAATGCGATTACCACCGCAAAATGTGACGCACTTTTTTAAATATTATTTTTTCATTTAATTTTTATGATTTATATTATTTTCCACATTTATTCCACGATTGAAACAACATCAAAAATATTCTTCAATTTATTTAAGCAAAAACAGTATAGAACGAGCATAAACAAAAAAATAATATCATTCCACATTTTGCGGTGGTAATATCGCATTTGGCGATGACTATACCTTTCTAAAAATTAATAATTATTTTTAGTGCTCTAAATTTATAAATAAACCACTTATTATGTACTACATCCTTATATTGTTCTCTCGAACTTGTTTTCCTTATTCTCTCGAGCCTTAACCCTGAATAATAATTTATTTTGCAGGATTTTATGAATGGCTATCAAACAATCTCCGCTATCAAGGATGCCTGACGAAAGCAAGTTTAACTTGTTCGTAAGTGATGAATATAGATGGATTCGTCAAGGTTTTCCTTCCCAAGTACCATCTGCCATCCGTCCAGCAAGAAGGCGGATCGTGTAAGGTGTGGGAATGCTTCTCGGCTGCCTTCTTGAAGCCACTTCGACTTATCCAGGTAACCTGTGTTCTTCATCAGGATAATGATCCAAAGCACACATGTCTGGATGTGCGCAATTGGTTTTATCGTCGTTGTGTGGACGTTTTGGATTGGCCAAGCCATTATCCCGTCTTGAATTCAAATCGAACACTTGTGGGGGAAATTCGGATCAGAATTATAAATACTGGAGTTATTTTATAGAATATAATAGTTTCTGATATATTTAAGATTGTCTAATAAGCAAATTGGTATATTTACGTGGAGTACTGACCCGACCAGACCCGACCAGATGCAAAATATATTTACTGTGACATTTTGTTAGGTACTTCGACCTCGGGTGGGCGGAGCCCAGCCTGATGGCTGGTGCTACACCATGTTCTCTTCAAAAACCCGACTTTATTTTAACTAATAGCCAGCAAATGAAAATACTCAGATTTAGGTAAATGCATTTTCCACGTCAATTTCACTGGATTTCTTTAATCTCTGACGCTTTAAATTTTTAGAAAGTTTCAGATTTAAATACCGCTTTTGAAGTCCTGTTTTTACGTGTTCATATATTTCAGATACTCAAAATTAATGCTCGCTCTATTATTTATATTTTCTTGTGTTAATGATAAATAAAATCCACCCACTCAATCAATCTACTATAAAGTTTATATTTCCAGTAAATGTGCGACATCTTGTCAATATCTTCGTACTTCTTCCTAAAAAAAACTTCCAACATAACCTTTGCCAATCAATCAATATAACTTACGATAAAAGCGCAGTGACAAGATTGACAAGCAATACACTCGACACTAGCATATAACAGAATAAGAAAATTGGAATCATGCTTGTCTGAAAACCCAAAATCTCCCAAAAAACTTCTTCAACTCTACCTTGAACCAGCATTCAACCGCCGAGTCTGTTATAAAATCCCAATTAAGAGGCGATGACGAGCAATGGCTCACTTCGCCAAGTTTATCCTCATCATCAGCTTCTCCAAAGATTTCAAACGCACCACTGCTAAATATTAGCCAAGGCCAAACCACGTCAGTTATATTTGGAGTTCTTTTCAAATGTCCTGTAGCTAATGATTTCTTGCAAGAATTTTTCGAATACCTGCCAAGCTAATATGACAGACGGCGTATGTAAACCAGAAGGGCATGAATACGAGCATGAACTTTATCATAATTGGCATCTAAACTAATGGATTAAGTTATTTTTGTGTGAAAACTAAACCATCTTTTTAATCATGAGGACAATTGATCCGAAGAAGGCATCAACATTGGCGATCTTCATTAGACGGATTGTTGCGAATACAAACGAAAAGTAAAAGAAAAAGTCGGCCATAATTGTAAGAAATGCACGAATTGCACTAGTAATTGGTCTACAAATTTTCATTTATACATATTCAAGACAAGAAATGAGCCAACCGATTAGATGGCAAAATAACTGCAAACGTCCAGCAGGATAATGTTCCAATGACGAGGTAGTTTCGATACAAGTCAGCGGTATTGTAAAGCGACCACGTTAGGAGACCCTGAAAACTTTCTTTAAAAATAGTAATGCACGCCACTCGCAAATGTCAATTTTACAAAGATTAATCACGTTTTACTAATTTTCACGTGAACTTCGTTGTGTAGTTTTAAGAAAATTGTATTGTCCTTTTCAGAGATCGGTGCCTAATGGAAGAGAAAAAAATTAGAACAAAATGAGGATCTCGTTTGGACGGCCACTCTTTTTTACGAAATAATGGGCAGCACACACTGAAGAAAATAGAAGGAAAAGTGCTTTGTGGCCGTGTGGCCACCCATCATTTCTCTTCTTTTTTCCTCTTCCATTAGGCACCGATCTCTGAAAAGGACAATAGCTATTATATTTTAGAAAATCTATAAGAAGCAGCCAGCAATTTTTATTAATAAATAAAGATGTAATGGGTTAAATATGGCCGTAAACAGGATCAGTCATCTTTACATGGACCGGATAAATATTTCAGCGAAAATCTAGGCTAAATATAAAATTCTTAGCTAATAACCTGAATGAAATATTGTTAATTTACGCGTTAAGTTTTAAACAATTCGATTTAAAATTAGAAAATCAACTATTTAATCGACTAAAGAAAATACTTTATTAAGGCTCTCGGTAATATTTTGGTGAATTACTATTAATACATTCAAGCCACCCTTAGTTACGCGTTTAATTAATTATTATAAAAATATAAGAAATTGAAAATTCATTTTCAACATTTTTGAATTGTTTTCAGTGGTCTCATAGAGATCATGAAACAAATATTCAATTTATGTTAATAATTTCTCTGTTTTTCATTATATTTCTTCAAAATTTCTAGATCAAATCAGATTTATTACTTTTATTTTTTATGAACATGACATTGGCCAAATTTTTCTTATATTTTGATAATAATAATAACATTTTTTAAATAGAATTAAATGGGGGTTGATTATTAAAAATGAGCCAAATAAAATGTTTATATTTAGTGCTCTTAATTAAAACCTTAATTTGTGTAGTTGTAAATTTTAATTGCCTTATTTAAATCGAGCAAAATATGAAGAATTTTTTGATTTATGATTCAATATGTTAAAGTTTCATTAACACTTGCACTCCACTTCCAAGAAACCGCGCCGCTTTGCAAAAGACTTCGCACCAATTGCAAACTAAACCTTTTAATTTAATATTTTATTTTCAATACTTTCAATGTTTAGAAGTCACTTATATATAATTATATTGACGATGAAGACCCTTCATTTAAACAAAACATTTTTCACGTAAATTTAACTTGACTTGTCATAAGCTATCTAAAATTCCTACGTGTGCTACGTGGCACTCAGGGATAGGTCCAGCAATGTACATACTATTATTCAATCATCTTGCTAGGGACTTTTATAATAGAGACTTTACATTATATATACACATACCAGGGTTGCACGGAATTCCATCTTCCATTTTCCGTTTTCCGTTTTCCGTCGTCCGTTCGAAAAAAATAATTTCCATTTCCGTTTTCCGCCGTCCGTTTGAAAAAAATAATTTCCATTTCCGTTTTCCGTCGTCCGTCTGAAAAAAACTGATTTCCGTGCAACCCCGGTCTGTATTTACAATGTGTAATGCCACGGTTCCGAGAGAAACGAGAAACAAATCCGATGGGTGATCATCTTGCGAGTTTCTAGACACTTTTTATTCAGTTCCAAACTAGACTACTTGATTACTTAATTGTCGGTCGTCATCCCAAGTGCGTCGAGATACGGACCAGCTCTCTCCAGTGTTCGGCTTCGTCTTTCAAGTGTTGACTAATGTTCAACCAAACTGAGCAGTTTCCTCGTAACAAACAAATCAAAGGAAATCGAGCTATCGAGCTTGGCGTGAAAGAATATTATGTCGAAGGGTCATTTGAAGACGTTTATTCAAGAGAACTTCCTGAGATGAGCACCGAGTTTCGAGCAAGGCCGGAACGATGATGTATTAGCTCTCTTTTCTTTTGCTGGAAGGTGAGGAAATAGAAGATTGCATTTGTAGAATGCTAAATATGGAGTCCTCAGTAGCATTGTCATTGTCTACAATCATCGTCTTTGCTGTGTTGATTTCTAGACCGTGATTTCTAGCCTGTTCTTCGAGTTGATTTAGACGCCGGCTTATTTCTTCTGAGGAACTTCCAATTAGCACCAGTTCGCCAGCGAATTCGAATTGTTTCAAAAACGTTCCATCAACACAGATATTTTCAGCTTCTCCCACACTCGCCTTGTCGGATTCATCGAGAATCATTTGGAGAGCAAATGCGAACAGAGATGGTGATGCCGAGACAACTTGACTCACCAATCTCTTGAAAGGAATATTGATTGTTGATCCATGGATTCTGATATCTGAAAAAAGAAGCCGAAAAGTCGATTAGAGCTAGTTCCAGAGGAAATTTTAATTCATCTTACAATGAATTCTCGAACAGAATGAATATTGTCGATAATCTTCTAGACCATCATTCCCCTTTCGTAGGAGATTCACTTTGGCGATTTTCCAATCTTCTGGTATTCTTCTTCCCGTCAAAATCATGTTCAATGGGCGCATGCGAAGGCAAATAATAGATACACGCTCTACTAGCAGCAAAAAATCTAAATTCTATTCCCAGTAGTTTAATCTTCTTCACGAAATTCCATCTTCCATCTTCCGTTTTCCGTTTTCCGTCGTTTTTCGAGTTCCATTTCCGTTTTCCGTCGTCCATTTGAAAAAAATAATTTCCATTTCCGTTTTCCGCCTTCCGTTTGAAAAAATTAATTTCCATTTCCATTTTCCATCGTCCGTTTGAAAAAATTAATTTCCATTTCCATTTTCCGTCGTCCGTCTGAAAAAAATTGAATCCATTTCCGTTTTCCGCCTTCCGTTTGAAAAAATTAATTTCCATTTCCATTTTCCATCGTCCGTTTGAAAAAATTAATTTCCATTTCCGTTTTCCGCCTTCCGTTTGAAAAAAAATCGATTTCCGTGCAACCCTGATACATACATCTATATCAATTCTAAATAACCGATAAATAATTGTCAATCGTCACTTTTATATAAATGTGATAGATTTATTTATCAGTTAAGGTTTCATTCTGTAGAAATCCTGATGAATTAATGAAAATAAATTAATATGAAAAAAGAAATATTAGTACTTCGATTAATGGACCCAAATAGTCTTTATCGTCAATATAAGTTGTAAATATTGAAAACAAAAATATTAAATTAAAAGGTTGAGTTTGCAATTGGTGTGAAGTCTTTTGCAATGCGGCGCGGTTTCGTGGCAGTGGAGTGCACTTGTTATTAATCATACAGAACACCAAATGAAAATTGCGATTTTTTTTAGATAGGAACGCGTTTTATTAATCTCCACGTAGAAGTCTATAAATAATTTAACGCCAATTTTTCAGACTTTCCTTAAAATGTATCGGATGCTTTAAGTTTTTACAAAGTTTTCTCTTATATTGGCTCTTTTGAAGGTCTGTTTTTAAGAATTTATTTGGCGTGCATTTATTGGGTTGAGGAATACGATCGTAGAGATTTTACATTATCTTTTGTTTCACAACAATTTTTGTGTTGTTTGGCGAAGTGTATAAATTAATCTGATAGTGATTTTTCTGCTCTGTCGACGGTGGGACGCCGGTCTTTGGCTCGTGAAGTAAGCCTGAGGCTAAAAGAACAACAACAAGACCGACGACCTTGATATTTAGAAGCTCTACAGCAAAGTGCTATTTTGGGAGAAAATACAAAATCACATAATGCTCAGTTGTTCGAGAAGGTCACGGATGGCACTATATAAACTGTGTGTTTGTTTTTGTTAAGCGTATAGTCATTCATATATTCTGCTACTAACAAGGGAAGTGTTTTAGGTCTCCATCTCAGATTTTGATAAAACTTTGCAGATAGATTCCTTATGGCTTGATTAGTATACTGTCAAAAAATTAGGACCTACAAAACGGTTTAAGTAGGTGAAAAATCGGTTTGAAATTCAGAAATATCCCGTTTACCCACAATAATGGAATAAAGCTAATGAATTTTATTTTAAATTGTGCGTTTTCATAAATAATGATTTAAAAACCACTGAAGCATCGGGGCAACAGCGCAGTGGCAAAACGACGGGACACGGAACAGCAGGGCGAGGGTTCGATTCTTCTTGGGGGTGATATGTTTCTATTTCTATTACTAGTCGAATAGCTCTGGGCCGCTTTTTTACTTTTCAAGATTATAATGATAATTTACCAGATAATCGACATTTTATACATTCGAAAAAGGATATGATGTTCCTTTTTTCGATACTGTATTTAAGCGGCTATTTTTTTTTTATAAATTTTCATTATATTATAAATTATAAATTTCAATGAGCTCTTCTGATTTGATTGTGGAATACATTTATGCAAAGCATAAAAACCTTCAAAACGTTCCCAGTCTTTCACGAGTCATCTGATTTTCATCTGATCATCTGACTATCATCTGATTCCGAACGACGACGATTCCAATTGTTTCAGTTGTGATTCCAATTCTTCAGATCTCGTTCGTTTTGGTGAACAGCTCGTGGAAACAACAAAAGTCACGGAAGCTGTAAAGTACTTTGGCTCTTCCAAAAAACGATACAGGAATGGAAAGAAAAGGCCTTCGTTGGAATCTCTTAATAACCGCTATTCTTTCATTTCTAATGAGCACCATGTTAAAAAGCTCCGTGAATACGAAAAAAATGGTATTTTCTGTATTAGTTAAATTTCAATCATACTATTAAAGGTGGAGTAGTGACAGATCGCCGGAATAATTATTCCACAATATCGCAGATGCTATTCGAAATGGTGCAGGAGAGCATAGATAAAGGTCATATCCTTCATGATTCTACCTTGCGGTATATGATAGGAAAAATTATGAAAGATAACGAAATTGATATGGCCTTTCCGTGTTCTAATTCTTGGATCAATTCTTGGAAGCGTGCACATGGAATTTCTTCCCGCAAGATCACGAAGTTTGTGTCTGTGATACGACATAAGAAAAGAGATGAACTATTGGCCAGTGCAGAAAACTTTTTGGTTGTGGCAAATCAGGAGTTGGAAGCATTTTCACCTAGAAGGATCTTTAATGCAGATCAAAGTGGTTTTCAATTGGAAATGAACACTGCGAGAACATTGACGTACACAGGCACAAAAACAGTTGAATGCACTGTGAACACTGTGAGTTCCACTACTCACAGCTACACAGTGCTTCCTGTAATATCTGCAGAAGGAAAACTACATCCTCGTCTTTTCGTAGTTCTGAAAGAAAACAACGGAAGATTTCCAAGAAATTTTCGAAGTTCTTTTTCCAACTTGGTTGTTCGCTGTCATACGAGCCACATTATGACAAAACCGTTGATGAAGGAATTTTTGAACACAGTAATTTTCGATGAATGGGTTCCGGCTAGCTCGTTGCTTATTATCGATTCATGGAACGGATGGAAAGATGCAAACGGTTATTCGGACCCAAATAATGAAGATAATAAATTAAAAACACTGCAAATTCCTGCTGGTTGTACAGGTATGATTCAACCCTTGGATGTCGGTGTCTTTGGAGGATTCAAGAGTGTTATAAAAATCATCACGGAGTATGCACGGTTATGTGAACCAAGCTTTCAAATACATCAAAGGTCTTCCACACTTCAGGTAACTAACTTTTAGATGCTTGATTATAATATGTTCATAGGTTTTGTCTTTAATTTACCGTCAGCTTTGTTCACCGAAACTCCACAGTTGGGTAAAGTACAGTTGGTTTGCTAGTGGATATAAAGTCGACCGTCCAGGATCTTTTTATACACCGAAGCAACTATTATTCCCAAAAGAGATCCCCAACGGCTGTGAGATAAGTAACTGTAAAAATGTATCTTTTATACGTTGTCTTTATTGTGAAAAATTTTTATGCTTTCAACATATGATTGTTGAGAATCATTATAATTGTTGATTTAATAAATAATACATTTAAAGGTTATCATATAAATCTTGAAAAGTAAAAATAAAAAAGCGCCACAGAGATATTCGAATATAGAATGATTATTAATAATAATAGAAACATACCACCCCCAATGAGAATCGAACCCTCGCCCTGCTGTTCCATGTCCCGTCGTCTTGCCACTGCGCTGTTGCCCCGATGTTTCGGTGGTCAATAAAACCATTATTTATTAAAAACAGGTTCACGTAAAACACGTGAAAATTAAAAAAAAATATAATAAAACGATAGTTTTTAATAAGATAGTATACTCCTTAAAATATGAACCGGATTGATTAACATTAACTATATAAAATTTGCGTTTGAAAATCGCGATTTTTTGGGTTTTAGACCCATTTTTTACCCACTTAAACCATTTTGTAGGTCCTAATTTTTTGACAGTATACTAATCAAGCCATAAGGAATCTATCTGCAAAGTTTTATCAAAATCTGAGATGGAGACCTAAAACACTTCCCTTGTAAGGTTAATATTATACTGAATAAATTATTACTTATATTCCGATCTTCTACAAGTCGACATGCTCTACAAAACTGTGTTTTTAGTTTGTTCTGAAATTTAAAATTTTCATCATTTTTCAGGGTTCGAAATGAACTGTCTAGGAGAAAAAAATCAGCATTGTCGACATCTGCTCTTGTTCGCTTTTCATCGAAAGCAAAAAACAGCAGTGTGTATGGTGAAGATGTCTTAGACGTGTCTACTGCACAAAAATGGTTCGCAAAGCTCAAAAAATGGCGACTTTAATCTTGAAGTCACGCCTCAAAGCGAACAACCTGTAGAATTATATGAAGACTCTTCTTCATTGATGAGAATCTGAAGGGACTAAAAAATGCTCGAAAGAAACGCCACGGTCAACAAGTAGCTCTATGTTGCCCAGCTGAGTCGCGTAAATGAGGCTATTCGACTGAAATGACCCGATCTACAAGGCCAAGTCATCAACGCCAGGCTGCATGTTGCACAAGTCGTCAAAACCGCCCTCCAAGAGCTCGAATGGGAGGTTCTTCAGCATTCACCGTACTCTGCAGACCTTGCGCCATCCGATGATCCCCTTTTCCTCTCTAGTATCAACAAATTGATCAACAAATTGATCGAGAATAGTATCAACAAATTGATCGAGAAATGGGAGGAAGTCTTAAACAATAGATCGATTAATAAGTGTTAATTATCATCATTGAAATAAAGGGTAGTAAAAAAAACAATCCTTCAGCTTTGTCTATCTATCTATCCTTATCTATCTATATATTTATCAGCTTTAAAAAAACAATTCAAGACTTACACGTAACAATATTAATAATTTGGCATGCCCTTCCCCTCCTGTATTACCTTTTTCCAAACGAGCACCGCCATTTCAACGAGATAAGCACACTGCCATACAATTATAACAATTTCGTCCCAAAACTCAATAAACTCGTTGAGCACCATTGTCTTTCTTGTTTTTGTCATTAACACGTATGCGTAAAATACAACGTACGTGAAACGAAATATCTTCAAATCAGCCAAAAAATAATATATCTCGTCAACTTTTCTTACTGTATGAATTAAATACTTGGAATTCGGCGAAGTGTAGAACTTTCGAATGCGATGGAAGAAGCCTTGCTTTGCATTCGAGCTGTTTTTCAACTCTCGCTTCTTGATCCTCTGACGTCCACGTAAGAAAAACAAAACGGGAATGAAGAAGAAAAAGAAGAAACTGATTTGACCGAGTTTGAAGCCGGGCTGCCATCTCTCGTCAATTTCCCGTTGGCAAGCGGGGTGAGCAAGAAAATTCTAAAGTAGATTTTTATAAATTTCTAGGCTAAGAAGTGACTAACTTTTGCTTTTCCATAAGAAGCCAACGCCATAAGCTCCATGTCCTCAGAATCAGCCAAACATTGGTCGGTATGTATAAACACATGATAGTTGGTGTCGAGAATGGCTCGAGTGTCCCGCTCAGATGCGTGAAAACAGCGATCGAGGAGTTTTGTGCACTCATCGTCAAATTGGCTGAAAATGTATGATTTATAAGGTCGTTGCGACTGGTTGTAGTTTGGGCCCGCTTATTTATTTTCAAACAATTAGTTTAATATATTGTTTGTAGGACAGACATGGGCGGAATGGGAGTTATTGAATTTTGGAAGCCGACTTTCCGTCGTTTGAACTTTTCGAAAGATTTTCGAAAGTCGGAGTTACAATATAAAATTTTTGTAATGCAGAATTCCGTTCACACTTCGGTCAAAACGAAATTCCACCATCAGAGTTTGTATTTTTCTCTGCGCGTTGCCTTTTGTGACACACGCAAAACGCAACACATCACAAAAAGGCAACGCGCAGACAACGATACATAAAATGAAAAGAGATAGCGTTTTTCGTGGTTTTTTGACCGGAGTGCGTTCATCAATGTAGACTAATTTAATATTATTTTTCTAAATAATACTCACTTAATCTATTATATTGTCCTTTTCAGAGATCGGTGCCTAATGGAAGAGGAAAAAAATTAGGATGGAATGAGGTTCTCGTTTGGACCATTCTTTTTTACGAAATTATGGGCAACATATATTTAAGAGAAATTGACGAAAAAGTCGTTTGTGGCCGTGTTGCCCTCCATTATTTTTTCTTCTCATTCTGCTCTTCCATTAGGCACAGATCTCTGAAAAGGACAATATATTGTTTGCACTAATTATTGTGATCAAAACAAACATAACATATGTTTTGATTTATAGCTCTTATTGGTTCAATTTCAGTGTCTGGAATGGCTAGGAAACTATAATAACTATAACTGAAACTATAAAATAAACTATAATAACTATAACTAAGGAAACTATAAACTATAATTAGAACTTTTTGTCTAATTTGTTTTTTTACCAAATAAAGATTTTTATATACAGTATCTGTTGAACAACAAACAAACGCAAACACTCTGACGCATTTCTGCAGATTTTGCGACTTTTTCGAAAAATGGGTTTTTTGCATATTTTTTCAAACTTATATTTGTTTTAAAATTATCAATGTTTCCAGTGTTTTTTATAGTTTTCAGTTTTCTGGTATGCCTAGAGCTGGTAAAAATCGTAACTTGACGGTTGAGGAGCAAAATGTCATTTTTCGGGGACGTCAACATGGTGCATCTCTGGGAGATCTGTGCATCTGTTGACTTTTGACGTTTTGGAAGAGCCAAGGATGTCAGCCAGTAAAGTGTCACATTGGCCGTCCACGTGTCACTAATCGTCTCGCTGATATTAACATCGTGCGCGTCTCCAGAAGCAATCCCAGGCTGACGATGCCTGCGATTCGAAGAGACGTTTTCATGAATTCCCCATTGACCTCGACCGTCCAACGTTATTTAAGAGCATCTGGAATCATGGGAAGACGTCCAGTAAAGAAGCCTTTCATTTCGGAGAAGAACAGAAAAGCCAGAGTAGCCTGAGCGAAGGAGCACCTTAATTGGACTCGTCAAGATTGGAGCCAAATTTTATGGTCGGACGAAAGCAAGTTCCTTCTTTTCGGAAGCGACGGAATTCATTGGGTACAGCGTTCAGTAGCCATCGACACAGACCTCTATTGTACCCAACTTGATCGAATGTATGCGGCACTTGGCGAGAAATATCCAGCATTGCAAGCCAGACAAACGAAGGAAAATATCGAAAATCTCGACGCCATTGAACTTGTTCCACACCCAGCTTATAGTCCGGACCTTGCGCCATCTGATTCTCACTTTTCAGATCCATGGCACACTTTCTTCGTAGTCGTTGACCTGGCCGATATCGAAAACGGGTGTCGCGAGTTTTTCGCCTCTAAGAACAAGGAGTGCTACCACAGCGGGATCGAACAACTTGCCGATAGATGGGTTCAAGCCATAGAGTCAAATGGTACCTAATTGTTTTTCATGTGTTGTAAAATTATGTTTAAATTTTGAATAAAAAATCGGAAAAAATTAGGAATCGCTAACTTCTTTGTCAATATTTCAGGGTTTGCTTGAAAAGCTTAAATGTTATACAAAATTTTAGTTTAAATGGCTTTTCTGAAGTCTAGTTTCTACGAATTCATTTTGTGGGCTTTGGATTTATAGCTCCTATTGCACGCCAACTGGAAATAACAATTTTCCGATTTTTAAGCGTTACTGAAAATTTTTACGTCTTTTCAATAAAATATTTCTTATGACAATATAACTAGGCTTGCCTTAAACTATCTAAAAATTTTAAAACCTTTCGAGAAAGGTTTGATTTGAGCACGTTTACGGAGGTTATTTCATAATGGTTCCATTTCAATGTCTGCAACTTCTAGGAAATTAAAATAGGTACCAGATGATCGGAATTCCGGATTCCGAAATTCAAAAACTCACTTTGCGCCTATCCCTGATAGATACTATAAATGATAAAATTTCTCACATTCAACATTTAATTGTAATAATTTAGTTAAATTAAATTACTGTAATTTTAATATTTTCATTTACTCACCACATACATTTGAATCTTCTCGAAAGTTTCTGCAATCACTGGCTCGTGCTGTTCTTGAAATAGCTTTCTCATTTTATTGCAAATGTACACCTAAATTAATTAATTTTAAATCATGAATTATAGAAGTGTGAAGTAGCTCGCCCCACATTTTGCAGTGGTAATCGCATTTGGCGACGACTATAACATAAAAAGCTTAAATCCTAGTGAAAAATTCCACAACATTTACAAGTTATTATTCCATCCTATCCTGCTTAAAGCATGAGAACAAAATTGGATATTTGAGTAGCTATTTTAAAAAGTATTTTACGATAAATTCTTACCACTAATAATCCTGCATAAATTGGATGCTCACATTGTATCCAAAGTTCCATCAAGTTTTTCCTGAAATGATATGAATATAATATTACGAAACAGATTTAATTATGAATTTTAGCGTCGATATTTTTCTGGGCGAACAACCAAAATCTTATATCTATGTGGAGAGCGGTAAAATATTCCGATCCAGTAAAATGACAGACTCATTTGATAATATAAACCTTCATTTATCTTTGAAATTTGATGAGGTTCTGATTGTTTACCTTCAAACAAACAAAATCAGCTCAAAATTTATTTTAAAAGTCCACGAAGAATTCTATAAAACTTAATTGCATCTTATAAATTCTATATTTGCGGGAATAGCGTGTGCTCAAAGATGTTTTGGTATTACTTTTTCAAGCAATTAAAAAAACAATATGAAAGGGATGTGACGGGTTCATTTAAGGCTCCTAGAGATTTAATGTTATATGTCTCGTTCAAATTATACTGAAATCATTTAACTTTGCATAAAAAGAAATCTATTGGAAATCTCACTATTACAGATTGGCGGAATGTCAGTTTTTGAATTTCTGAATGCGGAATTCCGCCCATCTCCGCTCACCACCAAAATTCATGATCCCATATATATCCCGAAACAACATTATTAATCACTCTAAACACCACGTGGATCAAAACTATCATTAATCAACACAAAACACATTGCAATCAACGTTTTAGAGATGACTCCACGTAAAGAAACTCCAATTGCCACCCGGCAAGCTGTTATCAATATGAGGGAAAACGGAATGCGTGGTACCGAAATTGCCATGGTAATTTAAACCAAATTTTGCTACTATAACATTTTAAACACTGATTCGCATAAAATATCAAATAATCAGCCAATTTGGTCAAGTCACAAAAAAGTTAAACCCGAAAAAACATTTGTGACAAAACTTTTGTCAGCTAACTTTGTCAGCTGTACATTCACCGTTAAACTTCCAGTTAAATTGCCAGTTTCTGCACAGAGATCTAACTATGAAATTGAATTATCTTGCTCAGTAGTTCAGAAAATCGACGATTTCTAAACTTTTGGAAGTCTCAAAGAGGGAAATGAGTCATCTAGGAAGAAAACATTCATCTCGGAGAAAAATCTCAAAACTTGGGTGAAATGGGCAAGAGAACATAAAAACTAGAGCCTACAAGACTTGAACAAGATTATGTGATCGGATGAGAGAACGGAATTCAACGAATTATTATTTTTTCCAAATATTTTATTTATTAATTATTATCGAACGGAAAATGTCTTGTTTATACTATTTCGACTTTTAAATGTACAAATTTTCTTCAAAAATTACTTAAACAACAACAAAACCTCTCACCTCTTAAAAAATGAAGAAAGAATCAATTCGACCATATTAAGATCTTGTATTTGTGTTAAATCACATCTGAAAATTAATTACAAATCCCAAATACTCTCTTCACCCACTTTAAAATCGTTTTCATCTGCTGATTAATAAACTCATAAATCGTGACACCAGGCGCCACATTCTGATTAAATTCAATCAAATCATACGTCTTGAATAATTTCTCCTAAAAACTTATAACCATTTCTACAAAATAAAACAAAACCAACATTCTGCTCCATCTCATTGACCCGATTGATAAACTCTCGTGCATTTGTATCAAATCTTGTCGAAATACTTGATTGCGTCTAAACTAGACATTCCAAATTTGCTTTATCCCAAGCATCTTACCCAAAACTTTTGATCTTCCAGGGAATAGTTACGCGAGCGCAGTCGAAATGTGCGTCGCCGGCCCACACTCATTGAAGCAAATAAATGTTACGCTTGATTGAAATAAATGATTGAAAATGTTTATGAGCAATTAGTTGATAAGAGGACATCGATAATAATTGTACCGAATTGTGCGTGTTTTTGAATGAAAATTATCTAGTCGCAGTGAAAACTTGGCTGATGAGTGAGTGTATAATAATGATGACTGGTTGATTGTTTACGTTTGGTGGAAGTTTTCTTTCGAGACACAATTACACCAAAAACAAAATCAACTTACGCACAACTTTATCAAAATTAAAAAAAAATTAGATTTACGTCAAACAGAAGGGCATCTGGAAATATGATTGTAAGATAAGATAAATGACTATTCTATTTATAGCCTTATCAAAGATTCACTTGGTGTTTTATTGATAATTAATATCCACACGGTAATAATTGCTCTAACGAGAGAATTGGGTTGCCATCTCACAAGGGAAGTCACCTTAGCGTCCGCTTGAGATTTTGATGAAACTTGCACCATTGATAGATTCAGATTTTGATAAACATTTGGAGATAGATTAGTTATGGCTTTCTTAGTATACTGACAAACTATTAGGTGCCACAAAACGGTTTAAGTAGTTAAAACAATCGGTTTGAAGTTCAAAAATAACGCGATTATCCATAATTACGTAATAATTTAATCAGTTTTATGTGAAACTGTGTGTTTTCATAAATAATTATTTTAAAACCCTTAAAGAGCAATGACAAATCGACAGGACGCGGAACGACAGGTTGTGGTTAAGATTTAAAGTTTATTTTTAAGAAAAGTAAGTATTCATAATTGAAGAGAAAACGCCCAGTGAAAGAGATAATTTGCATCTATCTGACGACAAGTACGCCAAGTTTCCGATTTTTAAGGAATGAGTTCATAGAGTTTTTTAATATTATCTTTTCTTTCAAGTTTTGTTTTTTTGTTCTTTTTGTTTGGCAAAGTGTATATATTTATCTGATAGCACTTTTTCTGCTCTACAAAATTGTGTTTTTAGTTTGTGAGACCTGACGGCGCTGGAAAATGCTCGAAAGAAATGCCACGGTCAACAAGGATGTTACTTAGCTTCGTCACGTAAATGAGGCCTTTCGGCTGAAAAGACTGACAAGACAAGCTCAAGTCATCTTGCTCCACGACCACATGTTGCACAAGTCGTCAAAACTGCCCTCTAAGAGCTCTAATTGGAGGCTCTTGAGCATCCACCGCACTTTCTAGACTTTTCTCCATCAGATTATCACCTTTCCCTCTCTTTGTGAAACCAAGTGAGGATTTTACCTTTGAAGGACCTCAAAAACTGGCTCAACAACTTCTTCGACACCAAACCGGGCGATTTTTGGCGCAACGGCATCAACGAATTGATCGAGAAATGGGAGGAAGTCGTAAACAGAAACGAAGAATACATAATTGGTTAATTGATTATGTTGTGGCGAAAGCCAACAATAATTATTAATGGACTGATGGTTGACCCAAAGCTCGTCCGTCCCTTTCACTGTGTTATATAATATGATACTCAGTGAAGCTGCCAAATGAGATATAGCCGGTTTAGGCCACTGTTTACCCCGAGTTTTTCTTGTGTCAGTTTTCGAGAGTTATTCCTTGTTCCTCATGTTATAGTTATCATTCTTTTATATATTATTGTATTGTAATAAATATTTTAATTAATACGAACACGACAGATTATTATAATTATTGTTTTTTTTAATTTAAAAAAAACTATACGAACTTATTCCTCAACGAAATATATTCTGTAGAAACGAAATATGTTCTGTGTACAATATATATAATGTGGGTGGTCTGAAAAGAATAACGGTTAAATCTTTATTTACTTGGAGTGCAAATAGTTATTTTAAAAATTCGAAAAGGTACAGTAAAACATGCAATAGTACTGTTTTGTTTTGAGCCTAACCCAAGTTCTAGGATTGCGGTCACTATGATATTTTGGCAAAATATGTTACTGGTGGAATGTCGGTGTGTTTAAGTACAGACGTAGTACCGTGCTTCGTGGATTACTTCTGCTAAGATCATATGTAAAGAGTAAATATTAAATGTTCCTTTCCACTTTAGTAATGCTCGTTAGAATATATATATATATACAGTGATGGCCATAAAGATATAAACAAATGGTTTTTTGCGCATAACTTTTTTCATATTCATCCTGTCAGTCTGAAATTTTGTTACATTTTTTTAACGGTAATTGAAATTGTTCTGACAAAAATTGGAAAATCTATTCAAAAATTGATTAAAAATAACAATTCCGGTCATTATAAAGAACAGAAGGAAACATGCCAAGTTTTTAAATGAATTTGGGGAGAGAATGAAAAACAAGTTCAATAGTTAGTTGCAAAGCCTTTTGTATCAATAACAACCTGACATCTTCTCGGCATCGAATCAAGAAGGTTGTGCACAACCGAGAGTGGAATCGAATTCCATGCAGCTTTCAATTGAGCGAATTCCTGCTCGGCGTTCGAAGCCCGGAGACCTTTGGTTCGTCTTTCCGTTTTCTCCCCTATGTGCTCGATCGCATTCAGGTCGGGAGACTGACTGGGCCAATCGAGTACATCCACACGACGACGTTGAAACCAATTTCTCACATGGAGAGATGTATGCTTTGGTTCGTTGTCTTGTTGAAAGAAGTAAGCACGACCCACATTTGCCAGTGTCCATGGTCTCATCGTGTTCTTCAGAATGTCTTCGTATTGGAACCGATCCATTGTCCCATGAATACGTCTCAGCGGTCCCATAGCATTCTCTGTGAAGCATTTCCACACCGTGCAGGTTGGAAGCTGATACTGAAGGGAGTACCTGGTCCCAACCGGGCGTCGAATCCATACATTTCCGTCACTTCCGAACAGGTTGAACTTGGATTCGTCGGACAAGATGTGTTTTCCCAATCCTGATGACTCCAATTGAGATGAGTTGGTGCCCATTCAATTATAGCTTTCCGTTTTTTCTCACTAATGAACTGGATGGCGTCCGTGGAATCCTTCTGGTTCCACGAGCCTCAAAGGCGGTTTACAGCCAATAAAGCTATTTTTTTAAATATTTTTTTTTTAAATAAATAAAAAAAAATTTTTTTAATAAATATTTTTAATCTTATCTGTTCGCTGAATTTTCCGATAATTGAGGAAACCGTGAATTTAGCGACTTTAAACGGTACATAGCCTCTTACGACGTTAAAAAATTAAACTCCGAAATTGTCATAAACTTAATTTAAAAAAAGTTCAGAAATTCAAAAAAAAAAGATTATGCAGTTTTCTTTTTTGCATTATTGCGTAACAATGTTATGCATTTACCATGAAAATTTCAGACTTATCGGATGAATATGAAAAAGTTATGCTCAAAAAACCCTTTTTTCATATCTTTATGGTCATCACTGTATATATACAGGGTTGCACGGAATTCCATTTTCCATCTTCCTTTTTTCGTTTTCCGTCGTTTTTCGAGTTCCATTTCCGTTTTCCGTCGTCCGTTTGGAAAAATTAATTTCCATTTCCGTTTTCCGTTGTCCGTTTGAAAAAAAAATCGATTTCCGTGCAACCCTGATATATATATATATCAGAAAAAAAACGGAAATGGAACTCGAAAACGAAAATGGAACTCGAAAAACGACGGAAAACGGAAAACGGAAGATGGAAGATGGAATTTCGTTAAGAAGATTAAACTACTGGGAATATAATTTAGATTTTTTTCTGCTAGGAGATCGTGTATCTATTATTTACCTTCGCATGAACACATTTCACACGATTTTGACGGGAAGAAGAATACCAGAAGATTGGAAAATTGCCAAAGTGAGTCTCCTACGAAAGAGAAAGGATGGTCTAGAAGATCATCGACAATATCCATTCTGTTCGAAAATTCATTGAAAAATGTAATGAATTCAAATTTCCTCTGGAACTAGCTCTTGTCGACTTTTCGGATTCTTTTTTCAGATATCAGAATCCATGGATCAACAATCAATATTCCTTTAAGAGATTTTTGAGTCAAGTTGACTCGACGTCCCCATTTCTATTCGTATTTACTCTCCAAATGGTTCTCGATGAATCCGACAGGGAGAGTGTGGGAGAAGCTGAAAATATATGTGTTGATGGAACGTTTTTGAAACAATTCGAGTTCGCTGACGACACAACAAAGACGATAATCGTACACATGTTACTGAGGACTCCATATTAAGCATTCTACAAATGCAATCTTCTAGTTCCTCACATTCCAGCAAAAGAAAAAGAAGCTAACTCATCATAGTTGCTCGAAACTTGGTGCTCATTTCAGGAAGTTCTCTTCAAAAAACCTCTTCAAATGACCCTTCGAATGTACATTCACGCCAAGCTCGATGGCTCGATTTCATTTGATTTTTTAGTTACGAGAAAATATACTTGAAAGACGAAGCCGAACACTCTAGAGAGAGCTGGTCCGCATCTAGACGCGTTTGGAATGACGACCGACAATCAAGTAATCAAGTAGTCACGTTTGGAACCTGAAGAAAAAGTGTCTAGAAACTCGTAAGATGATCCCCAATCGGATTGGTTTCTCTCGGGACCGTGGCATTGAACATTTTAAATACAGACCGGAGTTCCACGGAAAGCAGTTTTTTCTGAAGGACGACGGAAAACGGAAATGGAAATTATTATTTTGACCCGGACAACGGAAAACGGAAACGGAAATTAATTTTTTCAAACGGACGACGGAAAACGGAAATGGAAGATGGAATTCCGTGCAACCCTGATATATATATATATATATTACAGATTGAAAGAAAAATAAGGAAAAAATGATAGTCTCGTTTGGACGGCCACACCGCAACCAAAAAAACCTTTTCCACTTATTCATCAATTTGTGTTATCCATTTTTGAGAAAGCAGACATTGATGAGATAGAAAAAAGTGGCCGCCGTCTAAACGAGAATTTTATTTCGTTCTAACGTTTTTGCTCTTCCATTAGGCACCGATCTCGAAAAAAGCTCAATAAAGGATCACTGGCTATGGATGAATTTTACGCAAAACTTTTGATGCAGTGTTTTACTCGTCACGCTGACGAATATTCATGATAGGATTAAAGTACGACAATGCTTCACGCAAAAAAGATGCTGGAAATAGGTGCAAAAATATTAACCAACCAAAACAACCAAAACGTAATAATGAAAAAAAACATTAACAATAATTAAATAATTCTACCCCATTCTTTCCCCACCTTTTAATCTACGTTTCCCCAATAAAAATCAACATTTTTATCGGATAACAATTTTCTTAGTAACCTTAAGGAAATTGCTTTCCCCTCGATAGATTTTTTATGGAGGGTGAGTTCTTGCAATAGGCTAAAGATTCCATTTTTGAAAATTTGTCATTTCACACTGTTGTGATATTAAATATTAAAATATTTCATGTAACATCATGATGACTAAAACTTTTCAACCGCATCAAAACTGTACACGAATCAATAGCGATTATGCAAATGCTCGCAAAACAAGCCACGTCTGTCACTGTTCAAATCAGAGCATTTTTCAAAACTTTTGTTGCAAAAATAATACAACACACCAATAAACACATTTTGCTCTAATTGCAACTCAACATGCGCAATTACCGCTTTTTCCTCCTTCTGCTCGCCTCTCTCTCGATGACGTTCACCTACAGTAATCGCGTCGTGTTTGGGTTCACGGTAATTTGCCAACAAGGTTCGCCGAATGAAACTGATGTCATTTATGATGCAAATCATGAGAATCCAGGTAGAATTTGTTATTTTCCTTCACATTTCTATTTGATGTTAGATTATTATTTACACAATACAATGAATGTGGCTTGGATGTTCACTGCAACAGCAATTGGCATGTGTTTAGGGCCAGCGCCATTTTACTTCGCTGGATTTATAAGTACAAGGTGATTTAAGCGAAACTTTCCCATTTTAAAAACCTTATTAAAGAGTTTTAATATTCATCTATGGGATTTTATCAGCTCTCAGCTCTTTATTATATCCGCTCTCGGATAACTTGGGTTTCTGGCCTGCATGGGTGTGCCGTTTCTTTGCGGTTTCTTCCTTCAAATTATAACACAAACAATGCTTCAAAGCTTTAGGGTTTCGCTCAAGCCAGCCAATTGCACTTCACCAACGATCTCGTCCTTCGCTGGACACCACAGTCCGAAGCCTCATTCTTCTTTTCCATTCTTCTCTCAACATCTCAAGTTTGATACCGTTTCCCTCACATGCTCAATCTCATTCAGTGCGGACCGTTGTTTACAATGATTCTCGGCGGCGAAATGTGCTCATCGTCTTTATTCGGATGGCGTGCAACCTATTACATCCTCGGTGTTCTTACCTTCATCGCGACCGCCTCGTTCGCCTATTTCTA
This sequence comes from Caenorhabditis plicata, assembly GCA_963931815.1. Classification (NCBI taxonomy): domain Eukaryota; kingdom Metazoa; phylum Nematoda; class Chromadorea; order Rhabditida; family Rhabditidae; genus Caenorhabditis; species Caenorhabditis plicata. Next base: position 6,770,499 of record OZ007491.1, read on the forward strand.
TTCGGATTCCGTGGAAGACAATCGGTTAGTAGGGAGCAATAAAATTCTAAAGGATTGTCGGTTATTTAGAAGAGTTGAAGAAGCTGAGAAAAAGTATATAATGAAGGGAAAATATGATATGAAGCGGAAGCAAGCGGTTCCATATCGCAAATTGGTTACAGATCCGACTATATGGATTAGTTTAATTATGTTTATTGGGTATTATTTGGCTATGATTGTTTATCAACAATATTCGCCGACGTTTATTAGACAGGTGAGGTATAATGTATTATAACGTTTCTGAAAGGTATACCGAAAACCTCAAGTCTGAGTACATCGGTCGGTTTACCGGCTATATAAACAGTTGACCCATTCAATAATATAAAAACTCTACAGGGTGAGCCATAATTACCCGTACTGAACATTTCACTTGACTGACGCATTTTTGGTGCATTATTTTTTATTATTTTTTTCTAAATTTAATTTTTATGTAATGTTTAAAATTTAAAAATCAATCCGTTAAGTTTCAGGGTAATGGCGAGGTCTAGTGTACATCGCACTGCAATTATTAACTTGCATAAGAAGAATTTCACAGCGAAGGAGATCATTAAGCGTCTCGGAGTTCCAAAGCAAACCGTCTACGATGCCATCAAAAGATATGAGGAGCTTGGTACACTTTGTGATCATGTTGGGAGAGGAAGACGAGTATCTGTGACCACTCCTGAGAGAGTTAAGGCGGTTCGAATGAGGATCAGACGAAATGCCCACCGCAGCAGAGTCTCTTTAATTCGACCAAAATGGAAGTTTGTCTAATCGCGGGCATTCAAAAATTGTCATTGGAGCGCACTATCAAATTCGCTATTTTTTTTTAAATAAATTTTTTACTCGAATTTAATTCAAGTAACAAAGTTAAAATGTGCTCAATTTCATCTACAGTTTTTGAATGCCCTGAAAACTGTGGTTATTCTCAAATTCCAAAAAATTTGAGAAGTCATTTAAGAAGAATTCATGGCTATGGGTTCGAGGAGATGAGTAAGTTTGATAATGGTCTTCAGGAACTTCGCACTCGCAAGAACAATGAAACACATGTTCTATTGAATTGTCCACACTGCGATGTTCAATTGAAAAGTGTAAAAGGAATGAAATATCATTGTAAGAATATTCATGGGAAGGTATTCATGCTAATAATTTATATTAAATATAATATTAAAAATTTTAGATTTATTCTGATGGCGAACGAGTGGAATGTGGGATATGCTATGGTAAGTTTGCATCTATTTCAGGTTTGAGACAGCACATGACAAAAGAGCATAACGATAATGGAGCATTTGAAATGGAACACAAAGAATTTGATTGTTTTGAAGATTATATGGTTGTTTATATCTTATTATTAATTATTGGTTCATTTATTATAGATTTGGCGTTCAACAAGAGAGGAACATACGGGAACTTCATTTAGAATTTCATCGTCGACAGATATAAATGGAACACATGTGGAATATAACATATGCCATCGAGTGCGGAAGGGAAATTACAAGCAACAATCAGCGATAAGAGCAGGTCATGAAAATGATAAGATTGATGAGAGATGTACAGCGTATATGAAGGTATATTAATTATTAATATTAAAAATATAATATGTATTTATTCATTAAAGGTTAAAACAGCGGAAAATGGGAAGATTAGTGTTGAGGCGTGCTTCAGTCATTTGAACCATAATATAGATTACGAATCTCTAAAATATAGCTATCAGCAGAAAATAATTGTCGAAAAGTTTAAATTTGTTTTAGTGCTAAATAATTTTTAATTCAGATTACTTCGAGACGGTATGACCAACATGCAGATTATTTTGAAATTAAGGGAAAATTATCCACATACGAATAGGCTATTCTATGTCACTACTCAAGATTTGTGGTATTTTATACTAAGCCTAATAAGTTTAACAATAATATTATTTAAGGAATTTCCGCCATAAAATGAATTATATCCCAGGACGTCTACACGAGAATGATTTAAATTCATTATTAACTAGAATCGATAACGGAGACGTCAACGATGGCTTTCAACTTTATGTGCCACCGAAAGATACAACTGGCAGCGAATTTAAATTAGGTTACACATTTATCATTTGTTTATTTATTAATATATTATGAAAATCTAAGAAATTGACGATTCCAATTTTATTTTCATAAAAAAATAAAAGTAATAAATCTGATTTGATCTAGAAATTTTGTAGAAATATAATGAAAAAATGAGAAATTATTAACATAAATTGAATATTTGTTTCATGTTATATTTGAGACCATTGAAAATAATTCAAAAATGATCAAATCAAACCTTTCATATTCTTAGATTTTGATTATATATATATATATATTCCGTGGGATTTCAGTGATAATCACCCCACAGCAACTTCAATGGATGAAAGATTACTCTGGTCGTGGTATAACTATAGACGATACCCATAATATTACAAGGTATAATTTAAAGTTAACTACAGTTTTAGCAATGAACGAGTTCGACAAAGGCGTCCCTATAGGTAGTTAATTGTAAAAATCCATTAATTTAATAAACCTTAGCATTTCTTCTGTCCCACACATCTCGATCAAATGATATATCAACGCTTTTTGGATGTATAAAAAAATTAATGCCGACATTCTGCCCGAAAACATTTATGTCTGATGAAGCATCAGCGTTTTGGAATGGGTACATTCAGGTCAGTAAATAAATATTTCTTTTAAACAGATTTTTAAGGTATTCCCAGAAAACCAAAATATTACCAAAAAATTGTTATGCCGATGGCACGTTTTTAGGGCGTGGAAAAAAAAGGCTAAACAGCATTTAAAGGTTTGTATTGGTTATTAAATATTCTTATTTGTACTATATTTAGGGTGACTTACTGGACAACTGTTTGAAAGTCTTGAATGTTATACTAAAAGAACCATTACAGCAGGAAGTAGACAGGATGTGGCAAAGTATGTCTGACATGCTCATGGTAGAAAACAATGAGGATGCCAGCAAATTCATGGAGTATATGGAGACATATTATTTAAGTAATGATTTTTTAATTACTCTGTAGATTATAATTTATAGCCAAAATGCAGCAATGGAGCAACTCCCAGGATCATAGGTATTCGCCAGTACATACGAGTATGTTGGCGGAATCATGGCACTGCAGACTTAAGGTACCATGTGATATCATTGCATATGTACAATATATGCTAAATATATTATTTCGTGGTCCATAGTTTTGTTCTATATTTTCAGATTCGAATGCTGGCAAAGAAGGAAAATATCCGAATAGATACGCTTTTGCACACACTGTATACCGCGATAAGCGACATTGCTACGTCTAATTTAGTTTACGTAAGTGAAATACTTTACTGCGAGAATTTTTTTTCATTACAGAGGAAACGGAAGCTCGCAGCAGGTAGCAGTCGACGATCAAAGACTCATCAGACCCATCGCTCTGCAGTAGAATTTGCCGGAGACAGTCCGCCACCAATATCGAAGATTGATAACGAGTGGTTCGTTCCATCGACGTCCAATCGTGATATTCACCATACAATTACGGATAACGGACCATGCAGATGCGATGAAAATGTGAGTATATGAAGTTTATTTAGAGTGTTTTAGTGTTTTTAGAACAATGTGCATTGCCAAATTTGCCAAAGTTGTCCATATCGATTCAAATGCACATGCTTGGACCAACGATCTGGAGTTTGTTGTATACATATGCATTTAATATCGCTATATGGAGGTTCTTACAGATAAATATTTGATTTTATAATTATGTTTTACAGATTTGGACCCAAATAATAATGTCGAAGAATCGATATTGAACATTGAAAATGACGATGACGATAGCAACAATTGCGATATATCTGTGCGATCGTCATCAACTCAACCTCCAGATGAATTTATATTATCCAAAAATATTTCGAAACATAGAGTTGATGATGACCGTACAAACATTGATAATAGTTCTCATGACGATTGTTTAGGTTTTTCGGAACAAGGTTCTTCGAATGGCGGAATATCATCAGAGAGGGAAACAATATACGAAGAGTTTAATAATTTAAGAGCTGTTTGTTATATTATTTCAATAGAAGTTGTGATGTCTTGTATTCTAGATAGTGGATGCAGGCTTTGAAAGATCTCTGGTAGATGCAACCTTTAGAAATGAATTTATTAATGCAAGCATGCCGCTTCAACACTATGCACAAAATCACTTATCTCGTAATGTATGTTCACTGGCACCGCGAATGCTTGTCACAAGAAATTCCACTCACGCACCTGCTCGAGAATATGGCGTCCAAAAATTGTTATCGGTTAGGAAATATGCCTATGCATGCGCGCATGTAATGTTTTATTTACTTTCAGAAGTCCCAAGTTATAAAAAGAAGGAGACTAAATTAAATTGAAATTATTTATTATAAACTTATAATAAAGACTTTACTTGAAAATAATGTGTATAATCAAATTTTTACAAGATGGAAACTTTCGTTCTCGTTATTAAGAAAAAAATCTGAAGTTTTACTCAATGGAATGGAAATGATTTTTTCAAACGGACGACGGAAAACGGAAGATGGAAGATGTAATTCTGCGCAACCCTGATAGTTACCTCACAAATGACATTTGATTAATATAATATATTTTTTAATAAATTATATATATATATATATAATATTCTTTATTTACAAATTAAAAAATTATGTTTTATAATGAACAATTAGACCCATCCATTTTCGTATGCACACTGAAGTTAATTGTTTGAAAATCTGTTTGATAATAATGCTGAAATAAGGTATTTAATATTTGATAAAAATATACATTTACCTTTATCTAGTTATCTAATTTATTTGTCACCTTTAGAAGCCCGTTGTGAATTCAAAAATCAAGATTAAAAATATTCCATAAACTTGCAACCTTACATAATATTCTGAAAGAAAACACATTGTTGGCTCATTAAAAAACATTTTGATATATAAAACCGGTCTGTGGAATGGAAAAGACTAAAATAGCTAAAGAAAAATAATTTTCCTTACATGCTGGACAAACTCCTTAATCGCAAAAATAATTTAAGTTTATTATCTTCAACATGCTAGGAACCTTTCTTAAGCCATAAAATTTTTTAAGTATTGGTATAATTCATCTATATGAACAAATTCTTTTAACAAGACAAATATTTTATATTTTTATACAAACAATTTTTCTTTAATGTTAGACTCACAAAGATAATATCTAGAAAAATAACCACTTATTTTAACTTTAGGTTATTTTTAGTTTAAATATTGTCTAATGAGCCAATTGGTATAAAAATAATAACAAACGCTAAAAACATATACCTTCAGATATTAAATCTTCTCTATTAAACAAAGTCCATGCTTTGATATCATATAATGTTGTTTCTGTTATAACGACGATCGCCATAGATCTAAAAATATCAAATTTGAAACATAACGAAACAATTCTTACCATTAAGTATGAATTCATCACATTCACATCATTTCCGGATAAACTTAACCTCGGAAATAGTATAATCTGTGCTCACGGCAGTTACAATGCTATAAAAAATGTCAATATCCTCTGTAAATTCATTATATTTTAAAGAAAAAAAAATTAATTAAAAAAAAATAGCGAATTTGATAGTGCGCTCCAATGACAATTTTTGAATGCCCGCGATTAGACAAACTTCCATTTTGGTCGAATTAAAGAGACGTACCGCAGCATAAGGAGGATGTCACGGGATATGAAAATAAGCAATACGTCAATGAGAAGGATTGTAAAATTGAAGCTTAGGATGACTCCGTATCCTGTAAGAAAAGAGGCCATACTCTCTGAAGCGAACAAGAAGAAACGACTGGAGAAAGAAAAACGGCTCCTTGCCGGCACGCGGAGGAAGGAGCACTTGGTGACAGTCTTTTCGGATGAGAAATTGTTCACCGTGGAGGCCGAATTTAATGCCCAAAATCATCGAGTGATTGCTCAGACGTCCCAGGAAGCTGTCGAAAATGGAAGAACAATTCACCGATCCCCTCACCCCGCCTCAGTGATGGTTTTTGGAGCCATTTGCTCAACTGGGAAGTGTCCACTGATTTTCGTGGAAAAGGGCGTGAAAATCGATAAGGAAGTGTACATTAACGACATTTTGGAGAAGAATCTGGTTCCATGGGCATCAAAACACTTCGCCGGTAAGAGCTGGATATTTCAACAGGACGGCGCGCCCGCGCACACGGCAAAAAAGACGCAACAGTGGTGCGAGACGCATATGCCGCGGTTCATCAAGGCTTCGGATTGGCCGGTCTCATCGCCGGATCTCAACCCTCTCGATTACTCGGTTTGGGGAGTATTGCAAGAAAGGGTCAACGCTAAGCCCCATTCGAGTTTGGATGCATTAAAGAAAACTTTGTTGAAGGAATGGGACAATCTGTCCACAGATTACCTGCGTGCCACGGTGGAAGCCTACCCGAGAAGTCTTCGTGCCGTAATTTCTGCGAAAGGCGGCCGTGTCGAACAAAAACAAAAAATAATTAATTGTTATGTTATTGATAAATGTTGTTGTTAATTTCGTCGCATTCTGACTTTTAGTTTTTGAGTTACATGCACTCAAAGTAGTACGGGTAATTATGGCTCACGCTGTACCAACTTATTCCTCAACCCAATATTTTTTGAGTAAATGTGACTGAGCATTTTACAGTTCAAACATCTATAATTAACTGAAAATTAGTCTAATTTAAAGAATCTTGTATACAATATATATTTGAGAGTTTTTTGAGTTACGCTATTTCTCGATTAAAAACAAAATAAAATCGAATTTGAAAATTTAGTAGGAATTCTATATTTTTAAATTTAATTTCGGATAATTTTTTATTCCGAATTCGGAAATTTTCAAGATCCCTAACTCACAAGGGAATTCACTTTAGCGTCCGCTTGAGATTTTGATGAGACTTGCACCATTGATAGATTCGGATGCGCTGATTCCAAATCCGTTAATCATTCCAAATTTTATTTTTGACAGCTTCATTGACGTACATAAAAACCATAAAATGTCCGGATGCGCTGATTCCGGATGCGCTGAGATTCGGATGCGCTGATTCCAAATCCGTTTTCAAAAACGGCGCAATTTTTCTCTGAGCCGAGATATCAGCCGCCAAAGTTTATCCATGGTGTCAGTGAAGTTTGACAAAGTTGCCATCAGTAATGAGGGGTATGGGAGTTTTTGAATTTTGGAATTGGAAACACATTTGAAACTTCGGAAACCGGAATCCGGTATTTCGTCCGTGTTAACCAAGTTTTTATTACAAATTTATTGAATTTAAGACAGAAAATGTTTTTGGAAATATGTGATTCTGATGAAAAAGTTACACATAACTAAAAATTCTTGGTTTTGTGTAAGGAAGTAGTATCAACATTATGAAACAGTCTAACAATTTTTATGAACTTTTCAGGATCTACTCCTGAAAAGTTCAAGTCAGTCAGTCAGAACATTGTGAATGGAAAAGTTGGAAATGGAAAAATGGCAGGAATTTCCTATTCCGGTGGTATTTGATGTTAACTTTTAAATGAAAAGTGAATTTTCGCAATGTGGAATTAGGAATAAAAAACATTAAAAAATAAAAAAAATAAAAAAAATAAAAAAAAAAAAACAAAAAACAATTCAAAAACTCCACATTCCCAAACTCCACACTCCACATTGTCAATCTTCACTGACACCATTGACATGTTCCAATTTACAAGTTCAATTTGCATTTTGTAGTTGATTTTCAAAAATGTTGTTAAAATATAATTTAACTTTACCAATGAAAGTTAATTTTGTTTTCTGTTTAGGTTCTAACTTTTAAAAAAGAATGAAATGTTTTTTTTTAAAACTTGTAATAATTAATTGAAGAAATTATTAAAGTTATTAAAGTTGAAAATTGCATAGCAAAGCGAAATAAACTTTATCAATATTTAAAAGACGTCCAAATAACCACCCATAATAACTATTCCATTCCATTTGATCCATCCACTCGCTGCTACCACATTTCTCACGCAAAATAACTTTCTTATTTAGTTAAGTTATTCCTTATGTCGGACATTTTATGGTTTTTATGTACGTCAATGAAGCTGTCAAAAATAAAATTTGGAATGATTAACGGATTTGGAATCAGCGCATCCGAATCTATCAATGGTCCAAGTCTCATCAAAATCTCAAGCGGACGCTAAAGTGACTTCCCTTGTCACAAAAAAGTCAGACTCGTTGTTCGCTTTTCCTGTAAATCGCGTTTCCATTTTCTAACTCTACCCAAACTCTAATTTGAAATTTCAGGTATTACATTTCTCAATTCGAGAAACTGGCTACTTTTCCGGAATTCCGCAATTGATAGCAATCTTCATCAAGATCGGATGCGGAAGATTACTAGGTATTCTCTACCTCTGATAACCATTTCCCATCAAAATATTCCAGATTGTAAATTTGGTTGCTCACAAAAGATGACACTTTCAATTCCACTAATCGTCCTCGAGGCTCTGAGCGCCGCCTCACTCTTCTTAACCGGCTTTGTAAGCTTTTATCAAAATAAGCTCCATTTGAAAACATGTTTAGCTGGATGACAGAACATGGGCACTTGTTTGCATGATGATCTTCGCTTCGCTTCACTTCTTCGTTCCGGTTATCTGCAGTCGGACCATTCAAATAGTTCCCACTTCTCCATTATCCATAATATTGCCAATAATTTGCAGAGAGCTGCACAACATGCTCATTTCGCCTTAAACATGAATATGGTGATCGCCGGAATAACTCAAATCATCATTCCATTGGGTGTGCAGGCAGCAGCTCCAGATAACTCGCGTTCGCAGGTTCGCCTATTCTTCCAAGTTGAATTACTTTGGGCATTTTAGTGGTCGGCTATTTTCTACACATTGACAGCGGTGGTAATTTGCACAACACTTTTGTATACCTTCATGGCTCGAGCTGTACCCGCCGAATGGACCAAGTCACACAAGAGCGATGATTATACAATCTATCGATTGTCTGAAACAAGTGCGCCTGAGCCGCTAACGATACCGATGCCGTCGGAATATAAGAATTGATTTGTTTTCTTCTTCTTCTTCAGTCTTCTACTGAAATTTTATAATCATCAAGCGGGTCTTAATTTAGTTCACATTAATTTATTTGGAATATAGTCTATCCCAAGTTTATTTGTTTTGGGCTATGTCATATTTTTTGGCGACACATTGTGAACCGCTGCGCTGCAAGACCAGACACAAAATACAACTCTCTCTTCTCAACGCGCAGAGGTTTGCAATGCGTTGTCAAAAATTTTGAAATAGTCTATAAATTTTAATTTGAACAAGTCATTTAATTGCCACTAAGAAAGCCGCAAATTGCAGCAACCACGCCCTTCACTATTTATTTCTCTTTATTTATATATGATCTCCCTAGAGATCTAATGACGTTCGTAAGGTTTTTAAATAAAAAGTAACAAAAGTGAAAGATGCGCGGTGTTTTGCAATTTGCGGCATACTTCGTGGCAGTGAGCAGTAAAGTGCGGAAAAAAATCTGTTAAACTTCATATCGCTGGTATAATTTATTCGTCGTGAATCAGGATTAAAAATATTTTTTTAAAAGTAGAAACAAATAAAATCAATGAAGTAGATTAATGACTAAATTGGGATAGATTATATATAAAAGGAATGCGAGTTATTTCGGAACAGGGGTCATAGTACCAAATAGCACATAAAATATATTCCGAACCATTACAAAGGATGGTCTGGAAAGTTGTTTGGGTAAAAATATCCAAGTTTAATTTTAAAAAAACTATTCTAAAAGTTACTAGAAAAATATTATCACGCCGAACGGTTTAAATAGTAAAACTCCAAATGGAATTCTATTAAACAGCAATCTCAGAAAACGGGCTGCACGCTCGACAAATGGAAATATTGATTTCTAATAATAAAATGAGCTCAGTAAACGTGCTAAACTTTAACGTTTTGGTAAGGAATTCATCATTTTAATAGTTTAAGCAACAGTGTATGGTAGTCTAAATTGTTGATAACAATGTTTTCTAAAAAAGACGTGAAAACATTGAAAAACTCTTAAAAATCTGGAAATCACTATTCCACGTGGCGTGCGCTTTTGTTACAAATTACACGTGTACTTTACACCGTTACATTTTACGCCTTATCCCCTACTCTCCTTATATTAGAGCGACCAGAAGAGTGTATGTTAGGAGTTAAGACGCATGTAAACTACTTAGAACCAGCAAAAGGGCTTACCATGACTGGTTCGATAACACTCAATCTAATAATAATATTTATTAGTAAAATATAATAGAATACGTAATATAGAATACACGAGAATAGATGAACTAGGAGAATAGGAATTGCTCACACCTCGACTCGGCTCAGTGACCACCGAGGGTAGCCACCGCACGCCAACTGGAAATATCGATTTTCCGATGTTTAAGCTTATCTGAAAACTGTTACTCCTTTTCAATAAAACTTTGCTCATGGCAATTTAGACTGTCTTAAACAACTAGACTTGTCTTAAACTATCTAAAACATTAATATCTTACTAAAAAGTTAGATTTGAGCACGCTTACTGAGCTCATTTTGTGACCATACCAGTTGGCGTGCCACCGTACCCTGCGCACGCCAACTGAAAACTACATTTGTCGCGTTTTTGAGCTTGAGTTTTGAATATCCACGCAGTAATAATAAATAAGGTTTTTACTCAAAATTAATAAGCTCGTCTTAAAATATCGAAAAACCTTAAAATTGTATCAATAAATTTTCTTAGAAACCCTCAAACGATCTTGCACTTCTCTGAGTGCAATTGGCGTGCCTGCGGAGTAGTCGACGGAGGCGGGACCCCAAGAGGTCCTGTTCCATAGTGTATGCTCGCGTATCTCCGGTCCATGGTTTGTAACAACACAAACAATGTCTACTCCATATCGTCAGCTTTTCCTTAAAACTTCTAAAAATATTAAAATATTCTCAAAAATATTCCATTTGGGCACGTTTTCTGAGATCGTTTTATTAGCCTTCCCTCTGGCGTGCTAAATTCATTGACAACCTTATTTCCTCGTAAATATTTTGTTTATATTTTTTCGGTAAATTCTTTCTAAACGTCTTATTATTTATCTGGGTGGTCTAAGTGGCGTAAGTTCCGAAATGTTTCGCATTTCTTTCTTTATAGTCGTTTTCAATTTTGATTATTATTGACAAACTTAAAAGCGATTCAGCTAATATCACAGTGAAATTTGCTATTGAACAGAACATTTTTTTCATAAATTAACCGTCTGCCATTAATTTTATGCCAGTTTGTAGAAATTTTCTTCAAAATTATTCTGGACCTCACACTCCAATTAATGTGAAGAAATCTATTTACCAAAAATAGGTAAAAACCAAACAATCAAACATATAACTTGAAAACGACTATAATTTCATTCATTTTGTATTCATTAAAGTGATCCAGACAAATATCATTTTATTCGTTAATGAATAAAAATCGATTTTGTTTTTACTTTAATTGAGCCATTTGATTAATGTCATTTGATTCCTATTTTAACAATAAATGTTTTTTTCCTTAAAAATTTGATTCTTGTACTCATAATGTTCATTAAAATTGCATTAGTCGTTCGTTGATTTGAAATTCAATTCGTGGAACTCATTGGATGAGCTGATAAAATATTGGGTTGAGAAATATGTTAGTAGAGTTAGGTTTATTTAAACAAAAAACAATAATTATAATAAACAATTAATCAATTATGTATTCGTCTTTACTGTTTACGACTTCCTCCCATCTCTCGATCAATTTGTTGATACCATTCCGCCAAAAATCGCCCGGTTTGGTGTCGAAGAAATTGTTGATCCAGTTTTTGAGGTCTTTCGAAGGTAACACCCCTCATTTGATTTGACAGAGAGCGCAAAAGCTGATAATCGGATGGCGAAATATTTGGAGAGTACGGTGAATGCTGAAGAACCTGGCATTCGAGCTCTTTTCACGACTTGTGCAATATGTGGACTGGCGTTGTCGTGGAGCAAGATGACTTGGCCATGTAGATCGGGTCTTTTCAGTCGAACAGCCTTATTTACGCGAACCATTTTTGTGCAGTAGACACGTCTAAGACACCTTCCCCATACACACTGCATATCTCCCGAGCGGTTTCGGCTGCTTTTTGGTTTCGATGAAAAGCGAAGAAGAGCAGATGGCAAAAATTCCTCCTGGCTAGTTCATTTCTAAGCCTGGCGTTGTTGTGGAGCAAGATGACTTGGTCTTGTAGATCGGGTCTTTTCTGTCGAACAGCGTCATTTACGCGATGCAGTTGGGTAACATAGAGCTCCTTTTTGACCGTGGCGTTTCTTTGGAGCATTTTCCAGTGCAGCATGCCTTCTCAGAACCACCAAGTCTTTTTTGGGTGAAGATCTTGCTTGACTCTAAGCTTTCGCGTATCTCCTGAAGCTACCCACTTCTTTCTTTTCTTTAGATTGACGTACGTTTTCATCTCACGTGACGATTCGGTACAAAAATCCCTGTTTATGAGCGCGTGTGGCTCGATGACGAGCGAGATGATTAGCTGCGATTTGAAGGTGATTTTCTTTTTTTTTGTTCGTTGAGCTCATGAGCTATCCAGGTCCCGAGTTTTTCGGCAAGTACCGTCGAATGAATATGATTAAGAATTGTCTTTTGATCATAGTTCATTTTTCGACCAATTCACTATTTGTTTGGTGACCATCTTCCTTCAATAGTGCCTTCAAATGCTCTTCGTCTAATTCTGCAGTTCGTCCGCTTCGAGGCGTGTCTTGAGGATTAAAGTCGTCATTCTAAACTATTTTTGACACGCCTAAGACCCCTTCTCCATACACACTGCATATTCGTCTGCTTTTTGCTTTAGATGAAAAGCGAAGAAGAGCATATGTCGAAAATGCTGACTTTTGCCTCTTGGATAGTTCATTTCTAAGCCTGAAAAATGAAATTTATAGAATTTCATAACAAACTAAAACACAGTTTTGTAGAGCAGAAAAAGCGCTATCAGATAAATATATACACTTTGCCAAACAACAAGAAAAATCAAAAGATAATATAAAACCCCTACGAACTTATTTCTCTATCCAATATGAACTGACAGAGGCTCTGTGTCTCTCAATTTTTTTCATCTTTCTACTTTATGGGCCCTGGACACTCAAAATTATTTGAATTTATGATTACCGTTTTTGTTTTCGAATAGGAGCTATATCAGAAATACAGTCCTGGCCAGATATGTCATTTTAAGATAATTTTAACGTAGATAATGGACATAAAGTACCTAACATACGTATTATAAAAACATCATTATCTTGAAAAGTTTTTTTACTACATAGAGAAGCTGTACGTCCTTCGAATTGTCAGAATTGGCTTTATAACATATCCAAATTCAAAAATGTTCATAGACACAGTTTTCTTTAAGACATGCTTAAAAAAAAACGGAAAAAATTGAAATTTGCTCATTAATATATTGTCCTTTTCAAAGATCGGTGCCTAATGAAAGAGGAAAAAAAATTAGAATGAAATAGGGTTCTCGTTTGGACGGCCGTCTTCTCATTTCTCATCAATGTGTGTTGTCTCAAAAAATGGATAACACACATTTACACCAAATTGAATGGTTATGTTGTGGGCTCAGAAAAGATGCTCATGTTGTTAATTTCGGCAAGAAGCGCCTACTTTAAGATAGTTTAAGACGGGCTAGTAAATATGACGTGCCATGATATATGAAAATAATGCGTTTAAAATAGTAATAAACGTTTAAATATTGAAAAATGTGTATTTCGATTTGGTGTGCACATTGAAGAGGAATAGACGAGAAAGTCGTTTGTGGCCGTGTGGTCGTCCATCCGAGAGTCTCATTGTTTTCTTTTTTTGTTCTTCAATTAGGCACCGATCTGCGAAAAGGACGATAAAATTTGATCAACTTCCTTGAAATAAAAAATCATTCATCGAAAATATTCGTAATTTGGTCATTTCTTATCGGTCATTTAACATTGTTTTTAATCAACGTGGATCAACGCTTAAGTAATAAACGAAACTATCATTTAACTTCCTGCGACCAAGGATTCCACCATGCCACGATGTTGCTCTACACCATCACCGCTCTACTTCCAGAATTCTATAATATCTGGAATCCTGGAAGATTCAACATCAAGCCACACCCACTGTCGATTGCATAAAAGAAGCGGATTTGGTCACAATCATCACTACTGAGCCACCCAATCAAGGGGCAACAGCGAGCAGAAGAAAGAATTACCATTGAAATAAACCGTTTATTCGCTCTTGCTGTTCATCACAACCTCAACTGTTTTTATTTAACTGGTATTATAAATCGGAAAATGGTAGTTCCCAGCAGATATGCCGTTTTCGTCTTTCGTTTCGTTTAAATGAAAGCAGAAAACTAAAACGAAACGAAAAACGAATTGAGTTTCGGTCCCGCACGGAATGTCGTTAAAGTGTCCTAAAGATACCTCTTCTGCCAACGCAGTTTTCCCGCGAAATTGTTTTTTAATTTGGTTGTTTTGCCGTTTTTAAACATGTACAATGCGGATCGATGTTTCCCAGCATTATCGGGAAAGTGACGAACCAGGCAAGCTGGCTTGCAAACGATGTGGTACGAAGATAAAAAAACGTCCCGACAACTCAACCGGCCCCTTCTTGAACCACAAGAAGCTCTACGAGATGAAAATTGAAGCTAACGGCGAGCCTTCTTGCAAGAAGCAGCGTCTTTTGGAGGACTTCACACTGAGGCCTGATGATTCAACCCGCTCGTCTGAAGCAATCGTCAAGTTTTTTGCTGTACTTGGAATCCCGTTTCAAGCAGTTGAGTCGCCAACATTCACGGATATGATGCGACGATCTCCTGCGCAAAGCTGCATTCTTCGATCAGCGCTTTGTTGGAAGAAAGGAACTGTACGACGATGATGTCTGGAATGAAGTACGACACGCCGTAGAGATGTCAGTGGCAAGCACTCAAATTCAAGATTCAACGCCATCCTCCTCTTCGCGAAGCTCTGATACGCACTGTACCAGCTCTACTGCAGCCCTCAATGCGAAAATCTGGTCTCAACAACAAGATAGAACTCCGATCCGAACTGAAATTGCCGCATATCTCAGAGAGAAGCGATTGAGTCCGCCAGGCCCGGCTGCTGACAACAGTGAAGCGGTTTTGCAATATTGGGCGGGAAAGGACAACGACGTCGGCTTTCCTCTGCTGGCTCGCGAAGCTAAGAAGTTCCTCTCTGTTCCTGCGAGCTCATCCGAACCGGAGAGAGGTTTCCGCAATTTGCACCATCAGCTTTCGAATGAGAAACGTGCGAACCTTGCCATATCCACCGTGCAGGACCTGGTGACCGTTCCTAACACTTAGTGATGAAGAAGATGGACTTTGGGCGTGATGAAAGTGCGGAAGACAAGGAGTCGGATGAAGATTGCGATGAAAACGGAAACTTCGACGAAGTAGAAGACCTTTTTTGATTATGTGGTTGATTCATTGTTGTTATTGTTGTTTAAAATTGTTACGTGTTAGTCGCAGTTATGTCACAGTGTTATAAACAAAAAAATTCGTTTTCGTTTCCCATCTCTGGTTCCCAGTTGGCGTGAAAATCAGAGAATCTCAGTTTCCCTTTTAAGTGCTTATTTTAATTTATAATTTATTCTATTAATAACTTATTTAGATTTATAATATTATTTTCTTAGCACCGTCAATGTAACAATTAAGAAAGATATAACATTAATAATTAAAATACTTTATTAATTTAAGTGATTCTTGGTCTGAGCACAATATTACTCGAATTATTATTCGATGTCGAACTTTTCCAATTCAAAATCCTTTCACGTATACTCTAAACATTCACAGTAAAATACAAAATGCCATTAATCACATACCTTGACTGTAATCATAACCAGGACCGGGTTAAGTGCCGGACACCAAGAGAACAAATACGGAAGATATATGGAAAAGGCGAATGAATCATAATCAAATAAAGGAACAAGAAATGATATGTAGAATGGGATATGAATTGTGACGAACGGCAATATAAACTGAAAAAAAGATTGATTCATTGATTAAAAATCACTCTTCCAGACATTTGCAACAATCATCAAAGATTATTCAATTTCGATTCTGACTCACCTGCACAATGAGAACAATATTTAATTGCTCCTGTGATTTGAGTGCATGAGTACTCATACGATCGCTTTTCATCTTCCTTCGGATGTTTATATAACAAATGATCACAATTATAGTCGACATTGTGAGCACGAAAAGAATCCAGGAAGTGCATAAGAGGGAGATATAATCCGTTTCATATTCATCTTTCTTCGCGTTATAACACTAAAATATCAATTTAATTGAGTTGGTTTTAGTGAAAACAAACTCTAATTGAAGCAATTAGAAAAGCAGCGGTTCCTTTTCCATTCAGGTAATAAACAATCTCTCGGGACACGACGTAATCATCGATTTGTGGAACATAACCAATATAGACTATTATAATGGTTATGATTGCTACAACAAAGGTCCCACAGGTGATCGAGTTAACGAGAGTGTTGCTCGACGTCTTTATAACTCTGAAAAATTGATATTTTCTAGTTAGAAGATGGTTAAGTTTTTTGAAGTGCAATGCACCATGATTATTTGCTTTGAGACGAATAAGTTCGTAGAGTTTTTTTAATTATCTTTTCTTTTTTTCACAGAAATTTTCTTGTCGATTGGCAAAGTGTATATATTTATCTGATAGCGCATTTTCTACTCTACAAAACTGTTTGTTCTGAAATTTAAAATTTTCATCATTTTTCAGGCTTAGAAATGAACTATCCAGAAGGCAAAAATCTGAATTTTTGACATCTCCTCTTCTTCGATTTTCATCGAAAGCAAAAAGCAGACGAATATGCAGTGTGTATAGAGAAGGGGTCTTAGGCGTGTCTACTGCACAAAAATAGTTTAAAATGACGACTTTAATCTTGAAGTCACGCCTCAAAGCGAACGACATGCAGAATAAGACGAAGAGCATCTGATGAAACTATTGAAGGAAGATGGTCGACAAATAAGTCGTGAATTGTGATCAAAAGACAATCCTTAATCATCTTCTTCGACGGGATTTGCCGAAAAACTCGGTGCCAGGATACCTTATGAGTTCAACAAAGAAAACAAAGAAAATCGCCTTCAAATCGCAGCTCAACAACTCCCTCGCCATCGAGCAACAGAGAAAAATAGAACATGCACGCGGTCATAAACAGAAATTTTTATACCGAATCGTCACGAGAGATGAAAAATTCTCTCTGTGCATCAATCTGAAATCAAGAAAAGCTTCAATATATACGAAGATCAACGTTGTCAACAGAGAGACAGTTAATATAATGCGAAAACATATAAAGAGACCGTCACCACGGAGTTTTTTCAGGCTTAGAAATGATCTTTCCATTAACCATACTTGGGAAAGGCCGGCCCGATTGGAGTCGGGCCGGCCCGCATTTTCGATTTTGCGGCCCTGGCCCGGCCCGGCCCGGGCCAGGCCGGGCCGGGTTAAAACGGGCCGACCCGGGGCCGGCCCTAAAATAAAACAAAATTTTAGTTTTTTTTCATTATTTCTTAATTATTGATATGTTTCTTAAAATATCGTGTGTGCGTTTGTTCCTCAATTAAATTGGTAGATATTAGAGAAGTTTAAGGTCGATCTTCAATGTCAAATTTGTCAAATAAATTATTTCAAACAAAAATTAAATGTTTTAAAATATTTATTTTAACATACAATTTCATAAAGTAAAAAAATTTTAATAGATCCTTACACTTCTGTAAGAAGCGACATTTAAATGTTAACCTCAATATCCGAATTTAAATCAAGCAAACTAATATCTGATTCCATAAAATCAGCAGGATGACAATTTAGCGGAATGACAACCCTGTCAGATAGGATGTTCAAGCTTACATAATTGTCGTAATGAGCTGAAAATGCTGATAAAGCACCATCAGCTGTGCTCTCAATTTCTTGATTTATTTCCTGATATTTTATGCTAAAATAAACATTTATAAAAATTATATTTCGTTTGAATAAATTATGTTGCCAAATTTTCCGGGCCGGAGGGCCGGGCCAGGGCCGAGGCATTGAGGGCCGGGCCGGCCCGCGGGCCGAAAAAATCGAAAATCTCTGGCCCCGGCCTGGCCCGGCCCGGGCCGGCCCGCGGGCCGGCCCTAAATTTCCCAAGTATGGTTTATAGTACGTAAGATGCTTTATTCAGTGGTAGAAAAGGAATGAATACACTTGAAGTCCGAATGATTATATAGTTATGGACATGTGTTACATATGGTAGATGAATGATAGGTATACAACTATTATAATATATGTTAGTTACAATAAATGCGGTCGTGCCAGATGTGGTGGCGACACTCCCGCCGGCGAAAAAGAGAGAAACATAAGTTAATGATAAATTTGACGATTAATGACATTAACTTGGATGTTGCGTATATGGTAGTTGCCGGCTGTCTCCAACAAATGCCGCTTCGTCGAAACTGCCTCATACATAGACCGCTGATGCGCTGGTCGCTCCGACAATTCCGCCAACACTCCATTCAACATGTCATCAGCTTCTTGTTGACAGTAGCTGCAGCTCGATGGTGATTCCCGGCCGATGCACCATGTAACAGTTTATAGTACGTAAGATGCTTTATTCAGTGGTAGAAAAGGAATGAATACACTTGAAGTCCGAATGATTATATAGTTATGGACATGTGTTACATATGGTAAATGAATGATAGGTATACAACTATTATAATATATGTGAGTTACAATAAATGCGGTCGTGCCAGATGTGGTGGCGACAAAAACCGCCCTACAAGAGCTTGAATAGGAGATTCTTTAGCATCCACCGCACTTTCTAGACCCTTTCTCCTTTTCCTCTCTCTGTCAATCCAAATGAGGGGTATTACCCTCGAGGGACCTCAAAACTGGCTCAACAACTTCTGCGACACCAGACCCCGCGATTTTTGGCGGAACGGCATCAACAAATTGATCGAAAGATGAGAGAAAGTCTAAAACAGTAACGGCGAATACATAATTGATTAATTGATTATTATAATTATTTTTTCTGTTCAAATGAATATTTGCGAAAAAAACTTATTCCTTATCTCAATATTTGATGAAATAAATAGAAAATTCCACTTTAAATCCCTTTAGGTATTTTAATTTTATAAAGTATTTAAGCATAGTTTCAAGCTTGGTACAGTCGTTGACCTCAGGAAGACCAAACTTATGTGATTAACCCTCTCCGTGTTGAAGCTATTCGATCAAAAATCACCCGGAATCCACATTTAAGCAAGATACAGATGGCTACTGGCATGAAAGTTAGCCGGAGATCAATAGTGATAGAAATTACGAATGACTTCTTATTGTGTCAGAAAAGCTGCTATATTATCCAATACCAACAAACAAAGAAGACTCGAGAAAGGAAAACATCTTTTGGACCCTACACAAATGCATTTGGTGATTGTGATTTCTGACGAGAAGCTATTTACGGTAGAGGCCGTATTCAAATCATCGAGTGGTCGCCAAGATTTCTCAAAAGCTTCTGAGATTGGTAGGACTGTTGTTCCGTTACGGTATTCTGAGCCATCTGCTCAACTAGCGGGTGTCCACTTGTTTTTGTGGAAAATGGAGTGAATCTCGACAAGGAGGGGAAATTTGGAGGAGCACTTAGTTCCCTGACCAATAGGCACTTTGAAAAGTATTGGCTGTTTCAGCAGGATAGTGCACCTTCTGTCACAAGACGCAACAGTTGTGGGACAAGCTTCTGAGATGAATGGGATTGTTCGTCGAGTGTCAAATCTCTTTTGCGTTATGGTATTCGGAGCCATCTGGAAAATGTCCAAGGATTGAAGATCGACAAGGAAGGAACATGTTTAGAAGCAATTAGTTCCTTGAGCCAATACGCAGTTTGGAAAGTATTGACTGTTTCAGCAGGATAGTGCAACTTCTATATACTGCCAGAAGACGGAAAAGTTGTGGAACAAGCTTCTGAGGTGTTTGGGACTGTTCATCGAGTGTCACATCCCGTTTCCGTTATGGTATTCGGAGCCATCTGGAAAGTGTCCAAGGAGTGAAGATCGACAAGGAAGGAACATTTTTAGAAGCAATTAGTTCCTTGAGCCAATACGCAGTTTGGAAAGTATTGGCTGTTTCAGCAGGATAGTGCAACTTCTATATACTGCCAGAAGACGGAAAGGTGGTGCGAAACACACATTTCAAGTAATATCAAGTTGACCGAATGGCCTGCTCCCTCGGCACCCGTCGACTAGGTCTTGCAGGCGAATCTCAACGCTAAACCCCACGCAATTCTAGAGGCATTTAAGAAGACTCTGGTCAAAGAATGGTACAATTTGTGTGACGACTACCTGAGTACAACCATCGACGCCTATCCCAAGCGTGCTCTCATCGTTGAATTGAACAAGGCGGCCCGGTTAAACATTAATTTAATTGTATCAATAAAAATTTTGTTGAATCTCATCTTATTCTGACTTGTTGTTTTTGAGTTTCACGCTAAAAGCTTTCCGTGTAATTATGCGCAATCCTGTATATTTATGAGATTCAGTGGGTTTTTAGGGTGGACACTAAAGATAAACTTTATGTCGATTGTGATTATCTTAAGTCAGACAATCCATATACCATCAAACTCATTTGGTTAATGAAGCGCTCCCATACAATTAAAGTTGACTTAATTAACCAACACTTATCTCCACTTATCTCCACTTACCTATTCATAAGAAATGTGACTTGAAGAAACTGTGCTGGCGGTCCTGTGCACACAAAAACAACCAGCGCTAGAAAAACTACAAGAACATAAATACCTGAAAACCCGGAATATCCTTGTTTATATTTTTCATCAATTTACCTAGCATGTGATCGATTTTAATACCGCCTTTTACAATATAAACCGCTTCGGTTTCTGAGAAGAAGGCAATCGTCTTTAAAAACAGCGTGTCATTTAGAATAAAAAAAAGGAAATCTTACCGGCGAACCAATTACAATTGTAGTGGAGAGAAGTAAGCGGAAAAAGCAAGAAACGAGCTGCATTCGTCGAACGTGTTTCGAATATATGCTCACTCTGGATGTGGCTATTGCCAATGCGATATTGAATATTAAGGAAATGACAGCCGAGATGTAGCTATTGATCTCATCGAAACCATTTTCAGGTAAATCTCGATAGGATGTCATCTGGAAGTTTCAATTCTTCAGATTCACACAAAAATATATTCACGCTAATTGAAAATGACGACTTCTCAATATTCAAAGGAAGCAATTAAAAATCAAACTTTGCGTTTTTTTAGTTATTGCGTAAAATAAAGTTTGTAAGAGCATAATCTTGTCCTAATATTACCAATGATACAATTTGAATGTTAGCAAGCTCTCATCTCGGCTGAGTTCATCAGAAACAATCCAAATGAATAGTTTAACAAGAGTGCTCAAAAATAATACTCAGCTTGCGTTATCTGTTTAGGCGAATGGTATCCTATATAGTTTCGAATGTGCCTAAAACATTTAACTTCAACGAATTTTGCAATTTTCATGTGGTTTAAGACATAGTTTAAGACAAGTTTAGTTAAATTGTGGTAAAATATGTTTTGTTAAAAAGTTGTAAATCTTGTCAGACGCGCTTAAAAATCGGAAAATCGTAATTTCCAGTTGACGTGAGCTTATAATACTCACTTAAAAATTAGAAACATTTCATTTACATTTGGTGGGCAGATATTGTTCGCAATTTTGTTTTTTTCTAATTATTTTCCTGAATAAAAAATTAAGCTTTAAATTAAGCTCTTAAAATCTATAACCATTACTTACACTAGCTGACAAAAGTTTTGTCACAAATGTTTTTTCGGGTTTAACTTTTTTGTGACTTGACCAAATTGGCTGATTTTTTGATATTTTATGTGAATCAGCGTTTAAAATGTTATAGTAGCAAAATTTGGTTTCAATTACCATGGCAATTTCGGTACCACGCATTCCGTTTTCCCTCATATTGATAACAGCTTGCCGGGTGGCAATTGGAGTTTCTTTACGTGGAGTCATCTCTAAAACGTTGCCAATTGCTGTTATTTGTCAATAAATTATGAAAAAAATATAATGGAACTTTAAAAATTATTAAAAAAATGCAGTGCAAGAAAAGTGCGTAATATCTTTGAGCTATGCGTTTTACGATAAACGCTTGTCACTGTAAAACGGATAATCGTAATCACAAGCGGGAATTTGTAAAATAATCTACAACCATATGAATCTATCATATAAAAAATCAGCCAATTTGGTCAAGTCACAAAAAAGTTAAACCCGAAAAAACATTTGTGACAAAACTTTTGTCAGCTAGTGTATGTTATAGATTTATGTTAATTGACTAACAAAGTTACTTTTACCATTTTATCATATTCCATTAAAAAGTATGACAGTTAATAATCCGCATATATCAGAATAATAATAATAATAAGCCATTAGATGACATCAAAGTACGAAGATGACATCTACTGGATTTTATTTTACCCAATAACCTAAAAACGCAAAGTTTGATTTTTAATTGCTTCAAGCATTTCTTACATGTTTTACTTTTTTACGCCATCATTAATAATTTCTGAAGGAATATTCTTAATATTATCATCCTATTCAGAGAACTTCAATAGTCTTTAAGTTCTCATTTGGTGTGGCATTCTGTTTCTGAATTTTAAGCGTGTCTGAAAATTGCTACGTCTTTTCAATAAAACATTTAACAAGGCTTTCCTTAAACTATCTAAAAATATTTATATATTCCTAGAAAATTAGATTTCAGAATGTTTACTGAGCTCATTTTTTTTTAATATATAGTCGTCGCCAAATGCGATTATTATCAAAATATTGTCTTTTTCAGAGATCGGTGCCTAATGGAAGAGGAAAAAGATTAGGATGGAATGAGGTTCTCGTTTGGACGGCCTCTCTTTTTAGACGGCCATTCTTTTTTACGAAATTATGGGCAGCACATATTTAAGAGGAATTGAGAAAAATTTTGTTTGTGGCCGCGTGTCCGCCCATCATTTTCTCTTCTTTTATTACTCTTCCATTAGGCACCGATCTCTGAAACGGACAATAGAAGAAATTGAAAATTCAATTTCAACATTTTTAAATTATTTTCAATGGTATCATTGAGACCATGAAACAAATATTCAATTTATGTTAATAATTTCTCTGTTTTCATTATATTTCTTCAAAATTTCTAGATCAAATCTGCTTTATTACTTTTATTTTTTATGAAAATAATGTTTTAATTGTCAATTTCTTATATTTTGATAAAACATGTTTTAAATTTATTTTGAAAGCTATTGAACATCTCTATCCTAATATATAGTCGTCGCCGAATGCGATTACCACCGCAAAATGTGGCGCACTTTTCTTTAAATATTATTTTTAAATTTAATTCTTATGATTATTTTCTTGTTTATGCTCGTTCGAAACTGTTTTTGCTTAAATAAATTGAATAATGTTGTTTAGATGTTGTTTCAATCGTCGAATAAATGTGGAAAATAATAAAAATCATAAAAATTAAATGAAAAAATAATATTCAAAAAAGTGCGCCACATTTTGCGGTGAACATCACATTTGGGGACGACTATATTATTTAATTCCGTAACACATTTAATATTTAAATACCTTATCATACTCCTCGCAAGTTTCATTAACATTTATTCAAATTGCGTTTATAACTTTCTTAAATATTGAAAGACGTTCTATTAGACTACTGTATTTTGGGAAACTGTGAAAAATAGATAATTTATGTTATCAAAAGGCACGTCGGCACGATCCAAGCTCCTCAGATCATTTAATTGTTTATTTACCCGGGACTCGGGACCGGGTTGGGAAAATGGGAAGTCACTGACCCGGGCCCCGGGTTTTGAAATTTTCAATTTTTAAGGTCCCGCGCGCCCGGAATTCCCAAAAAACGTGGTCCCTCCCATCACTGGTAATAACAGTAGAATATATATATATATATAGATATAATTCTGAAACAGTATATATATAATATATTTTTATACTCTCCTGTTAAAAAATAGTTAATAAATAAAATATTGAAAAAAATTAAAAGATAGTGTTCGTGCAATTGATGTGAATTCTTTTGCAATGCGGTACGGTTTCGTGGCAATGGAGTACATATAATGAATGTAACCGAAACCGACCGCTTCCAGTTCAGTTTACCATTCGGTTCCAATTCGGTTAACGGACCGTCCCCAGTTTGCCTGTGTATAACAAGGGTGATTAGTATTAAGATGAACATTTGACACCGCAAGAGGTCGGTAGCTCAAATACAGAGTAATAGTTTAAGAACAAATAAATAATGGTTAATACAATAAATTTATAGGGATAGATTCAATAATATAATTAATACTATGCACCAGGGTTGCACGGAAACCGATTTTTTTTCAAACGGACAACGGAAAACGGAAATGGAATCAATTTTTTTCGGACGGACGACAGAAAACGGAAATGGAAATTAATTTTTTCAAACGGACGACGGAAAACGGAAATGGAATCAATTTTTTTCGGACGGACGACAGAAAACGGAAATGGAAATTAATTTTTTCAAACGGACAACGGAAAACGGAAATGGAATCAATTTTTTTCGGACGGACGACAGAAAACGGAAATGGAAATTAATTTTTTCAAACGGACGACGGAAAACGGAAATGGAATCAATTTTTTTCGGACGGACGACAGAAAACGGAAATGGAAATTAATTTTTTCAAACGGACGACGGAAAACGGAAATGGAAATTAATTTTTTCAAACGGACAACGGAAAACGGAAATGGAATCAATTTTTTTCGGACGGACGACAGAAAACGGAAATGGAAATTAATTTTTTCAAACGGACGACGGAAAACGGAAATGGAAATTAATTTTTTCAAACGGACGATGGAAAACGGAAATGGAAATTAATTTTTTCAAACGGACGACGGAAAACGGAAATGGAAGATGGAAGATGGAATTTCGTGAAGATTAAACTAATGGGAATAGAATTTAGATTTTTGCTGCTAGTAGAGCGTGTATCTATTATATGCCTTCACATGCGCCCATTGAACATGATTTTGACGGGAAGAAGAATACCAGAAGATTGGAAAATCGCCCAAGTGAATCTCCTACGAAAGGGGAAGGATGGTCGAGAAGATCATGCATCGACAATATCCATTCTGTTCGACCACTCATTGAAAAATTCAATGAATTCAAATTTCCTCTGGAACTAGCTCTAATCGACTTTTCGGATTCTTTTTTCAGATATCAGAATCCATGGATCAACAATAAATATTCCTTTAAGAGATTGGTGAGTCAAGTTGACTCGACGTCATCATCTCTGTTCGCATTTGCTCTCCAAATGATTCTAGATGAATCCGAGAAGGAGAGTGTGGGAGAAGCTGAAAATATCTGTGTTGATGGAACGTTTTTGAAACGATTCGAATTCGCGGACGACATGGTGTTAATCGGAAGTTCCTCAGAAGATATAAGCCGGCGTCTCAATCAACTCGAAGAAAAGGAAGAAATTATGGTCTAGAAATCAACCCCAGGAAGACGGTGATCGTACACAATGACTATGCAACGAAAAACTCCATATTTAGCATTCTACAAATGCAATCTTCTATTTCCTCACCTTCCAGAAAACGAAAAAAGAGCTGATACATCATCGTTCCGGCCTTGCTCGAAACTTGGTACTCATCTCAGAAAGTTCTCTTGAATAAACGTCTTCAAATGACCCTTCGACATAATATACTTTCACTCCTAGCTCGATGGCTCGATTTCCTTTGATTTGTTAGTTACGAGGAAACTGCTCAGTTGGGTTGAACATTGACCGATACTTGAAAGACGAAGCCGAACACTCTGGAGAGAGCTGGTCCGCATCTCGACGCACTTGGGATGACGACCGACAATCAAGTAGTCAAGTTTGGAACTGAATAAAGTGTCTAGAAACTCGCAAAATGATCCCCCATCGGATTGGTTTCTCTCGGAACCGTGAAATTGCACATTTTAAATACAGACCGGGGTTCCACGGAAATCAGTTTTTTCAGACGGACGACGGAAAACGGAAATGGAAATTATTTTTTTCAAATGGACGACGGAAAACGGAAATGGAAATTAATTTTTTCAAACGGACGACGGAAAACGGAAATGGAAATTAATTTTTTCAAACGGACAACGGAAAACGGAAATGGAACTCAAAAAACGACGGAAAACGGAAAACGGAAAATGGAAGATGGAATTCCGTGCAACCCTGCTATGCACATTACAATATTAACAAACTATATACTATAATTATAAATTATTTACAAAAAAGTTGTTATGGCTAGTTGCACCGGGTTTTAGAACGGGTTTCGTGGGGACTTTGAGAAACAAATAAAATTATTAAAGGTAGAACAGTGATAAATATTGCATAGTATTTTATAATAAGTTTTGAATATGAGTTTAAGACGCCGCTTTTCGATTGAGTTCCTCAGATCATTTGATATAATTCTGTTAGAGTTCCAAGACGATCTCAGCCGCAGTTAAAATATTCTTTTCAAGTGAAAGACTTTGTCATCTTCCTCAAAGTTAGCCGATTGACTTCAAACTTGAAATATAGAATAACAATGAAACTTCGAAAAAATATTTCAACAAAATGCGCCAGATTTGAATAAATATATACTTATTATATATTTATTTTTATCATAGGTTAAAAACATCCGATGATGAAGTAGATGTAATTACTTTTTCGTATCTTGCAAGAATACAAAAACATAATTAAAAGGGAAAAACAAATAAGGTCTTTGAATTAAGCAATTCAAGCATATCGAGTAAGTACAACCTTATATTATTTCTGTCTCTTCTTGCGAACATCGTGACCACCATTCCACGATGTTGATCTACCAAAAAAAATTCCATCTAGAATTCTGGAAGTCTCAACGACAAATGATCAACCGACAACATCAAGACCACGCCCAGCGGTGATCGCATAAAAGGAGCGGATTTGGTCCCGATTATTGACTACTACAGAGGAAACAGCAATAAGAAGAAGAGTAATAATGCTATTACTATTGAAATAAAGTACTGATTTACTCCTGCGGTATCATTCACAATTAATATTTTGAAAAAAAAGAGTAATTGCAATTAGAAAAATGGTTACTGTAATCGTCATCAATCTACTAATTACTTCAAAATATAATTATAATTATAAATATATAAACCCCGAGTCTTGAAAAACAATTAATTATTCTGATCTCTGCAATTCTATTATATGAGCCACGACAAATAGATTCCATTAAAATATTATAAATAGCTATTATCAAAATATAAGAAATTGAAAATTCAATTTCAACATTTTTGAATTATTTCATATATAAAATGAAACAAATATTCAATTTATGCTAATAATTTCTCTGTTTTTCATTATATTTCTTCAAAATTTCTAGATTTAACAAATTTGACATTGATGAAATTAAATTTCCTAAATTCCCTAAATATCTCAAATATCTAATAATCCAGTTGAGGAACAGACGTACACATGATATTTTAAGAAACATATCAATAATTAAGAAATAATGAAAAAAACTAAAATTTTGTATTGTTTTAGGGCCGGGTCGGGCCGGCCTTTCCCAAGTATCGTTATTCACAATTTTGTTTTTTTTTAAATTCTTAATTCCTAATGACGTATGCAAGAATGAATACATAAAATTGATAGAAGCTAATTTAAAATCTCTTAAAAAGTTTAAAGATTTCGCTGTATATTAGTTTATTGGTTCAGTTACTTCTACATGACTTCAAATTCTAGCTATCCTTATGATTAGAATAATAATAAGGCCCAATTCTAAAAAAATCAATTAAATATTCTTCACCCTATGAGCAGATGCAACATTCAATTAGAAAAATTATTATTCATTTCAGAGATCGATGCCTAATGGAAGAGGAAAATTTTAGGGGCGGGGCAAAGGTCTTGTTTAGGCAGCCACACGGCCACTGAGGCCATCACGTCTCTTCCTCTTTTGTTTGTCATCAATATTTTTATTTCATCCATTTTCATTTTTAAATTAAACTTTTCATTTCTTGTCATCAAAAAATAGATAACAGAAATTGATGAGAAACAAATGAGGAAGAGACGTGATGGCCTTAATGGCCGTGTGGATGCCTAAACAAGACCTTTGCCCCGCCCCTAAAATTTTCCTCTTCCATTAGGCATCGATCTCTGAAATGAATCCCGCTTTATTTTTTCATTCCCGCTTTATTTTTTCATTCCCGCTTTATTTTTTCATTCCCGCTTTATTTTTTCATTCCCGCTTTATTTTTTCACATTCCCGCTTTATTTTTTCATTCCCGCTTTATTTTTTCATTCCCGCTTTATTTTTTCATTCCCGCTTTATTTTTTCATAGTGAGCGGTCGGTTGTTCTAATATTCGTCAAATTAACCCCGTGTGAAGTCTTATTGTTACTATAGCTGTTGCTGCTCAAACTTTCTTGTTTTGACAGTTTAGTTAAAAATCAGCTCTGACTCATTCGGTTGACTCTACTATTCTTGTTATTATTATTATTACTGCTACTAATACTATTCAATGGAGCGGCAAGAAGTAACCATGGTGTCCGGACATTGTATCGAAGAGACGATTTCAATTGGATCCAGTTCTCCTCCCGCTAAACGCAGACGAGGAAGGCCGATCGGCAAACGAACTAAACCATCAGAAACAATAAATGCTCGCAGAAACTTCACGCAAGTGGTTAATGAACTCATTACAAATAATCAGAGGTTAGAGGAGGAATTGAAGAAGTTAAGTGCTAATTTTAATATGTTGTTAAAAACAGTTGAAATCATTCGTAAGCAATTGAACAATGTTTTTCCACAACAAAAGCCCTCATATTCCTCTATTGTGGCTTCGAATTTATGTAATAATTCTTTTAATCATATTGCTGGTTGTAAAAAATCTACACAAATTGCTAGTTGTTTTGCTATTATTGAGAATCTCCCAGATACCAAAAAAGATGATCAAATTGTAACTGATCAAAATTTCATTAACAACATTTGTTATCATCGTAATGTAGCACGGCCCATAAATTGGTTTAGGATAAATTGTAAAAATAGTAGTATTAGTTGTAGACCTCTTAAATTAGAATTCAACGACGTATCAGATCGTCTACAGTTTATTAAGAAGTTCAGGTATAACTTTAACGCTATTAAGGACAAGCCGCAATGTGCGCGTACAATCAGATGTCGTAGAGACATGACACAGTTAGAACTGTCTAAACTGCGCGATATTAGAAAACAGGCCTATTCTATGAATAATGAAGCGAAGCTTTTAAAATATTATATAAGGGATCTCGAAATTGTGGAATCGCCTAACCCCCGACCCTTACCCTCTGTATTATGAAATAATAATAGTCCTGTCATTTGTGAACAACCTTCCTTAAGATGTTGTCTTGCAAATGTTCGATCTATTGCCAGTCTTGAAAAGATTCATATAATTACTGATTACTTATTATTGTATGATCTCGACATACTCTTTTTAACTGAATCATTTTTATCTGATAATTTTCCTATGGCATTATGTAACATACCAGGATACTCAGTTTTTCGTTTTGACCGTATACCATCGGTCCATAAAACCCGAGGTGGCGGGGTTATTGTTTACTACCGTTCCAATTTATTGTTAACCCAAGTTGATTTCAATATTGAGCAGTCTTACCCTAATCATTATTGTGATGTTATATGTTTTGATCACAAATGTTCCTCAACTCGTGTATTCCTTATTTATCGTCCCCCTTCCACTAATTCCGCTCAAACAGTAGAGCTCTTTAAAACTCTGTACCCTTTATGCTCTGACCCGTCCACTTCTTATGTTTTTCTTGGAGATTTTAATTTTCCTCTTGCTAATTGGACGTCGGAGAATATGATTCTTCATTCTGTCCCAACATCTTTCTCCAATTTTATTACATCATTGAATCTAACACAGCATGTTAACTTTCCAACTAGACACAACTCCCATAACACTGATGGTTCGATTCTAGATCTTATACTAACCAACAAATCATCAGTTTCTAATGTTAATCCTCATCATCCTCTATTAAACTCGGACCACATATCTATTGTATTTAACCTATGTCTTAATGTACCTAAAAAGAATACAGAAGTTGGTAAAATTCCCTATCTACACTTTAACAAATGTGATTTTAAAAAATTAAATTGTTCTTTGGCTAATTATAATTGGGACCATCAGCTATCATTCTTTTCTAATGTGGACTCAAAGTTGTTTCATTTTTGTAAAATTTTTAATGAGTTAATTGTTCAATTTACCCCAGTTTCATACAGTCAACCTAAAAGTTTGTTAACCATGCCTATGTATAAAAAATGTTTGCGAAAGCTTCATAAGAAGTTCTCCTCTCGCTCCGAATTTATTGTGTACTATAAAAAACTTGTAAAAAAATACAAACGCAGAATATCCCGATTAGAGTTTTCAGCCTTTAAAAAACCACCGAGATTTATGTTTAGGTTCATAAACAACCGACTCAAATCTCGTCACCACATAGGTGCTTTAACTCATGACGATTCAATTGTTAGTGATATTCCCGCCATGGCTACGTTGTTTTTAAATACTTTCAAGGCTAATCTGTCAAATCCTATTGTACCTTTTCCTGTTCTTCCCTCACCAAAACCCGATTCTTTATCCATTAACGTATCACCTTTAACCATAATTAATTATATTCGCAAGCTCTCTCCTAAAGTTGGATTCTCTACTGATAACATTAGTTTCCTAATTATAAAACAATGTATGGATTCCATAGCTCTTCCGTTATCCATAATTTTTCAGGAGTCCTTATTGTCATGTCGTTATCCAACTTCCTTTAAAACATCTATTGTAATTCCCGTTTACAAAAAAGGAAAGCATAGCGATCCTAATAACTATCGGCCTATCACCCTCACACACCCTTTATCTCGGTTGTTTGAAAGAATTGTTATATCCCAGGTGAAGGCCCATTTCCAAGAAAAACTCTCCAAACATCAGTTTGGCTTTCTTAGTTCCCGCTCATGCACCTTAGCGAATATTGAATATGTTTCCAATGTTAAGAGTATATTATCAACCGGTAATCCAGTAGATTGTATATACTTCGACTTTAAAAAAGCATTTGATTCAGTTCCTCATTCACTCCTACTACTTAAATTATCACTTTTTGGTTTTGATGATTCCTTATGTAAATGGTTCTCTTCTTTTTTACATAAAAGAACTTCACGTGTAAAAATCTCTAACTTTCTTTCATCTAATGAATTCTGTATTACGTCTGGTGTATGTCAAGGTACCGTTTCGGGACCTTTTCTGTTCATAATATATATTAACGATCTTATTTGTTCCCTCCCTGCTGATGTGAAAGTTTGTGTTTTTGCTGACGATATAAAAGTCTATGGTAGTAACCCTAAGTCCCTCCAAATCAGCATCAACATTATTACTGAATGGTGCGAAATTTGGAAACTCAAGCTGGCCGAGAACAAAACGTCTGTTATTCATTTTGGCAAGAATAACCCCCGTAACGTATATTGTATAAACAACACTAGTATCACGCCGTCGTCCTATGTACGCGACCTCGGAATTCTAATAGATGATAAATTGTTATTTAACAAGCACATTGAAGTTACTTCCAACATTTGTATTGTTAAATGCCGTCAGTTATTGAAGGCTTTTAAAACCACTGACCCCTTAATGCTTATGAAGCTATTCAATTGTTATGTAAGACCTATTCTGGAATATGGCTGCGAAATATTTAATACAGACAGTAAAATTTTAGTGGATGCACTTGAAAAACCGCTTAGATTCTTTACGCGTAGGGTATGTCAGCGATGCAATATTAAGTATGTTTCTTATGACGATAGGCTTACTAAGTTAGATTGCGAATCTATTAAAGTTAGACGCCTTAAGTTAATCATTAAAACATATTTCAAAATCATTGTCAATATTTATCACTGCCCTTCATTTAATGAACTTGTTATGTTATCCAGTTCTCCTCGCAACCCACTGCGTATTAAGGCTAAGCCTTTTGTTTCTACTTGTAATAATAACTTTTTTATCTCACATATGCCTCTATGGAATCGGGTATCCCAATATTTTCTTCATGTAAATTCACCCCCTACTAATCTAAATGTTATTGTTGAATCTATTCCTGTCAAACTCATTTACTAATTGTCATATTATGTGTTTATTAATCCAACTTACTGTTATATATGTATAGAACTATTGATATTTGAGCAACCGACTTCTGGCGGAGTCATATGTTCATCTTATTTTATTCCCTATCTTACCATTTACAATTTATATTGTTTAAATGTTATTTTGGTGAATAATAAATAAATAAATAAATAAATAATACATCATTAATAATAATAATAAATATTGTCGTTTTCAGTGATCGGTGTCTAATGGAAGAGGAAAAAATTAGAACAGAATGAGGTTCTCGTTTGGACGGTAAATCTTTTGTATCTCATCAATGTGTGTTGTCGCACAAGAATGGGAAGCACATATTGAAAAGGAATAGACGAAAAAGTCGTTGTGACCGTGTGGCCGTCCACCCGAGAGTCTCATTTCTTCTTCTTTTTTGTTCTTCCATTAGGCATAGATTTCTGAAAAGGATAATAGAAAGAATTATAAATATAAAGCTTACCGAAATTGAGAAGACGTGAAATTTATTTATTTAAGATATTGTCCATTTCAGAGATCGATGCCTAATGGAAGAGCAAAAAATTAGGGGCGGAGAAAAGGTCTTGTTTAGACAGCCACAAGGCCACTAAGGCCATCGAATCTCTTCCTCTTCTCTTCCTCTATGGATGAAATAAAAATATTGATGAGAAACAAAAGAGGAAGAGATTCGATGGCCTCAGTGGCCGTGTGGCTGTCTAAACAAGACCTTTTCTCCGCCCCTAATTTTTTGCTCTTCCATTAGGCATCGATCTCTGAAATTAATAATATGTGCAAAAAGGAGATGAAAAGAATATACAACAGAACAAAGCGAAACAATTGTAAATTAAAAAATAAAGGAAAAAACAAAGATGAAGAAAAAAGTATATACCAGGGTATCACGGAAATCGATTTTTTTCAAACTGAAGACGGAAAATGGAAATGGAAGATGGAAGATGGAATTCCGTTAAGAAGTTTAAACTACTGGAATGCAGATATTACGAATTACTTTCTTTGATGGTTTGTAGCCCAGATTAAGGCCGCTACGATTGAAAGAAGAATTAATCGAGAAAATATATATTGTTGTCAAATTACTGTAAATTTGGAATATCTGTTTTGTTTAATGATATTTGATTTCTAGTCGCAATTCCTTTGGGATCTAATTATTGAATACAAAAAGTGGAAGATTGATCAATATTAATGAATTCAAACAGAAATACGATTATTGAAGTTTTAATTATTCTAGGAATATTGTCTCTGGTTTGTATAATATTCTATTATGTTTTGAACATAGCTTCTAAATTGATCTTCAATTATAGCTATTATTTAATATAAGTTCCGGCTTTTGGGAGTTACTTAGATCCCTAGTCCAGGTTCAAGGAGCCAAAGGGGGATAATTGGAGAAATTTGACGAATTATTGCACTTATAGGAATTAATTGAGTAAACATAAACTCTAAGATTATTTTATTTTTTAAAATAGCAATTAGAGAATCTAATATATCATTTATTGTAATTTGTAGATTGTTTTTGACTCAAAATTTCTCAAATAATTTAATTAAAACTAAACATTTTTTAAATTTAAAAACTTTTCTTGATTGGCTTGTTCCCTTCTTTAATAATTTTTTATTTATAAAAAATCAAATTCTAGAAGAAAACCAAGGTCTAATAACTTAACCAATATAATTATTTTACAAGGACGGGTGACAAGAACATGATAGTAACATTTTAGAGTACTCACTTTTTAGATCTTCATTTTCCTATGGAAATCAATGTTATATGGGTTTTAAACAATGTTCAAGAAAAAAGTAAAATCGACAATAGCGGGTGGTACACAACAATATTTAATTTAAAATAATATGAGCACATTTTTAGAGATCAAAATTTAATCACTTATAACACAATGTTCTAGTGATCATCAAAATTGTTGGAAACTTTAAGCGAACTCCTTTCTATAAATAATTCTTCCTCCGTCATAGTAAACATTTGACCAGACGACGATAAAGTATTTGTCCGGTTTCAATTAACAATTAATTAGAAGCTTATTTTAATCCCTCATTGATCTTTAACATTTTCAGAAGGCCAATGAGCAGTCCCATCATTTGGAGAATTACGGTTTCTTGGCATTTTATAGAAAAAAACGTTATTTATAAATGAAATATTGTACATTTCAGATATCAGAGGCTAATGAAAGAGAAAAATTTAAAAAAAAAATGTACTGAAATTATAAAAAATCAAATGGTCGGCTAGACGGCCACACGGCTACAAACGACTTTTCCAGCTATTCCTCTTCAATGTGTTTTATCCATAGACAACACACATTGATGATAGATAAACGAGTAGCCGTCCAAACGAGAATCTCATTTTTTTCTTATTCTTTTTTTATTAGGCACCTATCTCTGAAAAGGACTATATATTGTTATATATTTATATTATATAATAATATATACATAAATAAAAAATAAAAAATATTAAATTGTATATTTTTATATCTTTCACTAATTTATAAGCTTTTAAAGATCATCAACGGAGTCACAGAAGAAAGTGGGCGTCAGAATGTAACATATTATTTAGCTATTATCTATAAACTATAATGTTGTTTGCAAAAAAGGGTAAATTATAGGAAAGGGCTATTTAGTGAAAGAATCGCTTATTGCCAGAAATCTTTGGAATATTTAAAGAAAGTCTGGTTTCGATACGAACAATAAATTTAAATATTAAAAAGTCGGTCTGAAACTATACTAAAACTATACAAGGTAAATATCGGCGATTGAAGAAACAAGAAAAATGTAAACAAGAAATAATAAAGAAATAATTTTTACTTAAACTATCTAAAAATATTAACATCTTGACACAAAATTACATGAAATTTAAAGCTCAAGTGACGAATCAATAGAATTAGCATGATCCAAGAATTCTAATGATGTAGGTAAGAAACAACAACAAAAAAACAAGAACGTATTTTTTCGTTAAGCGATGATGGAAAATCCATGACAAATTAACTTTTCCAGTAACTTAGATAAGTTTTTAATTAACTTTGTGATTCTAATACTACTTCTTATATACACTAACACTCCAATGCCACGAAACCGCGCCGCATTGCAAAAAACCTTGCACCAATTGCACGAACATTAGCTTTAAATTTAAGGATTTTTGAAATGTTTGAAGGGAACGTGCAGGTTTAAGATACAGAGTATAAACAAGATTATTATATCTAAAATAACTTTCGAAAAAACATGTAACAATTAAACTAACGAATCGGTTAAAAAATAATTAATAAATTAAATTTTTTTCTTGCATACGGCCTCAGGAGAAATAAAAAAAACAATTTGGTGCGCAACCCTAATATAGAATCAAATCCAAGAGATTCATTTAAATCCCAAAAGTAAATTTTACACAAATTGAACTCCAAATGTGTGTGATGTGTTACTGTAGTTTGTTGTTGTTTCGTTGTGTTACGGTAGATGAAAAAAAGTTGAATTTTTATTCATTCATTTATGATTGTTGTGGCGAAAGCCTATAAAATCTATTATTGGAATGATGGTCCGTCACTGTCACTTGCACTAAAAAATATGAAACTCACTAAATCTGCTACTTTTAGGTCACTGGTGATTTTAGTTTCTTTTTTTTTAGTTCTTTTGCTATTATGTTAAATCACCTGAATATCATATGTTATTTAATTGGTGATAAATATTGAATTAGATGCGAGACACAACAATTATATTTACACGAAACACGAATAATATCGCAGATGTGATCAAGATTCAGATGCGATGTTGTGGTGTTTGGTTGCGGCTCGACCAGGATGGCATTGCGCGTGGTCATTTTGAACTGCCGCCAATTCTACTGCACATCTGGCTTGGCGCGCGCATTTAGGCCTTCGCCCAGGCAACTCTGGCTTTTCTGTTCTTCTCCGAAATGAAAGGCTTCTTTACTGGACGTCTTCTTATGATTCCAATTGCTCTCATACGACGCTGGACGGTCGAGGTCGATGGGGAAACCGGACAATTCATGAAAACGTCTCTTCGAATCGGAGGAGCCGTCAGCCTGGGATTGCTTCATGGGCTGACCCAACCAGTCCCCTGACTTGAATACAATGGAGAATTTGTGGAAAGAGTTGGAGGGATGATTGGCAGGAAAAAAAGCGAAAAAGGCGGAAGAGAAGTACCAGCTAGTGGTAGACGAATGGAAGAAGATCCACTGTCAGTAATCGACACTCTGCTCGACTCCATGAAGCGCAGATGCCAGGCTGTCATTGACTCTCGTGGCTTCACAACAAAGTATTAGACCCAATTTGTTAGTTTTTATATGTTATGTGTTGAATAAACGTGTTTTTTGGAAATTATGATTTTTTGAAAAATTAAGGCCAAAATTTGATTTTTTCGAAAGTTCAATTTTTTCCCCTAAAAATTTTATTTTTTCTTAATTTTGTATGGCATTTGTCCACAAACTTTCTAACGCTTTCAGAAACAACTGGTAAAAATTTCGGCTCAATACCAGATCTCGAAAACCAGGTATGCTTCAAAAACCCAGCGTTTACAACCTTTTGACTGGTACTGTATGTCCTAGAATTATACGATTGTTAAAATTTGGATATAAACAATTTTGCTGTTTGGAATAATTAATTATCTTATCATGAGTATTGCTGTAAACTGTCTTGTGTTTTGAGATTTGGAACCCCTGTTGATTGTGGACCATAATAGTGGGCGGACCATTGGATGTTGGTGTGAGGTCAATTGTAACAATATTATTTCTTTCAGTTTAACTCTTTTTTTTGTTTTATAAATTTACATTTATATTTTATATTATTTTTTATTTTATATTGTCTTTTTCAGAGATCGGTGCCTAATGGAAGAGGAAAAAATTAGAATGAAATGAGGTTCTCGTTTGGACGGCCATTCTTTTTTACGAAATTATGGGCAGCACATATTTAAGAGGAATTGAGAAAAATGTTGTTTGTGGCCGTGTTGTGACCCCATCATTTTCTCTTCTTTTATTGTTCTTCCATTAGGCACCGATCTCTGAAAAGGACAATAATAAAGTTTAATTACCCAAGTTTGAGGTGTCAACTTGGGTACATTGACCTGCGGGGTCACATCATACCACCACACCGCACTACAATAATCACTAAAATAATATAATTAAAAAAAATGAAGAATCAAAGAAATTTATTAGAGCCGATTATAAATATCAGTGAAAGCAAAAAAAATGAAAATAAAAATAATTTTCCAATGAAAGATGGGTGAAACAATTAGTTCGCTCCTATAGAAAATAAAGTAACGAATAAACCCAAGGTCCACAAAACAAAACTCTGTGCGGGAAACCAAGCCATCAAATAATAAAAATAACTAGAATTTTCGTATAAATGACGAATTACAAATTGTTCCAGAAACAAGTAAAGAATATATTACAAATCATATTATAATTGATAAACGCCTATTATAATCTAATATATAATATTTCATGCAAGATTATATTGAATTAAAACCAAAAAAGGAAATCAACAAAAAAAAACAAAACAAGATTAAGAACATTGCAATCAAATAAAACGCTTAAAACTAATTTCCAGCAGTTATTAATAATGACAGCAAAATCTCGAAACATTTCCAACCTAATTGCCACTTAAAATTGGTAATTGGGCACTATTTTGCAATGAAAATCTCAAAGATGTAAATTTGATATACAATTAGTGACTCATGCTGATATTAATTAGGCAAATATCATTTAAATTGTGTCATTTCTTATTGCAAATGAATGCATCTAATTATATTCATTGAAGTATTTGAGCTGAAAGGAACCTGCTTGAACTTGGAATTCAAAAAAAATGTTATAATTAATACTATTCATTTGTGTTCTAAAGGATTTTGAACTCAATTGACGTGAATGGTATTCAAAAGTTTGAGAACAAGGTTTGGAGCTTTTCAAATAAGCCAATTAGGGTGAAAATAAATATTTTAAAAAGTTCAACTTGTAGCGTAATAAAATGTAAAGTAAAAATTTAAAGTAAATAAGTAAGTAAACTTTCAAGTCTAACTTTTTTGGAAAATATGTATTTCTATTAGGTCTAGAAATTAATTGCAGCGTATAATTTTTATATTTTGTCAAAATAAAACTGTTTCATGGAAATTTGAACCCTCGAATTTACCAATTTTTGGTCTATTTTTCATTCATTCATGTAGAGACATTCAGCTTCTAGCAAGGATTAATTTTGTGAGTTAAAACCATAGAAAACAATTCCGCTCGAAAGGTTATCCACTTTTGGTTTTTTTGGGGAAATTTTTTTTGGTGACCAATTACCAAGCAAGGCTCAATTTTATAGATTTCTGAGAGTTCTACACTATTTTGGCCGATTCCCAGCTCGATATCTGTCAAAACTTAACACCTATTTAAACGCCATAAACTGCCACTTATTTACGTTCAGAAATAGTTAACATTTTTAGTGTTTGGTTACTAAAAATAAAATAAGTTCAGTAAGCGTGCTCAAATCTAAATTTTTAGAAAGATATTAATATTTTTTAGATAGTTCAAGGGTAGTATGGTTAAATTGCCGTAATCAAGTTATTATTGAAAAGACGCACAATTCTCAGACACGCTTTAAAATCGGAAAATCGTAGTTCCCAGTTGGAGTTCAGGAGCATTTTATTAGATCTAGAAATTAATTCCAGCGTTTTTGTTTTTGTTGATATTTTGTCAAAATAAAATAATTTTTACAAAACGAATTTTTTGTTATAATGTTCTCTATATTATCAGCTTTCTACTTATATATAACTTTCTTCACGTACTTTATAAAAAAACATTATTTTGAGTTCGGAACATGTCCACCTTTATGCCAGGAAAGCGCCCTTTGCGGGAAGCTCTTCTTTTCCTTTTCCAACTCCAGAAGAAAGCCACTGACGCCCACCAAATTCTTGCCCAAGCTTACGGCACAATTCATAACAACCTGCCAAGAATGGTTTCAGCGTTTCAAATCCCCGAGATTTTGACGTAAACGACAAAGACCGATCAGGACAGCCAAAACAGTTTGAAGACGAAGAGCTTCAGGCTTTGTTGGATGAAGATTCGGCTCAAGCACAGGAGCAACTTGCGGAATCTCTCGGCGTCACGCAAAAAGAAATTTGAAATTTTTCACCAATGAGAAGGAATGGGGAAGATTCAAAAGGAAGGAAAATGGATACCCTATGAGCTCTCAGAACACAACAAAGAGCAGAGAAAAACAACTTCACAAATCTTGTTGGACAGGTTTCAATGAAAGCGACGATTTTCAAAGAATTACGACAATCCGAACCGAAGAAAATCGTGGGTTAGCCCCAGTGAACCGTCATATTCGACCGCAAAACCCAACATCCACGGGAACAAGGTCTTACTGTGCATATGGTGAAACCAACAAGGAATTCTGTACTATGAACTGCTCCAACCTGCCTAAAAAATCACTGCGAATCGCTATCAACATCAACTAGTGCAGTTGCGGCATGAAATCGCAGTAAAAAGACCAGAGTGGGCGGGTCGACACGAAAAGGTCGTATTTCTTCATGACAACGCAAGACCGCATGTTGCTCAAGAGGTGAAGGATAATGAAAAAGTTCAAATGGGAAGTCTTACCGCACCCGCCGTACTCTCCGGACATTGCCCCGTCGGATTATCATTTTTTCCGGTCAATGGTCTGGCGGAGCAGCTTTCGCTTTCGAGATCATCAATACGTCAAAAAATGGCTATATGAATGGACTGCGGCCAAACCAGAAAAATTCTATTATGATGGAATCCATAAGTTGCCCAATCTCTGGGAAAATGTTGTTATTAATGACGGAAATTATTTTGAATAAATGTTTTTTATAAAGTTTGTCAAGTTATTTATAGTTTAATATGCGTGAAAAACGCGGAAGTTAATTTTTAGACCTAATGAAATGTGCATGTACGCTGGGAACATCCAATTTTAAAGCGTGTCTGAAAATTGTTGTGTCTCTTCAATAATAAGTTGACTACGAAAATTTAACCATACTACCCTTAAACTATCTAAAAAATATTAATATCTTTCTAAAAATTTAGATTTGAGCACGCTAAGAGCTCATTTTATTACAATACCAGTTGGCGTTCGCCGGTCAACTATTGCTTGCACGCCAACTGGTATGACAATAAAATGAGCTCAGTAAACGTGCTCAAATCTAACTTTTTGAAACTATATTAATATTTTTAGATAGTTTAACAAAAGCATAGTTAAACTGGTGTAAAAAATTTGTCATTAAACAAACGTAACATTTTTCAGACGTACTCAAAAATCAGAAAATCTTTATTTCCAGTTTCCGTGTGCTTGTGTTGTGACGGAAGGACGAGCTGAGAGGTTAAGCGCACACTTTTCTAGCCACTCTTGAAATTCCCTTTAATGTTAATTATATAATTGTCTGGTTAACCGTTATGTCCTAGTTATTTGTAATCATCAAATTGTCGTGGTGTAGGTTAATGAAAAATCGGCCAAAGACAAAGTACAGCAACGTTGGGACACGAACGAATTTTTATATGACACGAATGGTGTCCGTGTTTCAGAATATGAAGGGGAAGGTTGCAACATTTATGTAGAATAATTTAATACATAGCAGTATGCAGCTGAAACAACAGCTATCACAGCGAATTAGGCTTAGATACCTAAGCCTAAGCCTTTCATCTGAAGATGTTTCGTGTCCCAACGTTCGTGTACTTTGTCTATGGCCGAAAATTCAGGGTTAAAGGAGAATTCCGAATAATAAAATGGTCTCGCTTGGACAGGTGTAGATTTAATTTGCAATTTGTTTATTATTTCGATCCTAAATATAATAAATTATAGAACAAAATTTTGTTATAATAATTATTATATTTGATACAACCAATTTAGTAAGAGAAAACAAAATTGTGATGAAAAAAAGCGAAATAATAAACAAATTGCAAATTAAATCTACACCTGTCCAAGCGAGACCATTTTATTATTCGGAATTCTCCTTTAACCCTGATTTTTCATTAACCTACACCACGACAATATCTAGTTGTGATTTTATATTTAATTCTTATATTTGAGACAGTCAATAAGCGTTAGCAAGAGAGCCTGTGACACCACCAGCCCTCAGTCCATAACAGCTTGAATAAACTAACTGACTGTTTATAATGTTTAAGTAGGTGTAAAAAATTAATATTTTTTATGAAGAAAACTTCAAAACTGAAAACATTGAAAAATGTCATGGTGTTTGCAAACTCCAGTTTAATGTATTACAATGCTCACAAACCTTCATATTATCTGTCCTGAAAGTTAGAAATCAATTGCTCTTGTATACTTTATGATATCTTCAGAAGAGCAAAAGTTGATCAACTTTTGAGCGGTACTGGATATAAGTTAATTTTTTGTGTTGTTTTGTGTTATTGTCTAACTCTAAACGAGCCATAGACTCTTGTATTCAAATTGTAAAAAAACAAAGAATAGATAGATTAGCATCCGATTTTGTATTTAAATAAAAATTTTTAAATAGCAACAAAATATAAGTTTCCAAATATAGCCTAAACCTATAAATAAAAAATCTATCGCTTATCAAAACTTCCACATTAGATTTCAACAAAAAACAATAATTACACACCTCATTACCTCTGAGAATTTCGTCACAACTAAAAAAGTAACAAAATCTTCCACTAATCTATTTTTAATTACAAAAATAAAAAGTTTAATTCAAGTGCATTGCAAAATTCAAATAAAATTTAAGGTATTGCTTAATTAAAATTAAAATACGTGCACATTGGAGAATTTTCAGAAGCAAATAAACATAAGCTATTAATGTTGAAATGAGCTCAAAGGTTCATTCATTATTGTGATTTTTTTGTTCTGAAAACCACAATGTTCATAAATATATTTTATATCTAATATTGTCATTTAATAATAATGATAATCAGTCAAAATCTTAATGTAAAGCTTAGAAATGTGTTTTGTGTATCTTGATGGTTTGATAAATTTGATTCACTAACGATCATTCGCCAAAGTATGTGATGTCATTTATAGATTATATAAATATGAACCACTTGAACGCAAAACATGTGTAATTTTCTTTCAAAAATGAGACTTTTACCCCACTAAAACATCTGGAAAAATTATTGTGTTCCATTATAAAATTTTTTCAACTATCAGCGTGCATAGCAGTGATGGGAGGGACCCGGGTGGGACCTTAAAAAATTTGAAATTTCAAAACCCGGGTCCCGGGACTGGGATCGGAACTTCTCTTTTTCCCTATCCGGATCTCTTTTAAATTATGTAACAATATGTATCAAAAAACACCACTATGCCAATATACACAGACTTCCATTTCTCCCAACCCGGGACTTCCCTTTTTCAATACCCGGGTCCAGGGGTCCCTCCCATCACTGGTGCATAGTTTCAGTCCGAAATATTATGGACATTAAAATGATCTCCAGATATCATTTGTCAAAGTATGTGAACTAGAAGCTAATAAAATTAATATTCATTCATTACTGTCGACGATAGTCGAGAAAGAGTTTGAGAGTCGCCAGCACAAGAGGGACTACATTGGCTGAAACAATAACAATTCTGTTTACAACCATTGACAAAATGCAGACGTCCTTGGCATTTAGAAGCTCTACGGCAAAGTGTTGTTCTCGGAGAAAAACAAACCCAAATGATGATCAGATGTGTTGCGATAAA
Organism: Caenorhabditis plicata; assembly: GCA_963931815.1. Lineage (NCBI taxonomy): Eukaryota > Metazoa > Nematoda > Chromadorea > Rhabditida > Rhabditidae > Caenorhabditis > Caenorhabditis plicata. The sequence goes on from OZ007491.1 coordinate 6,813,323, forward strand.
GTGCTCAAAGTCTCGTGTCGATCGCTCTACTGCCAGCCATAAACGACATTTAATTCTTTCTATATTACGATACATGCTATTATATATTCTATTATATAATATTTCATTTAGAGTATATATATATATATATAACTGAGATACAATATCTTAAAATTACAATTGCACGCAAACGAAAATTTGAAAAATGGGTTCTCGTAAACCCTCTACACAGTGGTGTCCAAAAGTTTGCGCCACCCCCACTAATAAGCTGTTTCGCATATTACTGTAGGACAACAGTTCAAATGAGTGGGACCAGTGGATTCCCCGTCATGAAAGACCTATTTCCATAAAATTTCATTACGATCGGTTTCCTTATCACTACGCTATTAATTTTATTATTTAAAACTTTTTTGCTGCTCCATTGATCCGAATAACCTAATTAATTCGTCTTGGCATGCTTGAAATCAGGCTTCCAATCAGATTTGTATCGATCAGCGACCATTGACGAAGAATTTCGGCTTTCAGGTCCGCTACAGTTTGAATTGACGTCCTTGATGGTAAAATCTTCTAGAAAGGACGGACCAGAGATTCTCGATTGAATTGAGATCGGGAGAACACGCTGGCCAGTCCATAACAGTGATATTCTTTGACCTCAACCACGTCGTCGTTGAAGCACTAGCAGGAATGGCGGCGTTGTCTTGTTGAAATGTAAAGGCAATATGCCAGAAATGGAACTAAAAGTTTCTCCAGGACATCTTGATAGTCAGCAGATTTCATTCGAGGTGAAATTAATTCCAAATAAAGAGTTACAGGCTCCCCAAACCATGCACGTTCCACCTCCAAAGTTTCTCTTGGAAAATGTCAATGGATCCTTCCTCAAATCACGCCAATAACAATTCCAGCCGTCCGGTCCGTCACGATTGAACATATTTTCATCTGAAAAGATTATCTGAGCATGTTTTAATTGACAAATAAGTCCGTAAATGGATTCACTGTTTTCCAATCTGTGACCAAGTTTCGGCGAGCAAAGTCAACACGTCTCATTCGTGGTCAGACGTGGAGGATTTTTTAGTTTTTGTTTAGCCGACTTCATCGAATTTGAAACATTCCGCGCAATTGTTCGATTATATCTGCTCGATAGAATCCTTGGACGTCCCGGAATTGGTGTCTTTCCGTGGCCAAAAAGGTCCTTCAATTAATTACTCACAACGCAACGTGATCGGTTCAGATGCGCAGCGATTTTCATGATGGATAATCCGAGTCGGCGTAGGGCTTCAATTTTTGCACATTCCTGGGGAGAAAAACGAGTTCGGCTGCCTATTTCATGATATCATGTTCAAGACATGCTTTTAGACCTGTTATATTCTAATTATTTGAAAGAACTTCCATTTGTGCGCCAAATGAAGATTTAATGATCAAGAATAGAAGGATGTCTCATCACTGTGACCACCACTGTTTGTGGAACCATTTTTTATGATGATGATGATAAAGATGATAATCCGACGGACCGTTGTACAGAGTGTACAACGGTAAGATTTTCCATTTTGAACTCTTTCAAGCGTATCATTCACCGCTTGCGTAGATTGCATTGCCATGAAGAAATATGAATTATTCGAAACCCGCCCATTCAGGTAATTTTAATGCGATTTCATGCCGCAACTGCACTTGATAGACTTTTTTGCCAGTTGGAAGCTGCTCATAGTACAGAATTCCTTGTTGATACCACCACAGTATGACCTTCTTCTAATGAATGTTGTGTTTTGCTATCGAACCGGCTGCTACCCCACGAGTTTCTTCGCTTCGGATTGTCGTAGTACACCTTTCACTTTTCATCGCCAGTTATGCGGTGTAAAAAAGACTTTCTTTGAAATCTGTCCAACAAGATTTGTGAAGCTCATAGAAATCAAATTTTCTTTCTATTGAATCTTCCCAATATCAATAGACAAGAAATGGAGATCTGCGTGACATAGAGAGAGTGAAATCTTCATCCAACAAATCTTGAAGTTCTTCCCTTTCAAAGTTTTTTACCTGTCCTGATCGGTCTTTGTGGCTGTTGAAATAATCTCCCGATTTGAAACGCTGAAACCATTCTTGGCAGGTTCTTATGGATGGTGCAGCATCGCCGTAAGCTTGGGCAAGCATTTGATGCGCGTCAGTGGCTTTTGTCTTGAGTTGGAAAAGGAAAAGAAGAGCTTCCTGCCGATGACGTTTTCTTGGCACAAAGGAACCGAAATAATGGTTTTTATAAAGTACGTGAAGAAAGTTATATATAAGTAGAAAGTTGATAATACAGAGAACATTATAACATAAAATTCGTTATATAAAAATAATTTTACTGTGACAAAATATCACCTACAAAACAAAACGCGGAAATTAATTTCTAGACCTCATTATAAATATTTATTTAATCATCTAAAACACCCTTGTCCCCAAAAACCACTACTGATCTTACGTTGATTTGTATTCCCCGTAAGCAGAAGAAAAACAATAGAATTTTCAGACTCTAGGTTCCAACAACTTACGTACTAATATCATTTTCAAAAGCTTAAATTAACTTAAACAGGAAAATGCACCACAACTTGTATTGTAATAAAATGAGCTCAGTTAGCGTGATCAAACCTAAATTTTTAGAAAAATATTAATATTTTTAGATAGTTTAAGGGTAGTATGGTTAAATTTTCGTAGTCAACTTATTATTGAAGAGACGCAACAATTTCAGACACACTTTAAAATTGGGAAGATATTAAAATTTTTAGATAGTTTAAGGCAAACCTAAGCAAATTGACATAAAACATTTTTTGTTTTATTTATTTTTTTTTTAATATCTGCATCCATTCGAAAAAAGGGAAATTTTGTCCAATACGATTCGAGAAGTTGTTGTTCTTAGCTTTGTCAGCTAATAGGACCTGAATTTTCCTTCTCCTTTTGTTGAGTTGGAAAAGGAAAAGAAGAGCTTCCCACAAATGATGGGTTCTCGGCACAAAAGTGGACATACTCCAAACACACCAATAGGGAATAGCGTTTTTCCCGAGTTGTAAGCATGCCTTAAAATATTTATCTAGGCTTTCCTTAAAATATCTAAAATAACAATCTTCTAATAAATATTCTAATAATCTTATAATCTTATAATAAATTTAGATCTGAAACCTTTTACTGAGCTCATTTTAAAAGCGTGCTAGTTGCCATGCTGCGAACCTAACATAAGATAATAGATTTTTTATAAGGTACGTGAAGAAGTTTATGCATTAATAGAAATGTGATAATACAGAGAACATTATAACATAAAGTTCGTTATAAAAAGAGTTTTATTCAGACAAAATATACAAAAAATCGATAAAAATTTAATTCTAGGTATAATAGAAGAAGGAGAAAAGGCTCTTTTGGTCTCTAAAGAAAAATTTAAAGAGAAAAGTTAATTTTCAATTTTCCTATTACTTTATTTTTCTTCTTCTTGTGCATAAAACTTACATTGAAAATCGTGAAATGTTCCATGATCACGGAATCAGTTTTGCCGACCGCCCAGACTTTCCTGCTGTTTAAACTTCTCATTTGTAACTTGGTGATTCTGTAGAAAATATTATTAGTATTAAAATCTAGAATTTAATACAAAAAATTTGGAAAAAATTTTGTTTTCAATTTCACGCCTTTCTCATTCAACTTATTAAACTAAACTAGGAGCCAATAGTCACGAACTTTTCTTTAAACTATCGCACGCCAAGTTGAACGTATAAATTATGAGCTCCGAAATGGTTCTCAGATATTGCTTTTCGATTATGATGGAATTAGAAAAAGACTTTATGTAGTGAGTTAAAATATGCCTATTAAAGCTACGAAAAAAGTATTCTGAAATGAACCCGTAACTTGTAAGACTCATTTAAATGTTAGAAAATATTCATTTTCCGTTGGCGTTCAATTGAAAGATATCATTATCTTTAAAAAATTGTACATGGACTTTTTGAGCTTCTAGTTTTGTAATTGAATTGGATGTGGGAAAAACAATATAAATAATTTAAAACAAAAATAGAGTATGAAGAGGTTATTTTGATTTATGAAAGATGGCACTCCAAAAGAATTAAAATTAATAAAGACAGAAGCTAAGGAAACTTTCTTTTCGTAACAATTTAAACCATATTAAAGAAAAATCAAAGCTATATCTTAAGAAAAACCTACAAGATTGAATATACAAGGAAATTAGTTTTGAATATACAAAGACATTACAAGAAAATTTAAAAATTAGAACAAAAAAACGTCGTTTACATTTTCATGCTAACGAATAAATCACGTAACTCGCTATTATAAAATGACGTATTATTCAAAATAATGACACTCATTAAAAATTATTTCAGACGAATGATAATCTTTATATGATCTATAATAAAGTGCATAACTTTTAATAGTGCTCAATTAGAGCGTAAATGGTCCTGAGTCATTCATACCATAAAATTAATTTAAATTATACTTTTCACGTGGAATGACTTAATGAACAAAATTGGTAGTAGAAATAGTTTTAATTAAACATTGTCAAGAACATCAAATGAACCATTCGATCTCTAAAATTGAAATATTCTGATTTAATGAAGTTTTTATCTGAAACTTTCTAGAGCAGAGGAAGAAAAGATGCTGAAAACCTGTACTATTTTTCGATAATCTGACCAACTGGCGTTAACTATTTTTTTGTAAAGAAAACTTATACATTGTATGAAGCAAGTAAAAATCAAAAATTGCTTTTTCAATTTGGCGTGCCGCTTTAAGGTATAAGGATGCCTTAAATTAACTTCAGCTCATTTTTTGCTGTTTATTTTTCAGCTATTAAAATCTAGAACAGAAATGTTCATGTTTTTGAAAGAAGCTTAATTTAATCCAACAATATAAGGAAATATTAAAATAATAACAATTTCATTTCCAATTATATTTTCGAATTATAAATTAAAATCGCATGATTTTCGAAGAAGCATACAATTATACTTTTAGGTTTCGTCTACCGAATCCTGAAGAATGGAATGGCTTTCTAAGGAATAATTAAATTTTTGCTTTATGATTTTATTTTCTTTACAGGTTAATATAGATTTCAAATTTATATTAAAATGTCATTTGAATTTGTAAAAAACGGTAACTCATTCACGTCAAATGAAAAATACAATTTTTCAATATTTAAAGACATTTTATTGATTCCCACGTGCAAGTTATTAGGGTGAACCAAAATTTATTTGTTTTTCTAATTGTTTTTCTACAAAATAAATATTTTTGTATGCATGTGTTATATATATATATATATATTTTATAGCTCTTGAACAGCTCTATCATAATATATATTAAAAATTTTTAATTGGTCTTTTATTTAAAAATTGTTTAACTTGTAAAAGAAACATGGAAAAATCCGAAATTCGTGTTCTTTTACGCCATTACTGGAAACAAGGCTTCAACGCAACTGCAGCAGCAAAAAAGATATGCCAAGTTGAAGGCGACAATATGGTCTCGGATCATACTGCGCGAAATTTGTTCAAAAGATTTAACGATGGCGACACGAATCTCTAGGACAAGACAAATTCAAGCCGACATACGATTATGGATTCTGAAGCAATCCGTAAAGCTGTGGAGACCAATCCATCAATAAGTACTCGCAGATTGTCGGTAGAGCTCGATATTACTCAAACATCAGTTGTACGACATCTTCACGCCCTTGAGAAAGTCAATAGACGCTGCCGAGAAGTACCTCATTCATTGACTGAAATTCAAGCTCAAAAACTTGTCGAGACTTACCGAAAACTGCTCGAAAATTCACAAGATTACCGTTTTATTCGTAGAATTGTAATTTGTGATGAAAAGTGGGTCTACTTCAGTAATCCGAGCTGACAAAATCAATGGTTGGAACTCCGTCAAACGGCGGAACCGGTCTCAAAGAAGGCCCTTCTGTGTTTGGTGGAATTTCGAATGCGTAATTTACTTTGAGCTAGTTCTAAATGGTGGGACCATCGACGCAGACCTCTATTGAGCCCAACTTGATCGAATGCATCCAGCACTTGACGAGAAATATCAAGCATTGATCAATCGGAAGCGGATACTCGTTCAACAAGAAAATTCAAAACCGCACACCGGCAGACAAACGAAGGAAAAGATAAAAAATCTCGACGCCATTGAACTTCTTCCACATCCAGCTTATAGTCCGGACCTTGCGCCATCTGATTATCACCTCTTCCAATCCATCGCACACTTTCTTCGTGGTCGTAGCTTCAATGAGCTGGCCCATGTCGAAAACGGGTGCCGCGAGTTTTTCGCCTCTAAGAACAAGGAGTGGTACCGCAGCCGGATCAAACAACTTGTCGATAGATTGGTTCAAGCCATAGGGTCACATTGTCTTTGCTTTGAAACCTAATTGTTTTTCATTGCTTGTAAAATTATGTTTAAGTTTTTAACAAAAAATCGAAAAAAAAATTGTGGTTCACCCTAATCCTTCTAACAATAAATTATTCGATTGGTAATGAAATTCAACGAAATTTTGAAGTTTACTAGATCTGATAGAGATGAATACGTGCTGTAATTATTAAATGCTAATTTTATTTTTTGGAGCACTTATGATCAAAATTAAAGTTAACCTAAGATATTGAAACAGATTTTATTCGATTAGAGAGGTCTTTCTGGTTTCTTGATCATAATTGGCTCGAAATATTTATTGGCCCATAATATATTAAGTGAATAATAAAGATGGTATATATTGTATTAATAGAGATAGTTTAAACACATCATAAATCAATTTTTGAACAATATGCACGCCAAATGGAATTTCTATATATTTACGATGATTGATTTTTGCCATATTGGCAAGGCACAGCTTTGCTGAAAATTGGTTAAAAAATAAATTGCACCATTTGAAAATTCGCCGAAAATTCTATAGGGATGCCAAATTTCATATCACATAATGAATTCACAGGCGAGTTTTAAAGGCTCAAAAATGGGAAATTTTGCAAAAAATCACCAAAGTATTTTAGGGGTGTGTTTGAAGCTTATTATCTCGAACATTTTAATTGAGCTGATTTGGGTTAACAACTTGGGTTGTTGGGCAACTTTTCATAGAAAGTTCCGATAAAGATTTTCACGGCTTTTCATGTTTTCAGGCGGTTCCAAGGCTTGTGACGGTTTCAGGCAAAGGGTTTGCGAGTATCCATTTTTTTGGGTTTTAGATCGGGGCTTTTCGATGACTTTCACGTTTACTCAACATAGATATTGTCTACGCCAATTTGTCAGTTTTTTTCTAAACTCTCTAAATAATTGAAATCTTCACAAAATACGAGATCTCAACATATTTTCAGAGCACATTTCTCTCGTTAGCCTTCCAATCGACGCGAACATGCAACTGGAAATAACGAATTTTCTATTTTCAAGAATTCCTAAATTTTGTTTCGTCTTCTCAATAAAACATTGTTTATTGCAATTTAACTAGACTTTTCTTAGACTATCTAAAAATATTAATATCCTTCTGGAAAGTTAGATTTAAGAAACTTTAGTGAGCTTATTTTATTAGCATACCAGTTGGCGTGCAATCGTCCTCTGTTTTTAGAAACTTTTATTCCCAATTACGAAATCCGGATTTCATCTTTTAAAATTTGTCATACATAATAGATATTTTAGGATTAATTATTGTCAAATTATGAGAACGCGCGTAAAAATTAGAAAATAATTATTTTCATTCGAAATTTTCCATCTGAAAATCATTACTTCAATTTGGCGTACGCTGTATTCCAACATAACCCAAAACACTATTATTTGCATTAATTAATTCTGTATGATTACTTGAGCTCTTATTAACATTTAATAACAACAACATTTATCTTTTAGCGATTTCCTATTTTTGAGTTATGATACTCTTCATGTGTTCATTAAATATTTTTAATTAATTTTATTTTCTTACTGCTTTCATTAGCAGTTTTCTGATAATTATGCATTTTAACAATATTTACGTGATTTTTTCTAGAATTTTCGTCAAAATATTATAAAGATAAGGTGGTCTATGATATTTCAGTAGAGTATTAATGAAAAGTGTATTTATGGTTCGTTTATTCATTAAAGACCAAATTGTTACCGTGCATTTCTTGTCTGTTGTTCTTCTAATTGTAACTATTTATTGTTGACATTTTTATTATTCTATTTTCTAACTATTTTTTTTATAAAACTTGCTCCATTTTTTTATTTTGCATAAATTTCGTCAACGGGAACAGCCACACCAAATTAATTTGTAAATAAGCTTTAGAAAGCTACTTAATTCTTACCTTTTCCATAATCTTATAGCTCCAGATACACTTTAAAGGAAGTGTGTTAAATATATGTGAAAAAATAGAATATATGTTGTACGTGGAAATTAATAAAACACGTCTGAAAATTTTTCAAATTGTAATTTCATTTGGTGTGCACGGCAATGACCATTTTATAATTTTAGTAACGCAATTTTACACTTTTTAATTAAAGAAATCTTTACTTTAAATTATAAAAGAAACTAAATATCTTACTGAAGAATTATATAGGATTGCGGAATAAGAATGTCTAACAAGGGAAGTGTTTTAGGTCTCCATCTCAGATTTTGATAAAAATCTCCAGATAGATTCGTTATGGCTTTATTAGTATACTACAAAAATTTAGGAGTTCGGCCATTCGGGAACTTCATATTTGATGTCAAAAATATGTATGCTTTCGTTATAGGATTATTTCATAATAATTCTACTCATTGCTTTAATAAATTATACATCTAACCAGAGATGGGAAACGAACGAAATCTTCGTTTAAACGAAAACGGAAACGAAAACGAAAACGAAATTTTTTGTTTATAACACGGTGACATAACTGCGACTAACACGTAAATTTTTTTAATCTTCATCCGACTCCTTGTCTTCCGCACTGTCATCACGCGCAAAGTCCATTTTCTTCATAGCTAAGGTCACCAGGTCCTGCAGAGGTTCACAATTTTTCTCATTCGTAACCAGATGGTGCAAATTGCTGAAACCTCTCTCCGGTTCGGATGAGCTCACAGGCACAGAGAGGAACTTCTTAGCTTCGCGAGCCAGCAGAGGAAACCCGACGTCGTTGTCCTTTGCCGCCCAATACTGTAAAACCGCTTCACTGTTGTCAGCAGCCGGGCCTGGCGGACTCAATCGCTTCTCTCTGAGATATGCGGCAATTTCAGTTCGCATCGGAGTTGCATCTTGTTCTTGAGACCAGATTTTCGCCTTGAGGGCTGCAGTAGAGCTGGTACTGTGCGTATAAGAGCTTCGCGAAGAGGGATGACGTGGAATCTGAATTTGAGTGCTTGCCACTGACATCTCTACGGCGTGTCGAACTTCATTCCAGACATCGTCGTCGTACAGTTTCTTCCTTCCAACAAAGCGCGGATCGAAGAATGCAGCTTTGCGCAGGAGATCGCGGTCGTCGTATTCTTGTCTTCGGCCATCCAGTGCTGAGACGAACGCGGAAATAAAGCTTTGATCTAACGCGGATTTAACTGGCTCCCTGCAGAATGAATCAATGCGGCGCAGTAAGAACGGTATCAGAGCTTCAGACGAGCGGGATGAATCATCTGGCCTCAGTGTGAAGCTCTCCAAAAGACGCTGCTTCTTGCAAGAAGGCTCGCCGTTAGCTTAAATTTTCTTCTTGCAGAGCTTCTTCTGGTTCAAGAAGGGGCCGGCTGACTTATCGGGGCGTTTCTTGATCATCGTACCACATCGTTTGCAAGCCAGCTTGCCTGGTTTGTCACTTTCCCGATAATGCTGCTAAATATCGGTCCGCATTGTACACGTTTAAAAACGGCAAAACGAAATTTTCGCGGGAAAACTGCGTTGGCAGAAGAGGTCTTTAGGACGACAACGAAAAACGAAAACGACATCTCTGCATCTAACTAGTAAATATTTTCAAATAAGCATTTTAGATAAAAAAAACAAAAATGTAAGAGAGAGAATTTTCGAATACCATCGCTTACCGAAACATAGCACCCCCTAGAAGAATGGAACCCTCGTCCTGCCGTCTCTGCACTTTCTGCTGGGCGCTTCCTTGACTGTGTTTTGCACGAAAAGTGCTCCTGTTAGGACGCGAGGTGCTTTTTGCATGAAAACAGACTCATCCTGTTATATAGCGTAAACACGTCATCAATCTTTGTTCAAATTTGATGTTGTTTTTTGGAGTGAGGACGCTTCGTGAAATTTTGATGAAACTTCTGGATGGGCGTATACGCGTATACGAAATGCAAAGATCTGTTTCCTCTTCTCGATCAAGAAGGGAGACACAATCTCATCATGCAGATTGTTCCAGCACTGCTATGCGCCGCAGAAACCTGAACTCTCCTCTCGGAACACGTCAATTGACTATAAAGAATGATCAACGCCATCTTATGACGAACAGCTTGCTCAACACACATCAACATCCGCGTAATTGCGAAAATGAAGAAGCTGAGATGGGCAGGTCATGTCGCTCGTTTACCACCCACAAGATGGACTAGGATCGTGAAAGAATGGGACCCAAGGTGCTTTAGACGACGAAGAGGACGGCCGAGAGAAAGATGGACAACAGCAGTCACGGAGGCGGTGATTAAATTCGTAGACCTGTTCAATCAAGAAACTCCGAAACGGGAAGAAGGCGCATCAGGATCTTGCGGAAGAAGACAGTCTGGTCAACAATGGCGCGGGCTTGTCGACTCAAATGGCGAGAGATAGTTCGCGTTGGCTGCTGCTGACGATACGAACTCCAAAGTAATTGGTTACTTTTTCAGTTTGAATTGAATCTTCTGGCGGCAGTTTTTCACGTGTTTTGATAACAATTTCGTGCAAAACACAGTCAAGCCACCGCCCAGCACAAAGTGCCGAGCTGTTGCCCCAATGTTTTCGGGATTTTTTCAACCAACCATTTTTATTGAAATACAGTTTCGCGTAAACCACATGAAAGTTGTAAAAAAAAAGATAAAAAAATTTTAATAAGTTAGTATATCCCTTAAAATATAAACGGGATTCATTAAAATATAACACTATATAAAATTTGCCTTTTGAAAATCTCGAAATTCTGAAAAGTTAAATGATGGAAAATTATTGTCTAAATATTATTCATTTCAGAGATCGATATTCCAAATTTACAGTAATTTGACAACAATATATTTTTTCTCGATTAATTCTTCTTTGAATAGTAGCGGTCTTAATCTGGGCTACAAACCATCAAAGAAAGTAATGCCTAATATCTGTATTCCAGTAGTTTAAACTTCTTAACGGAATTCCATCTTCCATCTTCCATTTCCATTTTCCGTCTTCAGTTTGAAAAAAATCGATTTCCGTGATACCATGATATATACTTTTTTCTCCATCTTTGTTTTTTCCTTTATTTTTTAATTTACAATTGTTTCGCTTTGTTCTGTTGTATATTCTTTTCACCTCCTTTTTGCACATATTATTATTTTCAGAGATCGATGCCTAATGAAAGAGCAAAAAATTAGAGGCGGAGAAAAGGTCTTATTTAGGCAGTCACACGGCCACTAAGGCCATCACGTCTATTCCTCTTTTGTTTCTCATCAATTTTTTTATTTTATCCATTCTAATTTTTAAATTAAACTTTTCATCTCTTGTCATCAAAAAATAAACAAAAAATTGATAACAAAAATTGATGAGAAACAAAAGAGGAAGAGATTCGATGGCCTTAATCGCCGTGTGGCTGCCTAAACAAGACCTTTTCTCCGCCCATAATTTTTTGCTCTTCCATTAGGCATCGATCTCTGAAATGAATAATACTTTTATAAGAAAGTTTAAGTAATTGTACGTAAGAAATAATATTTTAATACAAAAAATATTCTAAAATATTTACAATTTACACGCCAAATCGAAATAACGTTTTGCGATTTTTAAACGTATGTGGAAATTTGTATGCACTCCATGAAACCGCGCCGCATTGCAAAAGACTTCGCACAAATTGCAAACTCAACCTTTAAATTTAAAATTTTTTTTTCAATATTTTTAATGTTTAGAAGTAATTTATATATAATTATATTGACGATGAAAAGACACTTCATTTTAACAAAACATTTTTCACGTAAATTTAACTTGACTTGACATGACATAAACGTGTGCTACGTGGCACTCAGGGATAGGTCCACCAATGTACATACTATTATTCAATCATCTTGCTAAGGGGTTTTATAATACTTTACATTATATATACATACATCTATATCAATTCTAAATTACCGATAAATAAATGTCAATCGTCACTTTTATATAAATGTGATAGACTATTGTTAAGCAAAGTATATAATATGTTTAATTATGTAATATTTATCTATATCCTTCCGTGTGCATTAATCTATTATTAGTTGATATCATTCGTCACATCTATTTTTAATATTTCTACATTAAGTTTGAACTATTCCTTCAGAAATTCTTTAAAGAGACTATATTTAGCTAAACAGTATCATTTAAATATTGCAATATGTTTTCCAATAAGCATCTATTATGCTGAAATGCTCTTTTGCATTTTTCATTTTAATTGACAATAATAAACAATAAAATTTACTTTCTCGGGATTTGGTAAATTTTGTTGAAACAACAAAATTTACCTTCTGGGGAACTCGGGATAAAATTAGAGAGTCAATAGCTTGCCAACTGAATTGTTGGAATTTTGTAAGAATCAGATCCAATTACATCACTCTCCGCACGCAATTGTCACGTGTTCATGTGTATTTTACGAAAATTAGTTTAAGCTAGCTGGTAATATTATTTTTAAACTATCGAAAAATAATAAAATTCTCACAAAATATTCGATTTTAGCACATTTTCTAAGCTCATGTTATTAGCGTTCCAATTTTCGTGCTCTCCGTGCATATAGAAATTGCAATTTTAAGTAAACTTAAGTTTATATCGAAAGTTACCCTATTTAGTGGTACTCATTTGGGCTGTCTAACATTTAAGGTTTTACGCGTTTTCACATATATTTGAAATCAGAAAGTTAATAAAAAATATTCTGGTCGGTATGCTCGCGAAAAGCTTTGATTGCTCAAGAATTAACCATCCGAGTTTTAGAAAATTTAGAGCTCCTCTACAGACTGCAACTGACGCGTTGATTGACATCCGGTGAGCATTCATGCATAGCGTCTATTTTATTCAGCCCAAACCAGTGTTTCGTCGATCCACCAACAACGTTTGTTCAAACTTCGAAGCAGTCAATAGAGTATTGTCACGCATTTTTAACCGCATCACATCAGGGTTGTGAATATATTCCCACTTAATTTTTTTTATTTATTATTTATTTATTTTTTTTTTACTTGCAACCAAAAAAGTTATATTTTGCTGAAAGATCCATTTCTATGATCGAAAGCGTCTCAGAAACGATTGAAAGTTTTTTCTTAAGACACCCTGATAATCCGATAAATCCACTCTTGTCGAAATGAAGGACATATTCGCTTCAACCTTAATAATGACCATTCCACCACAAATGTTCATCAGGCTCCAGCCGAAAATTGCGCTCAGACGAGTTCCATCAATCATATACATCAAGGATGAATTTTACTCGTTCGAAAATATCATCGTAATTAAAATTGGTTTTTATAAAAAAAATTATAAAACTTCTAAATGGCATCTATAGCCAATACAACATATACACCAGTGATGGGAGGGTTCCCCCCCCCCCCCCCCCCGACCCGGGTATTTTTCTAAAAAAAAGCGGATCCCGGTCCCGGGTAGGGAAACGGGCAAGTCCCGGGTTTTGAAATTTTCAATTTTTTTAAGGTTCCGCCCGCCCGGAATTCCAAACAACGGGGCCCCTCCCATCACTGATATACACGTTCTTATAAATTCACAAAATGGCAGATAATGTGATTAAAAGTAAAGTTAATTCGATTATCCTGACTTGAACAGAAGAATTGCAACTTGTCCAAGATAGAAGTAGATGAAGTGTTTCGTTTCATGAGTAACGTAGCTTCCAAAGTTTCTTCCAACTATGCAGTGCCATGTGGGGTTGTACTTTGTTAGAACCATGGATACGACATGCGAAAAGAAGACACAGACCGGAGACACGCGAGCATACATTATGGAACAGGACCTCTTGTGGTCCCGCCTCCTTCCCTTGATGCTTTAGTCAGTCGTCTACTCAGCAGGGTTACGGGTCGGTGGCTACCCTCGGTGGTCACCGAGCCGAGTCAAGATGTGAGCAACTCCTAGTTCATCTATTCTCGTGTATTCTGTACTATGTATTCTATTATATTTTACTAGTAAATATTAATATTAGATTGAATCCTATAGAACCAATCATGATAAGCCGTTTTGCTGGTTTTAAGTAGTTTACATGCGTCTTATCTCCTAACATACACTCTTCGGGTCGCTCTAATATAAGGAGAGTAGGAGATAAGTCGAAAAATGTAACGACTTCTTATCAAACTCCTTCTTGATGTATGCGGCAAGCTAGAATTTTAAGCGTGTTATTAGAGTCATACCGTTCTTCAGTCCGTATACATATTCTGCCTTCCGAATTCAACCTTTCGGAGCTTACCTTGTACCCCCATTCGTGGCACAGAAATAATTTTTGACGTACAATATGGCCCGATCTTTGTATTTTCCTTTGACTTCGATGCCGTTGCAACAACGTTTGTCCAATTTCTTGGGCTGACAGCGACGAATTCGAAGCTCTTCTAACAATTCTAAATACGCATTTTCGACCTCATGCATTCTTATTTGTATACTTTGATGGATCCTTTAGATGATTTGAAATTACATTTCACGCTCGACCGAACAGATCTGGCTGAGCTGAGACGTCTACTGTCGCGACCCCATCACTGATTTGCTATATTGTTCCTAGAATATGGTCGCGACCAAGGACACCGATGCTCATTAGCTGTATTGTTTCTATTGTACCACGTTTTGACATTCACCATATGTACCATATGTTGTACACTATAAATACCCCAACTAAACTGCTATTCTTGGGTTTTTCCATTTTCATACTTTTCTACCACTGAACCTAATAAAGTGTATTACATATTATACGCTGTTGTTACATGGTGCATCGGCTAAACGGTGATTATTACTACTATTGATATCTGTGTTTTGTGTACGTTTGTTTGTGTTGTCAGTCGAAAGCCTGACGTTGTCCTTGTGCGACGAAGCATACCCCGAAGTCGGTTTACGCGAAGTCCGTTAATCAGTCAATTATCAAAGAGAAATATCACTAAGAATTGATATTAAATTAATTAATACAGATTACAGAAATATAAGAATAAACCTTCAGCAACAAGAGAAGATGGATAACGAGAAACTTATAACGTTGTTATCTGCGTTGCAAACGAAATGGAACACTCATATAAGAAAAATAACAATTGAGATAAAACACCTCAAACGCATGGAAAACATAGAAGAACCGAAGAATGATAAAGAAAAGGGTACTGTAATCAGAGGTTATCGAAAAAATATTCAAAAAAGAATGCACACCATTCGCGACGAGGTAACGGAATTAAGCAATCTATATAACAAAATGATCAGCATCAGAACAATGAGCAGCAACCAGAACATAAATTCACAATTAGACTCCACAATTAAAACAATATCCACTGAGCACAAGCAAACGTTAGTCGAAATAGATCTACTCATAAGCAATTTAAAAGCGAGGGATGAACAATTCCGCAAAATAATGTCAAACCCAGAAAATTGGGAAAGTATCGACTTCAAATATAACTTGGCCGAAGAAAATGCCGAGGAAATAATTGAGCAACAGTTTAAAGAAATGCAAAGGATAGAAATACAAAGAACATCAGAAGAGGAAGATCGAAAAGGAAACGAAACCACACAACTCAAAAATAATGAAAAAATTACTGAAAAAACGAATGAAAACGAAACACTAAAAGTATTAGTAGACGCACTGCAAAATTTATCAGTTAATGGATCTGGTAGTAGTTATCTGCCACAAGCCTTAATCCAAAGTAGACAGCTCGAAGTACCAGAATTCGATGGTGAGCGAAATGAATTTGACAACTTTTGGTCAGTGTACGAACCGTTAGTTCATAACCAGAAGATCGGAAATATATTCAAGATGACTGCTTTGAGAAATTGTTGTAGAGGACCAGCGCGTGAAATTATTAATAGATTCCCTGTTGATGGATCATTGTATGAGCAGGCAATAGAAAAGTTGAAAAGAGAATATGGTGATAAAAGATCGCAGCACCACCAATTATGGAATCGACTGAAAAGCTTGCCGAGAGCAACCGATAATATTGCATCATGCAAAAATATATTGAATACATGCATCGTAATAATACAAGGGCTTCGTAAAATTGGGAAAAACGTTAACGAAAGCACATACTATGAAGAAGTGAGGAGCAAATTTCCAGTTTGGATAATTAGAAGTATTAGAAGGGAAGAGCGCAAAGTAGGTGGACAATATAATACAATCGACAAGCTGATTGAACAAATCGAAGAAAACATATCGGAGGAGGAAGAACTACAGAGAGAAGAAACTATAGTCGATAACCATTATTCACTTACGGTATCACGAAGACAAAAGTACTGTAGCGAGAGTGAAGGTATTCTTTTAAATCAATACAATCAACGTTTATACGTACCTAAAACTGTAAATGATACCTGCGAAAGAACACAATATAAAAGAAGGCAGAAAAGACACCCAAAGTGTTTCGACGAATACGACAGAACTAACAACTTAACAGCTAAAAGTTGCAAATGTGGAATAAAGTACAACAGGAAAATGTGTAAGCCGACCCAATCAAGAAATGATGAATACAAGAAAAAATACACGAACTCGTATGGCAAAAACGGTTATTGCAATCCTCGAGAAGTTTACTACAAAAACAAGAACTGTAACCAAAGATTAAACGCACAGAAACAACACAGAGAGAAGATGGAGAATAGAGACTACACAGGTAGAACCCATAACCCGAACTACAAAAAGGCTGGAAGTCTTAAATCAAGAGAAAACAAAAATGATTATAATACTGCTCATCACAACAAATCTACAGGTTCAAAAGTCAGCGAGATAAATATTTATCCAAAGAAGAACGATGAACAACTCCAGATAAAAAGCAGGCCAAGTAGTCTCATGATTACTACAACAAAGATAAGAAATAAAGAAAAATCAGATAGTTCGGACGCAATAGTCCTACTTGACAGAGGATCAGACATTAACTTTATAAAAGAGGAAATCGCTAATAAATTAAACCTGGAAAAGATAGAGCAAAACGTCAAAATAAAAGTTGATACCTTCGGTAATGAAGAAAATCAAATCTCAAGTAATATAGTCAAGGGATATATAAAAACCACAAAGGGTTGGAAAGTGACACAGTTCTATACTGTACCAAAGATAACCAAAGTATCTAATAAAGAAGACTTGAACAATGAAGATATTAGAACGTTAAAACATTACGGGATAAAGACCACTACTAAATGGAAAAATGGCGACGAAATAGATATCCTACTAGGAATTGACGGATTTATAAAAATTATAAAATGGCGAAAACCAAAAAAGTTACCATCCGGATTAACAGCTGTAGACACAAATTTGGGTTGGATCATTTGTGGAAAACCCATGCAACGTAATATCAATTATCAAAATCAGATCAATAAAGTATTAAAAGTTCAAAAAATTGACCAAACAGAAATGAACAATTTGCGTGAGCCAAAAATCGTTCACATAAACGAGGAAGAAACAGCTAAAGAAGAAATATCACAAAATGAAAGCACAGCAATAATATTGAAGAAACGACAAGTTAATATTTATCGGAAGGATTTTGAAAAATTGAAACCAGGAGAAAGCAAAAATTCCAATAAACGGCTGGACAAGAAAAAGCCCACTATAACAAAGAGGAGAAGATATCATGATGATCTTCCAGAAATTACTGAAAATATACCGGTAATACCAGTTATAGAAAAGTATTTGATTCCGGACATAGAGATAGTTATGAAAAAAGCAAAACAATGTGAATCCCGAATCAAAATTGATGATAAGGATAAGCAAAAAACTAACAAGGATGCAACTCAGAGAATGCCGACTAAACTAACAATCCTGAGCGGTATTCTATATAGAAAGAAACTGAATAGCATCACAAAAAATACGCATGGAAAGTGCTACGGAATATCTCATAATTACAAGGATAAAAAGCGTACCATAAACAAATCCATTGAAAACCATATAGTACACAAATTAAATTACCTACAAGAAGAACGAGTAGTATATCGAAATAGAATAATACTTCGATATTGGAAATCATTTGGTCGTGAATTCATTGGTGACAGACACAAAAAGAAAAAGACATCAGGGACTATGAACTACGAGCCTAGACTTAAAACCAATCGGGATACAATAAATATTATAGTTCGGAAGGCAATAACACGAATTACACGAATATTAATAGGCGAGTTCGACACGATCCGAAATTCGATTAACGAACTGTTTAACAAAACTCATATTATAATTTGTATCACGGCACATATATTTCTGAAACTATAACTTCATTAATAAGATTTATCAGAGAAATAAACGGAGCAACAAAGAATCTTAATTCTACACATAACATTCATCGAGAAATGCAATAAGTCATTCGGTTTGAGTTTTTTTTATTTCAAGTTATACACCCCAACTATCAACTCTATATATATATATATATTAAATTGTCAACCCGTTCTTATAAATTGATTTGTGCTACTTTAATTTGCTTAGATATAACGTTCAGCTCTTCTAAATCAGAAGAGCCTTCTGCCGCCCTCGCGTTCACAAGAATTGGGTGGAGCAGTGTCGAGTGGACAGAGAGCATCAGTCCCACTCAGCTACAAGTCCCTACGTGTGCAGTACAAGATCAACAGCAAGTCGAGGACATATGAAGCTGAAGTATGCGGATATCGCCAACGACATGGTTACCGGAGTCTCCAGGAGGGCAAGGAAACAATCAGCACATCCGTACATTGGAGCAGTTCGACGTGACAGCAAGCAGAAAGACCGACCATCATCCACGTCAAACCTAAGTGCGATCAGCAACATGTATTTTTATTGTTGTTGTTGTTGTTTTTTTTTTTTTTTTTTCTTTCGCCGGCGGGAGTGTCGCGACCCCATCACTGATTTGCTATATTGTTCCTAGAATATGGTCGCGACCAAGGACACCGATGCTCATTAGCTGTATTGTTTCTATTGTACCACGTTTTGACATTCACCATATGTACCATATGTTGTACACTATAAATACCCCAACTAAACTGCTATTCTTGGGTTTTTCCATTTTCATACTTTTCTACCACTGAACCTAATAAAGTGTATTACATATTATACGCTGTTGTTACATCTACCTCTTGTCATGTTGGTAGAAAATGCAATAGGACGTGAACTATAAATTTTGACGAAATATAACAACAAATAACGAGAAATTATTTAAATAAATTGGTAATTTGGTTCACGTTCTCATTGAGACCATTTGAAATTAATTCAAAAATATTGGAAATTAATTGTCAATTTCTTACACTTTGACAATATAATTAAACCATTTATTGTGACGGACATTTTATGGTTTATGCACATCTATGTTTTGATTTTTGGCGGCTTATATCTCGACTCAGAAAAAATTGCGCCGATTTTGAAAACGGATTTGGAATCAGCGTATCCGAATCTATCAATGGTCCAAGTCTCATCAAAATCTCAACCGGACGCTAAAGTGACTTCACGTGTTATATGGATTGTCTGAAATTAATTACTTAAAATTATAAAGAAAAGTTAACGTGGAAATAAATTATTAGTGATTAAATATTGCAAAATTACCAACAAAGTGGGTTACAATTCATCAAAGTTATTAGAAATGCGCATTATTTTATGATTTTTCACGTTTGTGCTGATTTGGGCTGCGTGTTAACTTCAAACATTCTTTAAGTAGCATTAGATATGTCTTTTCTGAACTAATATTTTTAATTTAACGGACTCTTTATATTCATTCCTCAAACCTTCCCAATCTATCCAATTTTCAGCAACTTGATGCCATATAACAACCTTGCAAACAACAACATCGACGAGATCAATAGCTACCTTTCTGCCATTATATCCTTTATATTCAATATTGCCTTATCCATTGCAACTGCAAAAGTGAGCATCTATTCAACAAGTGTTCGACGCATGCAGATTGTTTCATGTTTATTAAGGCTTTTGTTCTCCCTATTAGTGGCTATTGGTTCTCCGGTTCGATGATGTCATCATTCTATTGTTAATCAAGCTTTTCAGACGATTGTATATGTAGAAGAAGCTAGATCAGTATATATTATAAAGGACGGTATTGATACTTCTTGTTCAATAGGTTAGCAATTTGAAATAAAAGATAGCTTTCTGCACGCTAACTGGAAGTAGGGAGGGGAGGGTGGTCAAGTGGTTAATCGGTTCGTCATTCAACAAAAAGGTATAAAGTTCAATTCCTCACGTCGGCATTTAATTTATTTCATTTGTTCATTTCGATTCACAAATTTATTGAAAAAATTTACAAGTTTTTTTCGCTTTTTTGGACTTATGATGATAACATCCAAAAAAAAGTTAAAATTTTTAAAAATTTCATTTTAACAGACTGAATAGTGTATTTACCAAAAATTTATATTTTTTCGGTCCTCTGGATTTTCCGCTGTTAGGACTGCTTGAAGGTTGTAATGGTCTGGCGGCAGGTTTGCATGTGTTTTCATAACAATTTCGTACAAAATCAGTGCAGTTATCGATACGGTGACATATCGGCACAGCTATCCAACAGATTACTAACAATTTTCAGCAACTTTTCGAAAACTCACAAACCGTCCAAACATCAACCCTAACCCTTGGACCTCACATTGACTTGGACGTTGACAACCCAAATTTTTTTTTAATTTTTAAATTTCATTTTAAGAGTCTGAATAGCATTGTCATCACTATAGTAAGCGATTTAAATTGTCCATGTCTCTGCACATCCTTCGTGACGATACTTGTGACTATGCCTCGCAGGAAAGGTGCACCTGCTCGGACGATGTGTGGTTTTTTCGTGAAGTTTCTGTAAACTGTTAGAACTCTGTTCAATTATGTTGATTACCGCACTGATCAGCACTGATATTGTTCAAAATAGTTATGAAAAGACACACAAACCCGCCTCCAGGCCATTCCAGTCATCAAACAGTGGAAAGTCCAGAGGACCGAAAAAATGTAATTTTTTGGAAAATACACTATTCAGTCTCTTAAAATGAAATTTTTAAAAACTTTAACTCTTTTTGGATGTTATCATGATAAGTCCAAAAGACCGGAAAAAACTTGTAAATTTTTTCAATAAATTTGTGAATCGAAATGAACAAATGAAATAAATTAAATGCCGACGTGAGGAATTGAACTTGATACACACCCGGACAATAACATTGAAATAGAGGAAACACATTTTTGTTGGCTATTTGCCAAAAGAGGGGGGACGAGAAAGATGTTAGGCACTAAAAGTTCGTCTTTTATTTTTAGCTATTTTTCAAAGCGTTAGTATTCGGATTCTAAATAAGTTAAGTTAATTATTTGTATATAAAACAACTGGGAAAAATTATCTGAATGTATTAAAGTAATGTTTTTTTGCTACGTATAAATTTTTAGTTAAACCTGAATATAAAAAATTATTTATTGTTCATTTTTTTTAAAAAGCATATCATCTGAATCAGCATTAAATTCTCTATAAGATGATATTTTGCTTTTCGCTGTAATTCAGCTTTCAAATTTTTTATTCACTAAAAACAATGTATATTTATTAACAGACCAATTTTTGTTTAAAATTTAATTTTACAAATAATTTTACAAGTATTCTATTTTAAGATGCATTTAATCTGAATCAGCATTAAATTCTCTATAAGATTATATTTTACTTGTCACTTAAGTTCCAATAAAAATGTCATGTATAATAATATCATCAAATCATGTATAAAAACAGTTATAAAAAATTTGAAAGCTGAATTACAGCGAAAAGCAAAATATCATCTTATAGAGAATTTAATGCTGATTCAGATGATTCAGATGAAATGCTTCTTAAAAAAAATGAACAATAGAATTTTTTTTATAATCAAATTAATGACAGAGCAAAAAATAAAACTATAGAGAATCATTATTTTTTGTCACCAATACGTTCAGATAATTATTCTAATTATTCTAGTACAAATAAAAACTTTATTAATCATGTATTAACCATGAAATCAAAATATTTTACATAATAAAAAAAAGATGACAACAATTGTGCCTGCGTTGAAAAAAAAGCGTCAATACTTATGCTGTTGACGCCGGGTTCAAAGCGGTCCCGTTTTTGGTCCGGGTGTGCTTGATACCTTTTTGTTGAATGACGAACCGCTTAACTACTTGACCACCGATGCTTGCCGCTGCTGTCTTCGTTATAATTGAATAAATTGTCGACAGCAAAATTTGATGGTTTTTTACTGTTTTCTACAGGAATTTTGAGGTTGGTAACTTTGAACCTTTTTTTAACCGACTTAAACCCCCAGTGCAGGACAATTTTTTGTGTGCACTAATAAAATTTTCTCAGCCCTGCAAAATTTCAGCCCGAAACCTTTTGGATCCAAAAATGACCTCCCTAGTAAGCTTTCTTTAATCTATCTAAAATAAATATTAATATTCTTCCTAAAAGTTAGATTTGAGCACGTTTCATTCCATTACCATACCAGTTGGCATGCGAGAAATCTATTGGCGAGTAAAATGTTAGCGAACCAAACGAATGTAACCAAATATAAATAAAATATAATTAATAAAATCTTCTCAAAAAGTTTTTTTTCTTCACGAAATGGGTTGACAGCCTGGTAATCGGCACAAGTTTAATATTTCAGTAAAATATTATTTTTTGGATCGGTTAGTCAAATTACAAAAAAAAATATTTATTAAATACTATTCAAGTGAATTTAAAGGTCATTTGGAAAAATAGCGGTTTTATATAATTAATCAAGTTTATTTATATTTTTCCACGTGGACTTTTAGATACTATTTCAAGGGAATATTTTAAGGCAAAGCACTTTACTTACTTACTTTGGATACTTTGAAGATCGAATCCACCGCCTAATTTGTGTGAACTATCTCCCTCCATCTCGAACGACTGCATCTCGCCAATGTAGACCACGTCGTTTTATTCTGGAGAATTCCAATTCTTCTTCTTCCGGATGTCCATGTCTTTCGGCAACCCGCCTTGACACGCTTGTCCCATTTGTCGTTGTGTCGGCCTGTTGATCGCTGGACAGTCCTCGTCGTGTCAAGCTACGTGACCGGCCCACTGTAATTTCCGTTTATCGACAATCGTAGCGATAGCGATCGGAACGTTGCACTCAGCGTGGAAAAGGATTGCATTCAGGGAACGTTGTCGCGGGTGGGAGTCCAGGTTTCGGAGCCATATAGCATGAAGGGCAGCACATTCTGAGAAATCAGCTTCTTTTTCTTGTCGCTGTCGAGCATCGGGAGAAGTGGTTTGCCTTTTGAGAACGCTGACTAAGCAGACTTGATCCTTCTTTTTCGTCAAGCGAACAGTCGATGCAGATCAAGCTACCCAGGTATCGAAGCCCCCTGGTTGAAGTGCAAATTTTACCCTGACACTTGATTGGAGACGAAGCGGCGTAGTCGTTGTGGAGAATAGCTGTCTTGTCTGTGTTGATCTCCAAGCCTCAAATGCTGCTTTCGTCCAGACTATCCTCGATTTCGTTGCATCTTGTTCCAATGAGAAGGACATCGTAGACGTTTCAGCCTTCTCCCGTCAATGCGTGACACGATCTCCTTTGCCTGTCGACATTGCCAATAATTTTTGCAGACTGTAGGCAAATAGTGTCGGTGAGGCTGCGTCGCCTTGCCTCACCTCTCCAGTGGCACAGGGCGTTGTTTATCGCACTACGCTCAATTGTAAAAATTCCGTCAGTTTAAAGTGTTATTGTTCTTTTCACAGATCGGTGCCTAATGGAAGAGCAAAAAAAAGACGAAATGATAGTTTCGAATTGCTGATTTGGGTAGTTCATTTCAAAGACGGAAAAATAATGAAAATTTAAAATTTCAGAAAAACTAAAAACAAAGTTTTGTAGAGCAGAAAAAGCGCTATCAGATAAATATATACATTAGTTACGTGGATTGATTTACTTAAAATATGCAATATAAATTTTAAAATATTCTCGAAGTTTGAATTTAAAAACTTGTTCCTTATTACGCAATTTGTTCGTTATAGGAGCTAAAATAGTGGAATCCAATGTTCTTTCAAAACAAAAGTTTCAGGAATTCATGTGCTCGTACTCTTCCTAACCGCCATAGTCTTCTCCTGCACACATTCACCTGCTCAATTTCTGCAAACCGTTTATATTACAAGACGGTTTGCTCTCTCATGAATCTTCCCATAAAACCCAACTTTTAGTTGTGACAATCGACGTACTTACACGCACGTGTACCTTATCAGTTCTTCCACATTCCTTATAGGAATTTTCACGTTAACCTTAATTTACTTAAGTTATGCTCCAACTTATGAAGATCTTGTAAACTCGCATCAAATATTTTTTCATTCTAATAAACATCGATTTATCGCCTTCTTAATTGCATCATTCCAGGTAAGAGATTCCTAATCATTATAAGGGACGTTGATTTGTATTTTAAGACTTTTAATCGATACACGTCGACTTATGAGACGGATTATTTATCACTTATATGCACAGCTTGGATATTTCTAGTTATGTCATCAGCCACTGTTATTGTCATTGTTTGTTATTTAATACTTCAACGCAGGATGAAGAATGGATTGATTAGTACGAATGCAGTTAAAGTCCAACAGCAGATTAATAAGATGCTTATTATGCAGGTAATTTTGTTATCGTACTATTCTTGTTTACATTTCGCTTAATTAATAATGTGACGTATTTGTCTAGTTGGGAGATAAAAATAGATTAGTTGGATATTTAAGGTAATTAGATGTTAGACTCTCTGTTTAAAATGAAATTTGGCTTTTATAGCTTTTACAGAAAAAATAGCCATTTTTAGGATTCATTGTGGGTTTTGGCAAAAATGAGGTTCTCAGAAGTGTCTTTAATTTAACATTTAGAGGTTTTATTACGGTTGGGATATATTTAAAGACAAAGTTGATAGAATGGCTAAAAACAAAATCTAATTTTAGCGTTAAAATTTGAAAATTAATTATAAAGTTTGTAAAATTTTTGTTTCCATTTGGCTTGTGTGCGAGTTCTATTTTTGAAATTAATAAAAATTAATAAATTTGTTTCTACGAAGCAAATTTGGCATGGGAATTTACCAAATTTAAGCGTGCAGCCCAAGATATTCTGAATCATAAAGTGACCTTGTAAATTTTAGGCCACGCTTTTGTTTAGAATTTACTGAGTTCTACTGCACAGTACAGTAAATTTTCCACAAACAGAGGTGGTCACAGTGATATGACATCATTTTTAAACTAGGAAATAACACTAAAATTAGCGACATTTAATGATTAATTTCATTATTTAATACTTTGTTGCTGCTCCAGTGATTCGGATAACCTCATTAATTCGGTTTGGAATGCTTGCCATCAGGCTTCCAATCAGATTTTTATCGATCAGCGACCATTGACGAAGAATTTTGGCTTTCAGAGAGATTGCAGACATTAAAATTAGCAACATTCACGCCAAATCGAAATAGCGACTCTGCGGTTTTTAAACGTGTGTGGAAATTTTTACGTCTTTATAACAAGAAAGTTTTTAGTACAATTTAATTAAGCTTGCTTCAAACTATCTAAAAATATTAACATCTTTCTAAAAAGTTAGATGTGATCATGCTTACTGAGCTCATTCTGTTACCATACAAGTTGGCGTGCACCATTTATTTATTGATTTCATTACTTAATACTTTGTTGCTGCTCCAATGATCCGAATAACCTCATTAATTCGATTTGGAATGCTTGCCATTAGGCTTCCAATCAGATTTGTGTCGTTCAGCGACCATTGACGAAGAATTGCGGCTTTCAGAGAGATTGCAGTGTTGAATTGACATCCTTGATGGTAAAATCTTCTAGAAAGGACGGACCAGAGATTCTCAATTGGATTGAGATCGAGAGAACACGCTGGCCAGTCCATAACAGTGATATTCTTTGACCTCAACCACGTCGTCGTTGAAGCACTAGCATGAATGGCGGCGGTGCCTTGTGGAAATGTGAAGGCAATATGCCAGAATTGGAACTAAACGTTTCTCCAGGACATCTTGATAGTCTGCAGATTTCATTCGAGGTGAAATGAATTCCAAATAAAGAGTTACAGGCTCCCCAAACCATGCACGTTTCCACAGTTTCTCTTGGAAAATGTCAATGGATCCTTCCTCAAATCACGCCAATAAGAATTCCAGCCGTCCGGTCCGTCAAGATTAAACTTCTTTTCATCAGAAAAGATTATCAGAACATGTTTGAATTGACAATTAAATCCGTAAATGGACTCAATGTTTTCCAATCTGTGACCAAATTTCGGCGAGCAAAGTCAACACGTCTCAATTCGTGATCAGGGGTCAGACGTGGATCATTTTTTGGTTTTTGACGAACAATAACTCCGCTCCGACGCAGAGGTCGATAAATTGTTTGTCTCGAGGTCGAAACTCCAGCTTCACGGCCAATTTGTCTAGCCGACTTCATCGAATTTTAAGCTTTCGCGCATTTGTTCGATCATCTATGGTCGATAGAATCTTTGGACGTCCCGGAATTGGTGGCTTTCCGTAGCCCAAAGAGTCCTTCAAATAATGACTCACAATGAAACGTGTTTGGTTCAGATGCGCAGCGATTTTCGCGATGGATAATCCGAGTCGGCCTATGGCTTCAATTTTTGCACATTCCTGGAGAGAAAGACGACATCCACTGCCCATTTCATGATATCATGTTCAAGACATGTTTTAAGGCCTGTTATACTCTAAATATTTGAAAAAAACTTATATTGATCGCGCCAAATGGAGATTTAATGATCAGAAATAGAAGGATGTCTCATCGCTGTGAACACCACTGTTTGTGGAAAATGTACTGTAGCGTAGCGGTAATAAAAGCGATCTTAATGAAAATTTCTGGAAATAGGTTTTTCATGACGGGGAATCCACTGGTACCACTCATTTCAACTGTAGTCCTGTAGTAATATACGAAACAGCTAGTTAATGGGGGTGTCGCAAACTTTTGGACACCAGTGTATTTGAAGACAAAGTTGATAAAATGGAGTAAAAAGAAAAGAAATGAAGTAAGAATTTAGAAAATTAAGTTTAAAGTTTGTAAAGTTGTTAGTTAAATTTGGCGTGTGTGCGATTTCTAGTTTCGAACTTTAAAAAAATTAATAAATTTGTTTCTATTGTTGTGCAAAATAAACGAAGCGGTATAGCTCCGCGGAAAACTAGTACTGAATGAAATGACCATACAATAAATTTGATATGCCAAATAATAAGATCACGCTCCAGAACAGAATTTGATGTCGTTTGTTAAGTCACAAACGTGAAAAATCAAATTTTGGGCAAAAAGTCCGCAAACTTTGCACATTACAGCGTACAGTAGTTCAAATAGGTAATTAGGTTTCGATCACCTAATCAATTTGCATTCGTTACTGTTTACGACTTCCTCCCACCTCTCGATCAATTTGTTGATGCCGTTCCGCCAAAAATCGCGGGATCTGGTGTCGAAGAAGTTGTTGAGACAGTTTTTGAGGTCTTCTTCGCCATCGAAGGAAGTTAACACCCCTGATTTGGTTTGACAGAAAGCGGAAAAGGTGATAATCGGATAGCGCAAGGTCTGGAGAGTACGGTGGATGGCGATCAACCTCCCATTCGAGCTCTTGAAGGGCGGTTTTGACGACATGTACAAGGTGCGACCTGCCGTTGTCGTGGAGCAAGATGACTTGGCCTTGTAGATCGGGTCTTTCAAGTCGAACAGGCTCATTTAGGCGACGCAGCTGGGAAACATAAAACTTGCCACTGCCACGAACAATGCGCATATTGCAAAAAAAGTGGGGACAAATTGCAAAAGCACATTCTTCACTTTTTATTCAAATTCTTTATATTTTTAGAATCATAACTTCTTCGAATATGATTTAATTTGTTTTTAGAATAGTTTAGAATTATTGATTAATGGTTTATTAATTTGTTTTAACAATAAGGTTCAAAAACGATTTTAAAATCCTTAAAAAAACAAAGAATTTAAATAAAAGGTGAAGGGCGTGGTTTGGCAATTTGTCCACAATTTTTTGCAAGATACGCATTAATCGTGGCAGCGGCCGTGACGTTTCTTTTTACCACTCCATTCAACTGTTGTCCTACAATAATATACGAAACAGCTCGTTAGTAGGGGTGTCGCAAATTTTTGGACACCAGTGTATAATCAAAAATAAAGTAAGAAACATAAAAAGTTCTTATATCTTTTGCAATACAGTACCGATCTTTTCAATGTTTATATAAATCGATAGAGCAAATTATTCTGGTTCGATTGATACTAAAAAAATATGTGCTATTGTTAAAGTTGTCGTTCATATTCCGTTTTAAGAAAAAATCTATAGCACGACAATTGATATGCTAATAAAATGAGCTCAAACATTAAGTTTTTGGAAAAATATTAATATCAGTAAATAGTTTTAGACAAGCATAGTTAACTTGCCGTGAATGATGTTTTGTTGTAATGACGAGAACGTTGTCAAACATGCTCAAAAGCTTCAAAAACTTTATTTTCACTTGACATTCCATTGATATTCTGCATTATATTGTCTGTGTTCACTTATCAGTGCGAGTGAAATTTAAGTGAATCCTTTAATTTAATCTCGCGCACTCAACTGCCACGAACTATGCCGCAAATTGCAAAAGCTTGAAAGGAAAACACTTCCGTCACATTATTAATTATTTAGACTTTTATTTATTAAAGCGCATCTTCATCGAATAAATAATAAAAAAACGTGAAGGGCGGGTTTTTCTTTAAATTGGTGCGCGGTCTTTTGCAATATGCTGCATACGACAGTGGAGTAAATAAACCTATTCTCACGTAAATAAACCTATTCTAACCTGTGTTTTTTTCCGACATGAGAAAGTTCCACAGAATCGAACTTGAATCACAAATAGAAAAATGTGAGCTTCTATAATGTGAAATTTTTTTATTTTTAAGTATAACCTTCCGATTTCAGTTCTAGAATTTCTGCTACTGTTTTCTAACATTATTCGGAGAATTATTAACTCCGTATTTACTCGATTATTGCTTTTCTAATACTATTTCGAGCTGCATTCCTTTAATAATATTTTCAATTTCAGTTCCTTCTACCATTTATAACAATTCACATTCCACTATACATTTCCTTCCTAATCCCATTATTCGGCTCCGATTCATTTGCCTTCTCCATCTATTTACCATTTCTATTCGCCTGGTGTCCCGCTTTGAATCCGATCCTCATTATGCTTACGGTTGAGGTATCTTATAAGAATTCACCAAATCCCAATAAAAATTGCATTTTCAGTCAATTCGGGACAAATGCTGCTTCAAACCACCGACGGTTGGCAATTCAAGTATTCTTACCACAGTTCGTCCAAGACACTAATAAATTGCCCTTACTTCAGATACTAGCAATAAAATTCTGTTTTAATTGATTAACACACAGCGATTCGTGTCAATTCGCGTAACTTCCTATCGCTTATCATATCACAGCAAATTTGTTAGTTCGACGAATCGAATCGCAGATATTCTTTCTGCTGATTCATTAAGTAAATAAACAATGTCCAATAATAAATAAACAATGTAAATAATAAATGATAATAATAATAAATATGAATTATTTTTCCAATGAATTGTATCACGTTTCCATTGTCGGATTTTTGTTAATTGAAATGTCTTATTATTTGTGTTTTTCGTGAAATAATTAAAATTTATCGAAACGTGTTTACTTATTTATGTCTGCGACTCAAAGAAAATTGTCTTGTACATCAATGTAAGTTACAAAATGGAGTTCTTAAAACAAATTGTCCTTACGTCAAATATTTCTACAGGAAATTCAGATCAGATCTAATTATAGTTTACAAATTAATCTGATTTAGACGTAGACATTGTCTAGAGTTTTTTCTCCCAGCGCACGGCAACTGCTTTGCAATGCCACTAAACCCCGGCTCATTGCAAAAGAGTTCGCACCAATTGCACAAACACTACCTTTTAATTTATTATTTTTCTATATAGAAGAATTAGTTTAAATGTTATATATTATTATAAAAAAGTATATATATATATAATATGATTTTATACTCTTCTGTTAAACAATAATTAATTAATAAATTAAAAGGTCTTTTGCAATGCGGCGCGGTTTCGTGGCAGTGGAGTGCAACTGGAGTGTTTTGGCAAATCCCATCGAATGAAGATGATTAAGAACTTTTGTTTACAGTTCATTTTAAGGTCAATTAGCGACTTGTTTGGCAACTAGCTTTCTTCAATAGCGCCTTCAGAAGCTCTTCGTCAGGTCGTCCGCTTCGAGGCGTGTCTTCAAGATTAAAGTCACCATTTTTGAACTCCGATAACCATTGTTGTGTAGTAGACACTCTATACCTTGTCCATATACACTGCATATTTCCCGAGAGACTCAGGCTGCTTTTTGACTTCGATGAAAAGCGAAGAAGAGCAGATGTCGGAAATGCTGATTTTTGCCTCCTGGATAGTTCATTTCGAAGCCTGAAAAATCATGAAAATTTAAAGTTTCAGAACAAACTAAAAACACAGTTTTGTAGAGCAGAAAAACATAATTAATTGGCAAAATCGGTAACTTTCTTCTGGAAACGACCTATTTGAAATATTAATTACCCTATTTATCCGTTTTATTGGATTTCGTTCGTACACTATTTCGCATGTGGTGGGGGGTGGTGGGGGGAGAGATAGATTTCTCTCATTTCGTGTCTAATGTCTCCACACACTCGTCTGTCATCAGAATATTTAATGAAAACAGTTCTACTCAACATAAAAATTGGAATAGTTTATTGACTAATCGATAACAAGTTTTTGGATACATTAACTATCAAAACTATCAAAACCTATAACAAGAACAAGCATATATGTCTAACAAGGTTAGCACATTAAAGACATTTGAATCTATCACATAAAAATTCCATAACACTATCATAATCTTGGCTTAAAGATCTTCTAAATCCGTTAAAAATAACATCATTAGAAATTCTATAAAAACTGTTGGATACCCAGTATGTCACTGTTGCTTACGACGGTATCTTTCGGTTCTAGTGAAAGTTGCTTGGCTCAAATCGGCCATCCAAGATTCCCAGCAGCTCCTTAATCTATCCTTAAATGGTTTGTTCACATCATTGTCCAATGGTTGAAGATACTTAGTCAGTCCACCCGGTATAACTGCTAACGTGTACAGTTGGTTAAGCTCCTCTAGTACTGTCGGTTCTAGATGACAACGAGCCGAATCCATTATAAAAATTTTTAGGGTCAGGATTTTTCGAAAAAATTGGTCTCCAAATGTTATCGATCCCATCCCTTAGGCAAATTAGAGACGTGGCAGATAAGCATGCTCCATATTTGTCATCCTTACGTTTTCCTAACACATTTTATGGGCCCGGCACTTTTCATGTACCTATATTGGTTTTGTCAGTTCACTGATCGTAAATCTCGCTATGAAGTTTTAATAAGATATCTCATCTTTATTCATCCCTCAAGTTGTTTATCTACTATACTATCAAGAGTGTTTCATTTTCATTACCATTTCATTAGTTTAAAATTTATCTTGAAATGTAGCTATATATTCATTTTTAATTCTTATATTCCTTGTATAATGATAAACATAAGAGCAACAACAACAAACAACCATTCCTCCCCCCCTTCTCCCATCGGAGGAGGAGAAATTCTTCACTACTTTTGTGCATAACAACTTCTGTTATATTTTCTTTTTTGATCGAAATGAGCGAAACATAACTGCCTGCGTCGAGGAATCCAATGAAACGGATAAATAGGGTATATGCACTAGCTGACAAAAGTTTTGTCACAAATGTTTTTTCGGGTTTAACTTTTTTGTGACTTGACCAAATTGGCTGATTTTTTGATATGATAGATTCATATGGTTGTAGATTATTTTACAAATTCCCGTTTGAAATTACGATGATCCGTTTTACAGTAAAACGCGTAGCTCAAAGATATTACGCACTTTTCTTGCATTGCATTTTTTAATAATTTTTAACATTCAATTATATTTTTTTCATAATTTATTGAAAATAGCAGTAATTGGCAACATTTTAGAGATGACTCCACGTAAAGAAACTCCAATTGCCACCAGGCAAGCTGTTATCAATATGAGGGAAAACGGAATTCGTGGTACCGAAATTGCCATGGTAATTTAAAAACCCAAATTTTGCTACTATAGCATTTTAAACACTGATTCACATAAAATATCAAAAAACCAGCCAATTTGGTCAAGTCACAAAAAAGTTAAACCCGAAAAAACATTTGTGACAAAACTTTTGTCAGCTAGTGTAGCTGACATATTATGGTTGTTATAAAATAAATTAAAAACTTAATATGTAAGAATGATTAGCTACGCTGTTTTGAATTCTGTTTAATGAAAAGTCTCCGAATCAGAAATCAATTATAAAATAAAAATTTCCCTTTTTTCCAATTTCTCAAATCAGATGGTTTTTGTGTACTTTGCATATATGAATGCTTATAGATTTTAAGATCTTATTTAGAACCGAAATTAGGAAAATTAGAAAAAATAGGATCAAATAAATTTTTCATAGCCTGAAAACTGATGAAAATTTAAAATTTCAGAACAAACTAAAACACAGTTTTGTAGATCAAAAAAAGCGCTTTCAGATAATGTATAAGCTCTGTCAAGAAACAAGAAAATTGTTGTTAAACAAATTATAATATAAAAAACTCTACGAACTTATTCCACAACTTAATCACAGACAAAATTTCACGTCATTGTGACAAATACATCTTAAATTAAACAAGAAAACAACTTCCATACGGAAAAACTATATTTAACCATCTTTTTGACAAAAAAGAAGAATAGAGAAATTCGAAGACAATAAAATGATTTTAGTAGTTCTAAACCGGTCAACAAAAATATTTTCGTTATACTCGAAACCGCCTGGGAGGCCTCGTGGAACCACCCAGAGCATGGATGCAATATCATAAAAACATCCAGAAAGGATCCTAGGAGAAACTCATTGGACATCTGGCCATTAATTATCCCACAGATCCAGCACCATCTAGAAGAACCATCAGAAGATGTTTCCAAGCAGAAAGACTCAACGGACGTCGTCCAGTTCGTAAACCACTCATTAGTGAGATGGGAACGAGATCATCTCAACTGGAGTCGTCAGGATTGGGAAAAAACAAAATGTGGGTCGTGCTTACGTCTTCCAACAAGACAACGACCCAAAGCATACATCTCTTCATGTGAGCAATTGGTTCCAACGTCGTCGTGGGATGTCGTCGTGGAAATCTACTGGTCCAGTCAGTCTCCCGTCTTGAATCCGATCGAGCACATGTGGGAGGAAACGGAAAGACAAACCAAATGTCTCCGGCCTTCGAACGTCGCCCGGAAATTCGCTTATGTGTAGGTTGTCTAATGTATTGTCTAATTTTCAGTCAAAACAATCACAACGTGACAAAATTTCAGACTGATCGGATGAATATGAAAAAAGTTATGCGCAAAAAGCCCTTTGTTCATAACTTTATACTGTAATTCAAATGGAAATTAACCAATTACCCTTTCACCCCAACTGGGAAGCCAGTCTCTATGATTTGAAGAAGATGTTAATATTTCTCGATAGTTTAAGAAAAAGCATATCATCTGGATCTATGACGCGCTCCATTTGACGTAGAGATGTAATTAAACTTACTAAATTGCACAAAACTGTTTTTCGAGAATTTCTAATAAACGTTTCTATTCCGGTTGCGACGAAATTGATGTAGGGATCATTGCGGATAAAAATAAGTTGAAATGGGCCGGTCACATTGCTCGAATGCCACCCGACCGTTAGTGTAAAATACTTTCAGAATGGGACCCCCGTTGCAGCACACGAAGTAAAGGCAGACCGAAAGAGCGGTGGGCTGACTCCATCCGTAAGTGGACGTCTGATTACGTGCATAAGGTCTCCACCAACCGTACCAAAGGAAGAAGAAGGATGGGAATCCTTGAGAGGAAAACGACTTGGTCAACTATGGCAAGACAAAGTGGCAGCGTCTGGAGAGAGATGGTCCACAATGTTCACGATTGACATGGACTAACCAAGTAACCAAGTAAGTAAGTCAATAAACCATTTGTTCATATCTTTATGGCCATCACTGTAATTCAACTGGCTGGATCTATGACGCGCTCCATTTGACGTACAGGTGTTATTAAACATACTAAATTGCTCAAAACTGTTTTTCTAGAATTTCTAATAAACTTTTAACATTTTAAAAATTTTGAAAAAGTTTTATTAAACACATGTACACTTGCAATCAATATACAATCACTAAAAAAACAATTTAATGGAAGGATCTAAAGTGTGGACGGCTTCTCCACAAATCGAACAACTCCTCCTTGGCATCATCAGTAAGCTCGCCGAGGATCTCAAACTTCTGCTTCTGGAGTTTCTCCAACTTCTCGTGTGCTTCCTTGGCTTCCTTCGACAATTTCTCTTCCTTCTCCTTGTATTCCTTTTCCGACTTTTCCTTCTTCGCCTTGTACTCCTTAAACTTCTTCAAGGCATCACCAGTGAGCACCTTCTCGGCCAACTCATCAATCTTGTCTTGCTTATCGGCCCACGTGATTGATTTATCCTTATAGATGGCGTCAAATTGGCTGACAACGTCCTTTGGCTGACCCTTAAGGAACGACAATTGTGGTCTCTTGTGGAGGCTTCTTCTCAGCTCCTTTGGAAGAGCATCAATGATCTCGCGGGTCTTGTCTTGCTCCTCATAGCATTTGTCTCCCTCTTTGTAGTCCTTCCAGATAGCGTTGACCTTTTCTTGAGCATCGGCTGGGAGATCGTCAACAAATGCTGGAAGTCCACATGGAGCGCCCTTGAATATTAATTTACTATGATTATGATTATTCAAGAACTTACCCATCTGCGACCACCTCGTGGCTTGGCTTCAATCAACGAAGCAGCGATGAATACTAAGCAAATGGTTGCTAATCTAGACATGATTTGAGTGCCTGTACTATCCCGATTCTGTTCACCGTTTATATATACCCGAATCAATTGATTGTTTTGTTGCTGATCTTTTAATTGTCGACTAAATACGGGCGACCGCCTACAACTGTTTGTTTATTTTTTGCTGTCCATTGATAGTTGATGATAATTTAACCTTAATTTGTTCTTTGTAACTTCTCCATCAATGATTCATAGTATAATCAGTCTTTGAAGAATATAAGACGTTATTCGGGTTGTTTTTTCTTGTGTAAACATCAATTAAAGGATTTATTTTTTATGTACTTGATGAATACAAATAAACTTTATAGGAAATATCAACAAAGTATTCGAAGGAATTCATCCACCTTGTGTTTATAATAAAAAACAGATATGGAATATAACATTTTTAAATATTTCTGTGTTTTTAGATTTAACAATTTGCGTGCGAATCGCTTCGCGTGGAGACAGAGAGACGTATAACTAAAATTTTTGTCTTTTCTTTCGACGCACAGCGGTTCCATAAAAAGTTTTGGTACAGACAATATCACGACAAATTGAAAGGAATATTTTTGAATATTTAAACGTGTCATACTAATTTACACGTATTATTTTCATATAACTTGATACGTCTTTTTTTCAAACCCATCTAAAACTATCTAAAACTATTCGTTTCGTACCGAAAATCGCAATAGGATCATATTTTCTAAGCACCCAACTTAATCATTCAATTTGGCGTGCAATAGTTTTAGGAAAATATTATAGTGATTTTGATAAGATTCTCTTCTTAATCTCGCGTTTTGCCGCAGTATGATCTATTGCACGTCAAATGAAATTACAAATTTTTCCTAGACAGGTTCTATTAATAGTTGTAAACTACACATCCGGGGTTGCACGGGATTCCATCTACCGTTTTCCGTTTCTGTTAGAAAAAAGATTTCAGTGCCATCCAGCTGGGTATGTAAACGTTGCCGGCTTCGAGAGGAACCAAAGCAATGAGGAATAATCTTGCGAGGTTCCACACACTTCTTCTTCAGTTGTAATCAATCAATTGAATACATGTAAACTTGATTACTTGATTAGATGTGGTCCAACTCTCTCCAGAATGTTGACCAAGCCGTGTTTTCCTCGGGAATACCGATACTTCTTCGAGTTATCCTTGTGGTAGACTTCTCGTGGAGGTATTTCAAGACCCAGAACTTGACTGTGTCCTTTATTTTCGTCTCTCTTTTGCTCTTGACCAGCGTCGTGGATTCCATTCAGAAAGAATTCTGCTCCACCTCGTGTCCTGCAGCCTTGCGACATGGCCAGTCCAAATGAGCAGCTTCCTCCGAACTAGAAAAATCAATATCGACGTTGGCGTGAAAACACGGAAATCGATTTTTCAAACGGACGACGGAAAACAGAAATGGAAATTAATTATTTCAAACGGTCGACGGAAAACGGAAATGGACCTCGAAAAACGACGGAATACGGAAGATGGAAGATGGAATTTCGTGAAAAACTACTGGGAATAGAATTTAGATTTTTTTCTGCTAGTAGAGCGTGTATCTATTATTTACCTTCGCATGCACCCATTGAACATGATTTTGACGGAAAGAAGAGTACCAGAAGATTGGAAAATTGCCTCCTACGAAAGGGGAAGGATGGCCTAGAAGATCATCGACAATATCCATTCTGTTCGAAAATTCATTGAAAAATGTAATGAATTCAAATTCCACCTGGAACTAGCTCTAGTCGACATTTCGGATTCAATTTTCAGATATCAGAATCCATGGATCAACAATCAATATTCCTTTAAGAGATTGGTGAGTCAAGTTGACTCGACGTCCCCATTTCTATTCGTATTTGCTCTCCAAATGATTCTCGATGAATCCGACAAGGAGAGTGTGGGAGAAGCTGAAGATATCTGTGTTGATGAAACGTTTTTGAAACAATTCGAATTCGCTGACGACATGGTGCTAATTCGATGTTCCTTAGAAGAAATAAGACGGAGTCTAAATCAACGGCTTGAAATCAACACAACAAAGACGATGATCGTACACATGCTACTAAGGACTCCATATTTAGCATTCTACAAATGCAATCTTCTATTTCCTCACCTTCCAGCAAAAGAAAAAAGAGCTAATACATCATCGTTCCGGCCTTGCTCGAAACACGGTGCTCATCTCAGGAAGTTCTCTTCAAAAAACCTCTTCAAATGACCCTTCGAATTTACATTCACGCCAAGCTCGATGGCTCGATTTCCTTTGATTTTTTAGTTACGAAAAAACTGCTGATTTGGGTTGCACATTGACCGATACTTTAAAGACGAAGGCGTACACTCTGCAGACTGCTGGTCCGCATCTCGACGCACTCAGAATGACGACCGACAATCAAGTAATCAAGTAGTCAAGTTTGGAACTAAAGAACGTGTGTGGAAACTCGCAAGATGATCCCCCATCGGATTGGTTTCTCTCGGAACCGTGGAATTGTACTTTTTAAATACAGTCCGCGGTTGCACGGAAATCAGTTGTTTTTCAAACGGACCACAGAAAACGGAAAATGGAAGATGGAATTCCGTGCAACCCTGCTACCCATCAACATAAATACCTTCAGCTTCTCCCATACTCTCTTTGTCGGATTCATCGAGAATCATTTGGAGAGCAGACGAAAAGTCGATAAGAGCTAGTATCAGACCTGAAGACTTGTTGAATATCTTTCAGGTAACCTTTGCTGAACGGAATGAGTCGATTAGTTAGAAGCTTCGTGTACATCTTGGTAACAACTGAGAGCAGAGATATTGATTGGTATTGAGTTATGGCATCCACTTCCTCTTCGGTAGGAAGAATTTTACAATTTTCCAATCTACTAGTATTCTTCCTCCCGTCAAAATCGTGTTGAATGTCTGAGTTCGAAGCCAAATGATAGCGACACCCTCCAAAGCAGCAAAAAAGCCCAGTACTCCCAGTAATCTTCTTCACAAAATTACGCCCTCCATTTTCCATTTTCCGTTCCATCTTCCGTTTAAAAAATCGATATCCTTTTTTATCACTTTTCTCTTTCATTTTATTACATTTCTCTTAAAATAGCTAAACGTTGATTAATATTCCTTAAATGTTAATTTATAGAAGTTTTAATAATATTTTATTTGTATTGTTGCTATTGGGGTGTTATTGTGTTGAATATTCTATTTAAACATAAATTTTAAATATAAAAGACAGTGTTTTTACCGCATTTGCAAAACACCTCTCCCCAATTACGCGAAACACTATCTTCAAGTTTTTAAAATATTTTATAAATGACCTTTTCAGAGATCGGTGCCTAATGGAAGGGGAAAAAATTAGGATGGAATGAGGTTCTCGTTTGGATGGCCATCTTCTCATCTCTCATCAATGTGTGTTGTCTCCAAATAATGTATAACATACATTGCAGAGGAATAGCTGGAAAAGTCGTATGTGGCCGTGTGGTCGTCCAATAGAGAATATATATTTTTTGCTCTTCCATTAGGCACCGATCTCTTAAAAGTACAATACTTGATGTAGGACCTTATTCTAATATTTCTCATACTTCTCTTTGAGTCCTCCTCTATTCATAGCCCCTTTGAAATAAAAAACTTTAAAACATTTTTTAAATATAGCTCTACTAGTGCACCTTATTTTACCATTATTCTTATTACACCGTTTATTTGAGATCGCAACAAAAATAATAAGTTGAATATTCGATTTGATGTAGGACCTTATTCTAATATTTCTCATACTTCTCTTTGAGTCCTCCTCTATTCATAGCCCCTTTGAAATAAGAAAACTTTAAAACATTTTTTAAATATAGCTCTACTAGTGCACCTTATTTTACCATTATTCTTATTACACCGTTTATTTGAGATCGCAACAAAAATAATAAGTTGAATATTCGATTTGATGTAGGACCTTATTCTAATATTTCTCATACTTCTCTTTGAGTCCTCCTCTATTCATAGCCCCTTTGAAATAAAAAACTTTAAAACATTTTTTAAATATAGCTCTACTAGTGCACCTTATTTTACCATTATTCTTATTACACCGTTTATTTGAGATCGCAACAAAAATAATAAGTTGAATATTCGATTAAACGTTTGTAAAAAACTGAAGAGGAGTTTTGAGAAAAAAGTTTCCAGAATATTTATTTTCTATGAAATTTCACAAGATTTGAGCACGTTTACTGAGCGCATTTAAGTGTAAGAACCATATTAGTTGCAGTGCACATATTATACGACTTCAAACACCCTTTAATTAACAAATTACATATATTTTATTGTACGCCACCCTCTAGGGTAAAATTACTGTCTAATTGAATGTCTCCAATTTTAACTTATTACTTAAACTTATTACACTGTCAATTCTTTGACTATAAATATCAAAAATAAATGTAACACTTTTCTGAAAAGTCCCCGCGAGAGTTTGAAAAGCGCGGTTAAAATCGACGCTTGCGGGTGTTGTGTTTATTGTGTTACATTTCATTTCATAACGATTCTTCAGTGAATTTTGCAATCGAGATCCGAAACGTTGAAGAAAACACTGAGTTAGAGTCATTCAAATTT
Organism: Caenorhabditis plicata; assembly: GCA_963931815.1. Lineage (NCBI taxonomy): Eukaryota > Metazoa > Nematoda > Chromadorea > Rhabditida > Rhabditidae > Caenorhabditis > Caenorhabditis plicata. The sequence continues at coordinate 6,852,945 of OZ007491.1, forward strand.
AGGCAGTTCCGAAAGAATTGAAACAAAATATGAATATTTATCTTTAATATATAAAACTGAAAGTTTTAACATTTTCCTAACATAAAAAGGGGAAAAATTAAAAAAAAATTTTAACACATTTCTGGGCGTGTAAAGTGGGAGCTTAAAAATTAGTTTGAATACAAATACAATTTTATACAAATATTTATATTTTAATATGTTCAACTAGCATAATTGAAACAATTTTCTCCTGTTTTCCTATACTTAATCAAGTTCAAAACAATGAATTGAATCCATTCCACGTTCAGGATACAATCAATGATGTTGTGTCGTCGAATGAAACGTTGTAACATGTTCTTTCTGTCAATTCCATTCATTGTTGGTTTTCCAGTTCGACTTACTGTCAACATCCTGCAAGTCAGCATTCTTCTCAATTGTCTACAAAATTCTCCATTCAATATGATAATGCAATAAGGATTGACATATGATAATAATCCATTGGCAAGTGGGTAAATTGATCTCATAAAGTATATGGGGCCTGTCTGAAAATTTGAAAAGTTTTAGTCGCGATCTTTGAAATTTCGATGATCATTTAGTCATCAAAATGTTCGGTATTAATACTATCCGATTTGAAACAATTGCAAAAGTTGTATTTTGGTATTGTTCTTTTACATAAATCAAATAATAATAGACAAAGAGAAAGTAAGCGTGAATTAAATTATGGGATTATTTTTTTGAAACACGTCCGCACAACATCAGGCACAGTTTAAGTCATGGGGACCACCCAGATGTTCAATCCTGAATATGTTCTTATCAAAGAAGACGCCTACTTAGACATCATAAACAGCCACTCAAGAAATAGTTAACATGTGTGTGTGTACGAACACATCACGTTTTAGTAATTCAAACTTCGAGAATATTTTAAATTTGATATTCTATACTTAAGTCAAACAATCCACGTAACCTTAAATTCTCAATATTTTTAGGGCTAGAAATAATTTTTTTTATTTTCATATTTTGTCAAAATTAAATTAACGTAAAAAAAATCGCAAAAAAAAACAAATAAATAAAAAATATAGCCAATTGTATGTTATACTGTTCACTGTATTATCTGCATCCTACATATATATATATATATACTTTCTTCACGTAATTTATAAAAAATCATTATTTTGGGTACAGAACATGTTCACCTTTTTGTCAGGAAAACGTCATTTACGGGAAGATCTTCTTTTCCTTTTCCAACTCAAGAAAAAAGTCACTGACAGCGATTCGAAGTGAATGTTTCGCCAGGTTGGAGAAGTTCAGAGTACAGAATTCATTGTTGATCCCACCATCTGCACATTAAGACCTTCTTCCCGTGGATGTGGGGTTTTGCTGACGAAGTTGTCGATTCACCGAGACTAACCCACGATTTTCTTCGCTTCGGATTGTCGTAATTCTTTTAAAATCGTCGCCCTTTTCCTTCCTTTTGAATCTTCCTTATTCCCTTTTGCGTGACGCCGAGAGCTGCCGCGAGTTGCTCTAGTGTTTCAGCCGAATCTTCATCCAACACCTGAAATTCTTCGTCTTTCAAATTTTTGGCTGTCCTGATCGGTCTTTGTCGTTCATGTCAAAATCTTCCAATTTGAAACGCTGAAACCATTCTTGACAGGTTCTTATGAATGGTGCCGCATCGCCGTAAACTTGTGCAAGCATTTGGTGCGCGTCAGTGGCTTTCTTTTGAGTTGGAAAAGGAAAACAAGAGCTTCCCGCAAATGACATTTCCTGGGCCAAATGTGGACATATCCTGAACCAAAAATAATGATTTTTTATAAAGTACGTGAAGAAAGTTATATATAAGTAGAAAGCTGATAATACAGAGAACACTTCGGTCAAAACGAAATTCCACCCTCAGTGTTTGTATTTTTCTCTGCGCGTTGCCTTTTGTGATGTGTTGCGTTTTTCTATATTCCTCTTCTACAATAGACGATCATTTATTTCAACAAATATAATTTAAAATAATTTAACGCGCAGACAACGATACATAAAATGAAGAGAGATAGCGTTTTTCCTGGATTTTTGACCGGAGTGCAGAGAACATTTATAACATAACATTCGTTAATTAAAAACAATTTTATTTTGACAAAATGTCAACAAAAAAACGCGGAAATTACTTTCTAGACCTAATAAAATACGCTTGAACGCCAACTGGGAACTACGATTTTCCGAATTTAAAGCTATGCAGGCGCCACTGCACTTATTGATAAAACGAGACCTTCCCTAGAATAAGGCTAGTATTCACCAATCCTTTCTGAACTTCTTTCATATATTATTTTTAATGTTTATTTCTAGTAACCACACAGAAACACTAAAAATGTCAACTATTACTTGACGTAAATAAGTAGCCGTTTATGACGTTCAAGTCGGTGTGGAAAAATGCTCGGTGTATGAATATTCACGTGGAGTACGGTAATGAATCTAAAACTATCACAATTCCAATATTTCAGTTGGCGTGCGTCCGTCAATTCAAAAGAAAGAAATCATTGGAAAAATGAATATTTTAGAAAATTATTACATTAATAAAAAAAATTATTTGAAAATATCAATATTTCATCATTTTAATATAACAAACTTCCACGCAAATTGTTTTGAATGACTCCTCTGCAAAGTTCCTCGATTTGTCCAAAATTATAAAGAACTGGTTGAATTAAGAAAAGTTGGGAAAATGACAATATATTGTTGGAATGATTCGAAATCCCGGAAAAATAAAAGATACGTGTAAAACGCGGTTTACAAATAATTAAAACTTCGTTGAGTGTCTCTCAGCGTTAATAACTGACAACAGTCGCGGACGAATATTTTAATGGACAAATTAAAGGTCGCCTATTTTTAGACACTTTTCAAATAACGCACTTAAATTATTATATAATATTTAATAAATAATATCTCTAGGACGTTGAAATTTAATTATTAGAAAAACAATTTTTTTCTAAAAATCACTCCAAATGACAATTTTGCTTTGTATTTCAAAATTCAACGTGTAAATTAAAAGTTTTCTTATAGGCATAATCTTATAGGCTCCGAATATTATTGTCTTTGAGTTGCATACGGCCTAAGGTTGCATACGGCCTAAGGTTCACGCTAATTCTTGTAAAATTTATTAGATTTTGAATATTAGCGAAAGCTTAAAAGTTTAATAATAACCATTGAGAATGTTAACAAGTTTAAATGACTTCATGAAGCCCGCCAACATAATGCTTGGTGGTGAGCTTTAGAGATAGTTTAAGATAAATTTTTAAGATCTTTCAATATTAAGGTTTTTAACTTTTAAACCGACAATTATTGCTTAAAATTGGCAATATTCCTGTACGAAGAGTTTATTAGACAGAGACAGATAAAGGTCACCTAATTTTACACACTTTTAAAATATCCCGTGCGTAATATTATATTATATTTAATAAATAATAACTCTTGGACGTTTCAATTTCATGATTAGAAAACTATTCTTCTTCTAAAAATCACTCCAAATGCACTTCGGTCAAAACGAAATTCAACCCTCAGTGTTTGTATTTTTCTCTGCGCGTTGCCTTTTGTGATTTTTTGCGTTTTGTTTGTGTTTTTCTATATTCCTCTTCTACAATATTTAAATTTACAGTGGATGATTAATAGTTTATTGTACAACATGTTGTGTGTTGTATACAACAGGTACAAGTAAGGAATATGATTGAATATTGACTGGTTGGCCACATATTTATAGTAAATATCTGGGACACGCGTGACGTTCTATTATTTGTTGCATTAAGAATTATGCTACAACAAAGAGAGATAGCGTTTTTTGCGGTTTTTTGACCGGAGTGCAAATGTAAATTATTGTTAATTACAAGCATAATTTCATTTGACCTATGCCGCAAATCTGATAAGTGCTTCTGAATATTAAATTTTGTGAAATACAAGATTTTTATAGGTTTTAATGAGCTAATATTGATCAGTTGTCGTGAAAAAGTACTTTAAAAATTTAATTATTTATCCTTTTTCACACGCAAAAAAGTAATTCCCCAACTCTGAGCTCGACAATTCCTCCCCTGATCCCTTTGGTATAATCAAATGCAGTCTAGTCTAATCATTATAAATAATCGTTACTTGAATATTAATAAATCACCCACATTCCGAGTTCGTGAAAAATAGTTTTGAAATGCATAATAAATGAGCATTGCAAAGAAAGCGATGAGGAGCACAAACACTTGAACCGCCAAATGAATTTCGCGTCGCAATGATCTTGAAATATTGCCAGATTTCATTCGAATAAGCACGATTAGAGCACAATACGATAGAGAGCAAATTGTGCACGTCGCCCCAACCACTATCAACGCCATTAGCGTATTTCGCTGAAAGCTCGAAACTTGTTGAAATGGGTTTTATCATTACATTGATGATCTCTTTTGGAGCAATTACAGCCATGTTATCAATGTTGTCATAATGAAAATCAGTGTCTTTGAGCACAACAATGCTCATGAATGTCGGAATAGACCAATATGTCAGAATTATTGCAAACTTGGGCGCTTCTTGGATAGTCTGTGAAAATGTTTGAGAAGTTTTTATTTATTTAAACTTACATAACACAGTTTTGACGTTGGATAACTGATAACAATAAATCGATGAAGTGATAGAAGAACAATTCCTGAGCAACGTACGTAGAGGAAGTAATAAACGTTGTTGTAATAAACTAAAAACACTAGTTAATTGAGAAAATTAACGAAAATGTCAGCAAAAAGTACTCTAAATCCGCACAAAAATTACTTTATCGTTTTGCTTATTAGATCTTAAATTTTTGATAACATTATATGGTAAATGTATTATTTGACTAAGATATTAATAATTCACTTGAATCTATAAAGAACAGTCCACGTGGAAATCAGTAAAATGTGAAACTTTATTGAAAAAAATTGAAATTTTCGGGTTGCGCGTAGTCAGTAGAAAATGTTTGATTAAATAACAACAAAGTTCCACTTTTAATCGGCACTTCACTGCCACGAAACCGCGCCGCATTGCAAAATACTTCGCACCAATTGAAAACTCAACCTTTTCTTTTATTTTTTTATTTTAAGTATTTACAAGTCACTTATATTGACGATGAAGACTCTTCTGGTCCATTAATTGAGGTGCTAAGAGTTTCTTTTCATTAATTCATCAGGATTTCTGCAGAATGAAACGTTAACGGATAAATAAAATATTGAAAATAAAAATAATAAATTAAAAGGATGTGTTTGCAATTGTTGCGAAGTCTTTTGCAATGCGGCAGTGGAGTGCATCGGTTTTTAATTTATTAATTGTTTTAATTATGTAAGATACTTCACATAATTAACAGAATTAAAAAATTGTATTGAATTTCATTTTCCGAATTTCTTTTGATTTTTTATAAAAAAATTATTACTTTACAAAATCTCCTGATTATTACTTTAATTAATAAAGTACTATTGTTGCACGCAAATGGACTACATTTTGTAGACGACATTTATTGGAAGTTCGTAGAGTTTTTACATTATCTTTTGTTTCACAGCAATATTCTGGCAAAGTGTATATATTTACCTGATAGAGCTTTTTCTGCTCTACAAAACTTTGTTTTTAGTTTGTTCTGTAATTTCAAATTTTCATCATTTTTCAGGCTTTGAAATGAACTATCCAGGAGGCAAAATTAGTAATCCGAAACTATAATTTTTTCTTATTTTTTTACTCTTCCATTAGGCACCGATCTCTGAAAAGAACAATAACACTTCAAACTGACGGAATTTTAACAATTGAGCGTAGCGTGGTAAAAGACTCCTTCAATTGTGCTCACAACTCTCTGCACCGCGAGGATCTTACGAATTAATGCAGACCGATTTTAGTGAGAATTTTCTTAAACTTAGATTATGATAATATCTATTTGAGATTTCATATTTCATTCCTATAGTTCGAGCCAGCAACAAACAGTTAGGCGAGTCACCATCTGTGCTCTTGGATCATAACGCTTCCATTACGTTCTTCGACTTTAAATATTTAAGATTTTAAGTCGTGCTTTTTAAGTTTACATCTAACCCCCCCCCCCCCCCCCCCCCCAAATTAACACGAATTAACTCCATTAAACTTTAAAAAAAAAACTTGAAAAGCACGACTTAAAATATTTATTTATGAGGGTGGGGGCGTGTTCTTAGGCATGTCTACCACACAAAACAAACCTTTATCATCTTCATTCGATGGCATTTGCAGAAAAACTTAGGACCTGGATACCTCATGAGGTCAACGAAAATCGCCTTCAATAGCAGCTCAACACCTCCCTCGCTATTGCAACATGGTCATAAACAGCGATTTTTGTAACGAATCGCCGCGAGAGATGAAAAATGGTTCTTGTACGTCAATCTGAAACAAAGAAAGGAGTGGGTTGCTCCAGGAGATACGCCGAAGCCGAGAGTCAAGCACTCTTCAACCAGAAAAGACGGTGATCTGCGTTGGTGGAACTAGGAGGAAATGCTGCTCTGGGAAATACTCTTAAGAAACGTCACCGGTCAACAAGGAGCTCTATGTTGCCGAGATTCGCCGCGTAAATGAGGCTATTCGACTGAAAAGACCCGATCGACTAAGCAAAGTCATCTTGCTCCACGACCGCATATTGCACAAGTCGCAAAAACCGCCCTCCAAGAGCTCGAATGGGAGGTTCTTCAGCATTCACCGTACTCTGCAGACCTTGCGCCATCCGATTATCACCTTTTACTCTTTTTGTAAAACCAAGGGAGGGGTGTTACCTTCGAATGACCTCAAAATCTAGCTCAACAACTTCTTTACCACCAGACCGGGCGATTTACTCTACGAACTTATTCATCAACCCAATACATTAGTGATAGAAATTACGACTTACAAGGGAAGTGTTTTAGGTCTCCATCTCAGATTTTGATAAAACTTTGCAGATAGATTCCTTATGGCTTGATTAGTATACTGTCAAAAAATTAGGACCTACAAAATGGTTTAAGTGGGTAAAAAATGGGTCTAAAACCCAAAAAATCGCGATTTTCAAACGCAAATTTTATATAGTTAATGTTAATCAATCCGGTTCATATTTTAAGGGGTATACTATCTTATTAAAAACTATCGTTTTATTATATTTTTTTTTAATTTTCACGTGTTTTACGTGAACCTGTTTTTAATAAATAATGGTTTTATTGACCACCGAAACATCGGGGCAACAGCGCAGTGGCAAGACGACGGGACATGGAACAGCTCTGCACTTTGTGCTTGACGGTGGCTTGACTGTGTTTTGCACGAAATTGTTACCAAAACACGCGAAAGGACATTCAATCCAAACGAAATAAACAACCGAAATTTGATCAAAAACACGACGCGTCCTCACTCCAAAAAACAACATCAAACTTTAACCAAGATTGATGACTGTTCCCTGGAATTGTTGTCTGTTTTCATGCAAAAAGCACCTTGCGTCCTAACAGGAGCACTTTTCGTGCAAAACACAGTCACGCCACCGTCAAGCGCAAAGTGCAGAGAGCAGGGCGAGGGTTCGATTCTCATTGGGGGTGGTATGTTTCTATTATTATTAATAATCATTCTATATTCGAATATCTCTGTGGCGCTTTTTTATTTTTACTTTTCAAGATTTATATGATAACCTTTAAATGTATTATTTATTAAATCAACAATTATAATGATTCTCAACAATCATATGTTGAAAGCATAAAAATTTTTCACAATAAAGACAACGTATAAAAGATACATTTTTACAGTTACTTATCTCACAGCCGTTGGGGATCTCTTTTGGGAATAATAGTTGCTTCGGTGTATAAAAAGATCCTGGACGGTCGACTTTATATCCACTAGCAAACCAACTGTACTTTACCCAACTGTGGAGTTTCGGTGAACAAAGCTGACGGTAAATTAAAGACAAAACCTATGAACATATTATAATCAAGCATCTAAAAGTTAGTTACCTGAAGTGTGGAAGACCTTTGATGTATTTGAAAGCTTGGTTCACATAACCGTGCATACTCCGTGATGATTTTTATAACACTCTTGAATCCTCCAAAGACACCGACATCCAAGGGTTGAATCATACCTGTACAACCAGCAGGAATTTGCAGTGTTTTTAATTTATTATCTTCATTATTTGGGTCCGAATAACCGTTTGCATCTTTCCATCCGTTCCATGAATCGATAATAAGCAACGAGCTAGCCGGAGCCCATTCATCGAAAATTACTGTGTTCAAAAATTCCTTCATCAACGGTTTTGTCATAATGTGGCTCGTATGACAGCGAACAACCAAGTTGGAAAAAGAACTTCGAAAATTTCTTGGAAATCTTCCGTTGTTTTCTTTCAGAACTACGAAAAGACGAGGATGTAGTTTTCCTCCTGCAGATATTACAGGAAGCACTGTGTAGCTGTGAGTAGTGGAACTCACAGTGTTCACAGTGCATTCAACTGTTTTTGTGCCTGTGTACGTCAATGTTCTCGCAGTGTTAATTTCCAATTGAAAACCACTTTGATCTGCATTAAAGATCCTTCTAGGTGAAAATGCTTCCAACTCCTGATTTGCCACAACCAAAAAGTTTTCTGCACTGGCCAATAGTTCATCTCTTTTCTTATGTCGTATCACAGACACAAACTTCGTGATCTTGCGGGAAGAAATTCCATGTGCACGCTTCCAAGAATTGATCCAAGAATTAGAACACGGAAAGGCCATATCAATTTCGTTATCTTTCATAATTTTTCCTATCATATACCGCAAGGTAGAATCATGAAGGATATGACCTTTATCTATGCTCTCCTGCACCATTTCGAATAGCATCTGCGATATTGTGGAATAATTATTCCGGCGATCTGTCACTACACCACCTTTAATAGTATGATTGAAATTTAACTAATACAGAAAATACCATTTTTTTCGTATTCACGGAGCTTTTTAACATGGTGCTCATTAGAAATGAAAGAATAGCGGTTATTAAGAGATTCCAACGAAGGCCTTTTCTTTCCATTCCTGTATCGTTTTTTGGAAGAGCCAAAGTACTTTACAGCTTCCGTGACTTTTGTTGTTTCCACGAGCTGTTCACCAAAACGAACGAGATCTGAAGAATTGGAATCACAACTGCAACCATTTAGTAAACATGGTTCAGCGCAGTCCCAATCTATAATTAAGTGTTATTTTCATTTGAAATATCGGTTTATACCTTCATCAACATCGTCGTCGTTCGGAATCAGATGATAGTCCTCTTCAATTTCCAGAAAACCGCTGTCAGCTTGTTCCAATATAGAAAAAATTGACTGTGCAATTTTTAGATGTTCTCGTGAAAGACTGGGAACGTTTTGAAGGTTTTTATGCTTTGCATAAATGTATTCCACAATCAAATCAGAAGAGCTCATTGAAATTTATAATTTATAATATAATGAAAATTTATAAAAAAAAAATAGCCGCTTAAATACAGTATCGAAAAAAGGAACATCATATCCTTTTTCGAATGTATAAAATGTCGATTATCTGGTAAATTATCATTATAATCTTGAAAAGTAAAAAAGCGGCCCAGAGCTATTCGACTAGTAATAGAAATAGAAACATATCACCCCCAAGAAGAATCGAACCCTCGCCCTGCTGTTTCGTGTCCCGTCGTTTTGCCACTGCGCTGTTGCCCCGATGCTTCAGTGGTTTTTAAATCATTATTTATGAAAACGCACAATTTAAAGTAAAATTCATTAGCTTTATTCCATTATTGTGGGTAAACGGGATATTTCTGAATTTCAAACCGATTTTTCACCTACTTAAACCGTTTTGTAGGTCCTAATTTTTTGACAGTATACTAATCAAGCCATAAGGAATCTATCTGCAAAGTTTTATCAAAATCTGAGATGGAGACCTAAAACACTTCCCTTGTTAGTAAGTTGGCCAGTTTTTGGAAAAAAATACTTAAACTAATTTTTTATAAAGTTATTCGTAGATTTTGCTTCGTTTCAGAGATTTTGATTGATCAGCGGTTTCTATTTTTTTTTCACTTAAATTCATCAATCTGCTCTTAGAATATTTCTGGCGCTTTATATTTTGAGGGAATTCTAGATTTAAGGGACTATTCTGAAATTCTGTCTGTCATATGATAATAATCCATTGGCAAGTGAGTAAATTGTTCTCACAAACTATTTGGGTCTTGTCTCTGACGTTTATACTTACGCAATCTTCTTTCGACACTTTCTTGTCGTATATTTTTGATAAATATGACGACAACTATCAAGAAATCGGTGGCCTACTGCAAGAAAATCTATTGGGGAATCGTAATTGGGAAAGGTTTTATTAGGGTTCATTCCCTATTAAATTTGCCTTATATTTTATCGAATAACAATTTTCTTGCAATCGAATTATGCTTTCCCCAAATGATTTTTAATGGAGAACGTTTTCCCCCAGCGTTCCTGCAATTGGCTACAGATTACCCTTACTAGGGAGGTCATTTTTGGATCCAACAGGTTTCGGGCTGAAACTTTGCAGGGTGATAGCTGAGAAAATTTTATTAGTGCACACAAAAAATTGTCCTGCACTGGGGGGTTTAGGTGGGTTAAAAAAGGTTCAAAGTTACCAACCTCAAAATTCCTGTAGAAAGCAGTAAAAAACCATCAAATTTTGCTGGCGACAATTTATTCGCTTATAACGGAAAATTTTCTCAGCTATCACCATGTTTTTCAGCGCGCAACCTTTTGGATCCAAAAATGACCTCCCTAGTTAATTTCTTCCTGTAACTGGTCTAATAATCAAATTAAACTAAAATTGTTTTCCAACAAATATGTCAGTTCCAATAACTTAAAAAAAAACAAACATGCAGCTATATAATACTGCTGATAAGCATAATAAAACCGGCGAACAACAAAAACCTCTCTAATTGACATCATTCCAAACCACAACGTCATTGAGACAACATCTGCAATTGACTGTAAAAACTTTCTTCAATACAATTTTTCCATTTAATAGAAGACTCTTACGTGTTGCAACAATAACGTGTAAAATGTTGTATTATAGGATCTTGAAAAGGTCCTGAGCCGAAGAAGACATAGAAGCACTAAATAATAGATAGGAAGTGTGACAATAGACATCCCGTTATAAACGGCCATTGGCCATTTAATTGGAATTAAACTATCCATGTCAAGCATTTGCTTAAGTTAGAACAACTAAGGAATGCAATCAAGTGACTTGTCTCAGTCCCACACTTGTTGATTATGATAAGTTTGATTAAATTCTGATATGATTCATTGAACTTAAGCACTTTCTCACCACAATACAAATTGTTTATTTTTTTCATTTTTTCTTAGCTTTTTTTTTAAATAATATATGCATACCAGTAATAATTAAACAATAATACTTAAGAACATAATTAAATGACAGACGGTGGATTGGACGATTTAAGTGAAATGTTGTCGGCTTTGGAGCGTAGCTGAAATTTCATTGCTATTAGTGACTTAAAATAGAATTGTTTTTGTTTAATTTTCAATGAATACTAAAATAGCGTGGGAATGCGAGCTGGAAGGCAATTATTTGCAAGGATATTTGTCGTTTTCTGAGAAAAAAATTGGTTTGCACTTTATTTATTGGACAAGGTAATAAGACTTTGAAAGAACCGCAGGGGATTTGTGAGCCGGGATATGAGGTCCATAAGATTATATTAACTATAAAATATCGGAAAAAAGAGAGACTGATTAGATATTTTATCTTTTATTTTAAATAAATCAGAAGAACGAAAAACAACTTTAGCCCAATTTTTAATTGGAACACATACGCCGTGCGGCAAATTGCGTAAAACACGGTAGTTCAATTCATTCTTAAAAACCTTTTATTTACTAATTTTTATTTAACCGAAAAATTGAATGGTATTATAAGGCCTTGGAGAATTCCTCCGCGTTCGCCAATAAGTAAATTTTCGAAAATATGAGCTTAAATCGAAGATTTCGAAAAAAAAAAAATAAAAATGATGATTCAGTTTTTCACTTCCGGAAACCTTTTTTAAAGAAAAAACCTAGAAGACCGATGAGAGCTCTGATTCAAATGAACCCGGAATATATCAACGGAATTCCATCTTCCGTCTTCTGTCTTCGGTATTCCGTCGTTTTTGAGTTTTATTTCCGTTTGAAAAAACAATTTGATTTCGGTGCAACCCAGGTACGCAGGTTCTTTATTATACGATAGTCAATGTTTTTCCCACTTCCCACAAACTGAAATTTTCGATTTGTGAGAGTTTTAGTTACAATAGGACTCCTGGATAATTTTTCCGAACTTAACGGTGTAACCGAAATTATCCCATTTATCAAAAAATATCGCAGGAATAATAAACCTGGGTAGCCTAAAAAGTTTGTTAATTAATATATTTTTATTGTCCTTTTCAGAGATCGGTGCCAAATGGAAGAGCAAAAAAAGAAGAAAAGGGCTGCAACACGGCCACAAACGACTTTTTCGTCAATTCCTCATCAATGTGTGCTGCTCATTATTTCGTAAAAAAGAATGGCCGTCCAAACGAGAATCTCATTTCATCCATTTTTGCTCTTCCATTAGGCACCGATATCTGAAAAGGATAATACATAAAAAAAGTTTTTTTTAAATAATTTTTGAGTTTTTTTCTTTTCAAAATTTTTTTTCTCAAAATTATTCAGCAGAGTGTAAGCAGCCCTTTTGTGAGCAAAAACTCAATTCCCTTTCCTCATCATACTATAATAAAATTTTACTGAAAATTTGTTAATTAATATATTGTTATTGTCCTTTGTAGAGATCGGTGCCTAATGGAAGAGTAATTAAAGAAGAGAAAATGATGGGCGCCCACACGACTCGTCAATTCCTCATCAATGTGTGCTGCCCATAATTTCGTTAAAAAGAATGGCCGTCCAAACGAGAATCTCATCCAATTTTTTCCTCTTCCATTAGGCACTGATTTCTGAAAAGGATAATACATAAAAAACGTTTTTTAATTATCCAAGTTTGAGCTCTATTGTCGCCGAAGCGACCACAAAAATCCAATTTCAGCCCATTTGATCCCATGTAGTGACTTCAAGGCCAGAAATATATAAACTTTGTGTTAGTTATTGTTAATGGCTTAGTCATTCCTATCTTCCGCTAATAATATTGCTATGAATAAACTATATGGAAATAGTGTCATCTATAGTTTAGACAAATTATTCTTAAACTACCGAAGAATATTAAAATCTTGGGGGGAGCCGGGACGGGATCGGGATCCCTTTTTTTAGAAAAATATTCGGGTCAGGGGGGAAGGGGGTGCCCGTCTACTGATATGTATATTATATTATATTCACGTGTCTAGCACACGTAGTGTAAATAAATAAATAAATAAACAGTTGAACTCACAGACTCACATTCCCCTCCCCCATTATTTTAACATCGAGACTGGTTGGGTAACTTTGAACCTTTTTTTAACCCACTTAAACCCCCCAGTGAAGGACAATTTTTTGTGTGCACTAATAAAATTTTCTCAGCTATCACCCTGCAACGTTTCAGCCCGAAACCTTTTGGACCCAAAAATGACCTCCCTAGTAATTTACCTACCATTTGTGACGCTTCATCTCTCGGAATCCTTCCGCTCCCATTCCTCGGCTTCAAACTTTTCCGGCATCCCAGAATCGTGAGGGCAACATTTCGGAAGCGTGAATTGAACACACAATATATCATCATATTTGAAGCACTAAAACCAAATTCTTATCATTTCCCCTTCTTGCATTATTCCTATTTACCTATTGACACAAACCAATAAATTTGAAAGTGGTATTCGTTGCCGATATACGGGTATTTTCGTAAACCTGTCTACGAGATAATTTACTCCCGGCGGGATGTTACACACAATGAAAATGCCTGTCATCACTGTTGCCATTACAGTAATCCTTAACGAATAATCAATCATTCAATGACAATGTCGGTCTTACTTTCTCTCGGCTTCTTCTCGTTTTGTTCTCGGTTTGGTCACAGTTTTGTGCATCATTGATTCTTGTGCTCGATAAGCTAGACGTACCTGAAATTTGATCTTTGACACCTTATTATTTTGTTTATTCATTTTGTTCCATTGAATAGGTAATTTTATTATTGCATTTGAATTGATAATTTACGGTTTTTGGCTTTTTTTATTCAATAAAGCTTGTTGATTTTGATTGTTCAGCTATTTGTGCAATAAAAGAGAATTAACAGTGTAATCATCAAAAAACGACGATCTTTGTGAGAAAATTTATGAATTGTCTACTTATAAGTGAATTCATACAAAATGATTATTTCCGTGATCATGGGTAGGCACGTCATACGGAGTTTTAAAAATAGGCGTTTATACACCATTTGTGACAAAAGTAATTAAAAGTCTTTAGTAAATACCTTAAAGTTTTCGTGAACATGAGACACGCTTGAATATGATATCAAATTCATTTCCCATTGGCGTGCAAATCAAGGTACTTTATTGTTGTCCTTTTCAGTGATGGGATCCTAATGGAAGAGGAAAAAAAATAGGATGGAATGAGGTTCTCGTTTGGACGGCCTCTCTTTTCTACGAAATTATGGGCAGCATTAGTTTCTCTTTCTCGAACTCCAATAACAGATCAGTGCCTGATGGAAAAGGAAAAATTAGAATATAAGGATAGTCTCTTTTGGACGGCCATCTTCTCATCTCTCATCAATGTGTGTTGTCTCAACAAAATAGCCAGCCCACATTGAAGAGAAATAGATGAAACGTCGTCCACCCGACGAGATATACCGACGCACGCCATCTGTAACTGCTAAAAGCGTGTCTCAATTTATACCTCCCATATGAATAATAAAGGCGATCTTTTTGCTAAATGGGGTAGTTTCGGATAGAACTTTAAGTTGGACAAAACATCCAATCATTGCATTCACGTGGTGTACTGTGGCATCAACTAAAACTTTCACAACGCGAACTTTTCTATTGGCGTACTGAGGATTTTTTTTTGTAAAATACACTCTACAGTTTGACAAAAATTGAAATCGGTATATTCACGTGGAAAAATGTAATATGTACTAGACCTTTGAGAAGCAAAAATTTCAGTTGGCGTGCGATAAGTAAAATATTTTTAATATTAGAGCTCTAGCTAGAGAATTTTATTATAATATAAAACATGTTTATTTATATTTTTTCTTCACAATATATATTTGAATATACAAAATTTTTTTACCTTTCGAAAAAAGTCGATAGATATATTATCCTAATAGGAAAAAAACTCTCAATAAAACATTCCATTATGAAATTTGTAAAAATTACGAAGATTATTATAGGCAATTTCAAAATTTTTGACAGCGCGTTGCGAACGGCTGAGCAGCAAGACTATTATAAACAAAGAGACAAAAAAGATAATTATCTGTTTTTATAATTGTCACAGCGCGCAGATTTTTACAATGCGTCGTCAAAAAAATTGAAATAGTCTATATCATACTTATTTTCTTTAATTTATAATTATTATTCATTTCAGAGATCGATGACTAATGGAAGAGCAAAATATTAGGGGCGGAGAAAAGGTCTTGTTTAGACAGCCACACGGCCACTAAGGCCATCGAATCTCTTCTTCTTTTGTTTCTCATATGTGGCTGTCTAAACAAGACCTTTTCTCCGTCCCTAATTTGTTGCTCTTTCATTAGGCATCGATATCTGAAATGAATAATACATTCACTGTATTTCTTCAAGCTTGCTAGCATGAATAATAAATAACTCAAGTATCTTTTAGAGTAACTTAATAACAACGATTAAAATACATTTTTAATAGACAAATAGATGCTGGCCGAATTTTGCACAAATCTTTTGTCCACTCACTACTAAGAGCTTCTCTCATGCACCCCTAATTGTATGGTAATGAAATGAGCTCAGAAAACGTGATCAAATCTACCGTTTTGGAAATATATAAGCATTTTTAGGTAGTTTAAGAATAACTTGCACAAATTGTCGAGAAAAGGGTTTTATAGAAAGTCCATAAAAAGCGGAAACTCTCTATTTCAATTTGTCATGCTCATGTTATACAGCCCGGGCTGTAATCTTTCTTTAATATCAAAAACTAAGTTTACCCTCTATTATATAAGTTTTGTCACAAATGTTTTTTCGGGTTTAACTTTTTTGTGACTTGACCAACTTGGGATTTTTTGATATGATAGATTCATATAGTTGTAGATTATTTTACAAATTCCCGCTTGAAATTACGATGATCCGTTTTACAGTAAAACGCGTAGCTCAAAGATATTACGCACTTTTCTTGCATTGCATTTTTTAATAATTTTTAACATTCAATTATATCTTTTTTCATAATTTATTGAAAATAGCAGTGGCAACATTTTAAAGATGACTCCACGTAAAGAAACTCCAATTGCCACCAGGCAAGCTGTTATCAATATGAGGGAAAACGGAATTCGTGGTACCGAAATTGCCATGGTAATTTAAACCAAATTTTGCTACTATAACATTTTAAACACTGGTTCACATAAAATATCAAAAAATCAGCCAATTTGGTCAAGTCACAAAAAAGTTAAACCCGAAAAAACATTTGTGACAAAACTTTTGTCAGCTAGTGTATGTCCTCAAACATTTTATTTTGCGACAATAATTGGGTTATTCTCAATTCAACAAAAATCAACCTACCTTGTGTATGATAAAAACATTCAGAAGAATAATAATAGTCCACGGAATAATTTGAATCAATGCCACATATAAATAAAACAAATAGAATTCGATATAAAACGGATTTGTGCGTAACTCCGTTGGACCAACTTCGCCATTATCATCAAGTTTAATCTCAAAGAACGATGGAAGCTTGAACAGAGCACTAAATAGCCACAGTTAAAGTCAAAATTGACGATAAGCTCACCTAAATATGGTGATAATCATTAAAACCATCATTGCATTTGAACTTGTCGACCAAACACGCTTTTTGAGTGGAAATGAGACGGCTATAAATCGATCGACCGTTACAGCGACATAAGTCCATACGGAGCCTGTTATAATAAGTATCATAGATATTAAATATTCAGGATCACTCATTTACCAGCTTGCGCCATAAGTGATAAAGGGAAAATTGAGACAGTGGATCTCCAGAAAAAGTGACAAACAAGGCTTTCATGCTGAAATTTGTTGTATAAAGGAGAATTGATGGCGAAGGTCTCACTCGTTCAGACGGCTCGCTGATTCGAGAGCATTCGTGCATAGAAGGATAAATCATAATGGAAGATATGAGAATAATTACATCGAATAGGGATAATCCGCAGAGAAGGATCTAAATCATTGGATGTTTAATCAATATTTTAGGAAGACTCTCAAAACTTTTCCCCTCATAAAGTATTATTCCCTTATTTGAATTCGAGTGATCCCAATAAAAATATTATTTGCATTTTAATCCCCTCGGAATTTAAATCTTTCGAACAAATCTTTTTCAAAAATAAACAATCTACAAACCTCGAGTGATGTTGATCGAAGTTTGGCAAAAACAATTGCGGATAAAACGGCTGCTAATATTCCCGGAATGCATACCTGAAAACAATTTATATAATTTAATGAGACTTTAAAAATCCACGCTTTAATTATACTATTTTAAAAGCAAGATTTTCTCTATGACAATTTAACTCTTTCGGAACCCACATACACCCCAATTTGTATGGTAACAAAATGAGCTCAGTAAGCATGCTCAAATCTAACTTTTCAGAAAGATATTAATATTTTTAGATAGTTTAAGACAAGCTTAACTACATTGTAGTAAGAACTTTTGTGTTATAAAGACGTAAAAGTTGCGACACACGTTTAAAATTCGCAAAATTCGTATTTTGATTTGGCGTGCACATATATACAAAATTGATGTTCAATGAATAGGTTTTCAGACGTTTTTTTTCAGAGAGCTTAGTAAGCGTGCTCAAATCTAGCTTTTTGTAAATATATTAATGATTTCAGATAGTTGAATAAAAAACAATTTAAAACTGTTCTTTTAAAATCAAATATTTTTCAGACAAGCTTAAAAACTAGAAAAACGTTATTTCCATTTGGCGTGCAGATCCGACTAGCCCTGGTGGTCCGATGAGTCCTGGTGATGGTTTGGCTAGTTCTTGTAGGTACGGCCAGTCTGGGTGGCCCATTTAATCCTAGATATCCCTGGCGATGGTGTAACTAGTCCAGGTGATTGGGCTAGTCCTTGTAAGCACGGCCTGGTGGATTGACTGGCTTATGTGGTGGGTTGGCCACTATTGTCTGTCAGTCTGGAGCTCCTGTCTTTAAAGGTATTCCGACAAATCGATATTTAAAATTAGATTCTTCCTCTACTGTGAAATTTCTTATCCGTATTGACTGATATTTCCTCCTCGTGTCAGCAAGACACTGTATTCTCAAAGAGATTTTAATAAAGAAAGAACCATTCATATAGCATATAATAAAGCTGTCATTTTGGCAAACGGCTTGTTGCCAACACGCAGAGGAAGGAAAAGTGTATTCGGATCTTTCAACAAAACTATAATAAAAGTTTCAGAAAGAAACGCGAAAAAATAGTTTTCCTTTAGGCATGCGGCTTTTTAGCGCATTTTTCTAAACTAACCCTAAATTATTCTATTTAAAACTATTTACTTACTATTATTGTAATTCTAGAATAAATATAATCTATATTCCACATATTTATTATTTTTCCCATTCTGAACATTTTAAAATTAATATTTTCAGCAAAAAAAACTTCAAATCGGCACCTATTTCCACTCAGCATTGTCTGTGACGTCAAATTCATGTCAGACTAAAAAAAAATAACAATGTAATTCTGTATGCATCGTAAACAAAACTGACTGAAAATAACAAGAATATGAAGAATCTTAATAGAAAATACTAGCTATCTAGTGGACAGCAATTGGTTCCTCTTGTTTTTCTTTGCTTTTTTCCGTGTATTTCATTTAAACAATGCTAATTTGTTTTGAGGTACTCATATGAAGAGTAAAGATGGCTATTTTTATGACTAGCGGTTTTGTGTTAAATTGTTGTGGCCAAAATGTGGCTTGAAGGAGCAAATTGCGGTCGCGATTGTGGAAAAGGGACGAAGGTGGCGATTTAATTTTCAATTTCTTTTTTCGTCAATTTCGGTCTAGCTATTAACCCGACGAAGACCATCGTGCTGTGAAACAAATTTGCGTCTTCAGAATCGGTATCAAGCGGAGGAATTTCGTGCAAAGTCCAAGAAGGAGTCAAATATTTTGGCAGCTACATTAGATCCGATGGCTGTTTGAGCGAGGAAACTTCGAGATGAATCAAGGCTGCGTGGAGTGCTTTCACCAAGATCAAACCACTTCTCGCCCACCTTGACAAAGAGAAAACAAAGGACCTCCTCTTCCAGAATGTGCTCCCGGCTCTACTGTACGGCGCGGAAACATGGACGTTGACGACAGAAAATTCTAGCCGACTGCAGAGGAACACAATCTGTCACCACGCAGGTAGCGATCGGATAGACGTCGAAGGATACTGAAGCGGGCTGGCCACTGTGCTCGATTGCCAAGTGACCGGTGGACGAAACGATTGACGGAATGGGTTCCTCGAGGTTGGACACGACAAAAAGGAAAACCGAAAGCAAGATGGCAAGATGGCAAGACTCAATTAAACTCTGGGTCTCAAATTATGTGCACGAGAAGTCCACCTCCAGAAACTCAAGAAGACGAATCGGAATCCTGGAGAAGAAGGTTGCCTGGCCCACTATTGCGAGGCGCAGCCGCGATGATTGGAGAGAGCTGGTCCGCTTCTCTATTAGAGAATGACAACGGACTCCTAAGTATCCTATGTAAGTATGTTAATAATTTTTCTGTTTTTCATTATATTTCTTCAAAATTTCTAGATCAAATCAGATTTATGACTTTTATTTTTTATGAAAATAAAATTGGAATTATCAATTTCTTATATTTTGATAACAATTATTATTAAAATAACAGTCAATTCATGAAGTGCAGAAATAGCCTATGTCATCGCCATGCTCAGCCCAATGATAAACGTGTATAAGAGAATATTACATCTTAATAAATGCTTATTATCTCGCTGGTCATGGTATCTTTGATAAACGCCGATCACAGTATTATTTCAGAGGAGAATATTGGGCGACACACCTGTTACAGAAGAAAAAACAAGATAAATCAAAAAATGACGTGGAATGGAACGCCACCCGACGCTATCAAATAATTGGCTCATTTAACACTTTATATCTTAAAAGGGAAGTTTTTTAGGTTGCACTCTCAGATTTTGATTTTAAAAAAATGGTGATAGATTCCCTATGATCCAAATAGTATACTGACAAAATATTAGGAGCCACAAAATGGTTTAAGTGGGTTCTATTATTTTGTCAGTATACTAATCAAGCTATAAGGAATCTATCTGCAAATTTTTATCAATATCTGAGAGCCCGACCTAAAACACTTCCCTTATTAATTAGCTAGGACACGCAAAATGTGACGATTTATTAGGTCTAGAAATTAATTTCCGCGTTTTTTGTTCTTGATATTTTGTCAAACTAAAATTATTTTTATATAACGAATTTTATGTTATAATGTTCTCTGTATTATCAGATTTCTACTTATTTATAACTTTCCTTGCGTACATTATAAAAAATCATTATTTTGGGATCAGAATATGTCCACCATTGTGCCAGGAAAACGTCATTTGCGGGAAGCTATTCTTTTCCTTTTCCAACTCAAGAAGAAAGCCACTGACGCGCATCAAATGCTGGTCCAAGCATACGGCGATGCTGCACCATCCATAAGAACCTGCCAAGAATGGTTTCAGCGTTTCAAATCGGGAGATTTTGACGTCAACGACAAAGACCGATGAGGACAGCCAAAAACATTTGAAGACGAAGAACTTCAGGCTTTGTTGGATGAAGATTCGGCTCAAACACTAGAGCAACGCGCGGCATCTCTCGGCGTCACGCAAAAACCAATTTCTCATCGATTGAAAGCAATGGGGAAGATTCAAAAGGAAGGAAAAGGGATGCCCTATGAGCTCTCAGAACGTAACAAGAGCAGAGTTAAGCAACTTCCCAAATCTTGTTGGACAGATTTCAAAGAAAGTCTTTTTTGCACCGCAGAATAACTGGCGATGGAAAGTGGGTGTACTACGACAATCCGAAGCGAAGAAAATCGTGGGTTACTCCCGGTGAAACGACAACTAACCCAACATCCACGGGAAGAAGGTCTTACTGTATGGTGGGACCATATGGTGGGATCATATGATGGGACCAAAAAAGAATTATGTACTCTGAAAGGCTTCAACCTGGCGAAACAATCACTGCGAATCGTTATCAACATCAACTAGTGCAGTTGCGGCAAGAAATCGCAGTAAAAACACCAGAATGGGCGGGTCGACACGAAAGGTAATATTGCTTCATGACAACGCAAGGCCGCATTTTGCTCAAGCTATGAAGGATACGCTGAAAGAGTTCAAACGGTACGCTGAAAGCTGAAAGAGTTCAAATGGGAAGTCTTACTGCACACGCCGTACTCTCCGGACATTCATCCGTCGGATTATCATATTTTCCGGTCAATGGCTCATGGTCTGGCGGAGCAGCTTTCGCTTTCGAGATCATCAAGACGTCAAAAAATGGCTAGATGAATGGACTGCGGCCAAACTAGAAAAATTCTATTATGATGGAATCCATAAGCTGCCCAAACTCTGGGAAAATGTTGTTATTAATGACGGAAATTATTTTGAATAAAAGTTTTGTTTATGTTAGTTCAGTTTTTTATAGTTTAATGCGTAAAAAAAGCGGAAATTAACTTCATGTAATTTCTAGACCTAATAATTAGCTAGGACATGCAAAATGTGACGATTTAATTCTCTGAAAGGGTTCACACTCTTCAGTAGGAAAACTGTTTTTTTTAATATAATTTAAGACCTGAAAAATCAAAATTAAAAGCAAAGTTTTGTTTAATTAATAAGTGTAAAACTCTATCAAACTGTAATAATCTTGGCTCAAAGAAATATTACGCCGATTTTGAAAACGAATTTGGAATTTTTTCTAGAAAATTTGTCGACGAATTTCAGTGTTTTTAGACTTATTTTGTAGCTTAAAAGTTACTTCATAATATAGCAAATAGTTACTACAATCCCATGACAAATAAAAATTTTATGACGCAAAATATTTAAAATCCTGGACATTTTCAGTCAAATTATCGATTTTTTCGAGAAATTCAAAATTCGTTTTAGCGCATCCAAATCAATCAATGGTGCAAGTCTCATTAGAATCTCAAGCGGGCCCCTTGTTAGAGTTTTACAGATTTTAATACAGTAAAACGTCGCATATAATTTTGATAAGCTGGGGTTAAATTATATTTAAAAAAAAACAATTGAAGTCGTAAAACTAGCGAGTTTACTGCTAAAATTTAAATATATTTTTTTAAATATTTAAACGTTTCTTATTTAGTTCCACGTATAAGTTAATAATTAATTTTTAGGTCAAATTAGTTTACTTTATTTTAAATATTTCTGATGCTTTCAATTATTTGGAATTTCTAGATTTAAGTGACTCTGAGTTCCAGTTTTTATGAATTCATTTGGGGTGGTTGAGTAACTGCACATTATTCCAGGCATATCTCCAAAGCCTTTATACACCAAATGGAAATAATGAATTTCTTATATTTAGGCCAGTCTTAAAACTTTCACGTATACTTTACACAAATGTCGTCAACGTCAGTTTGTGAGCTTTTCCTTAAACTCTCTAAAAATGTTAAAATTATAGATTCACAAAATTTTAGATTTGAGCACATTTTCAAAGGATACATTTGGCGAGAGAGTGTGTGTTAAAGTTTTTACTGTCTTTCAAGAAAATACTGCTCTTGAAAATTTGGTTAAATTGTTCTTCAACTATCTAAATATCTTTGCCGCGAGGTTGAGAAAGTATTCTGAGCTCGTGTATTTTCCTTCATGGATTTGTCTTAATTTAGGTAATAGTGACTTTAATTTCCAACAAATTTTAAATATCTATTTCCCCCTTTTTTTACAATTTATTTGTTAAACAGTTTTTTTTTATTATTTCGAAGAACAAATCCTCCCCCAATTTGCAATCAGACACCATAAATCCATCAAAGAAATTTAACGGAAACATTAATCAATTAAAATTGACGACAATGTGAATGCTCTAAATCCGTTCGTTTCCTGGTATCAAACGAATAATTCTAATCCGTTCAAGGAACTTCCCGCTTTCATAATATTCCATTGAATGCAAACACCAAATTACAATATTAAATATAATTTCAATTAATAATTAATATTTCAATTTTTGTTTTTTTAACCTCATGAAATTCTAAAAAAAACAACATTTTGGCAATATTATTAATAATTTATTCATAAATAAAACCCACAATCTGTATAGATTGAAAAATAACAAAAAGGAAATGTTGTGTGATTCAAAAAAAAACCTTTTAAGAGTTTTTGCTTCATTATTAAAACTTTATTTTAAGCATTCAACAGAATATATGGAAAATAAATATTTATTATTATTATATGAGTAACAACGTACTCTTGTTTTAAGGTCCCTACATTCTAAAAGAAAATATTTATTAGTAATGGCATAATATAAGGGCAAAATGGGTAATACTTGTAAACACATTGATTAGGGTAATGAGCTGATGTTCTTTTAGACGATTCATTGAGCAAAAATGGAAATATGCACGAATATTTTATTATCAAAGTTTTTAATGAACGCTAACTGGTATGATAATAAAATGTGCTCAATAAACGTGCTCAAATCTAATATTTGTGTGAAGAGTTTAATATTTTTAGAGATTTAAAAAAAGCCTAGCTTTATTCATTTGAGAATTTTTTTGTTAAAAATCCGTAACATTTTTCAGACACACTCAAATTTGCAAAATCGTTATTTCCATTTGGCGTGCTAAAAGTTGTAAAATATGTTTTATTGAAAAGACGTAACAATTTTCAGAAATGCTTAAAAATCCCTAAATGTACGCTTATGCGGAATAGTGGACTAATGACCCTTTCAAGGAAATTATAAACAATGCATTCTGGCGAATGTTTCTTATGAGCATATACATTAGCTGACAAAAGTTTTGTCACAAATGTTTTTTCGGGTTTAACGTTTTTGTGACTTGACCAAATTGGCTGATTTTTTGATATGATAGATTCATATGGTTGTAGATTATTTTACAAATTCCCGCTTGCGATTACGATGATCCGTTTTACAGTGACAAGCGTTTATCGTAAAACGCGTAGCTCAAAGATATTACGCACTTTTCTTGCACTGCATTTTTTTAATAATTTTTAAAGTTCAATTATATTTTTTTCATAATTTATTGAAAATAGCAGTAATTGGCAACATTTTAGAGATGACTCCACGTAAAGAAACTCCAATTGCCACCCGGCAAGCTGTTATCAATATGAGGGAAAACGGAATTCGTGGTACCGAAATTGCCATGGTAATTTAAACCAAATTTTGCTACTTTAACATTTTAAACACTGATTCACATAAAATATCAAAAAACCAGCCAATTTGGTCAAGTCACAAAAAAGTTAAACCCGAAAAAACATTTGTGACAAAACTTTTGTCAGCTAGTGCACTCCAAAAAGACGACGCATCAATTGCGCGAATACACAACTTAGAAATTATTATTTTGTAAAATATTATATTTATTAATCATTTTTAACCGAAGCGTTTAGTTTTTTTTATTGTAGCAACTGCAAATTGTTCCTAAAAGAAGTTGATTACAGCAGTGACAGACACTTATGTTCGCTCGCTGCATAAGAAAACCAATCCTAGACAAATTACGGAGACGGGAGCAATTTTCCGTAGCGCAAGAGATAGAATATAAGAAGATGGAGGTACAAAAAGAGGTTATCTGTGAGTATCAGTGAGCACTCAACTAAATGGAGATGGATCGGATTTTCAACGACGAATAAACTCCATTCAGTTGTGTTTCGCGCAATTGGTGCGAAGTCTTTTGCAATGCGACGCGGTTTCGTGGCAGTGAAGTGCTAGTGCATACTATCTTACAATTGCTGTGCTTATCTATTTGCTTTAAAATTAGTTTACAAATTTAATTATGCGAAATTGGTTTAAATATTAGAAAGCTGTCATTTTAATTTGGATCTCTTAAATTTGTTGTGATTTAGCATGGGAGGTGTTGTAATGTGCACTTGATTACTGTTACACTCAGAATCTTCAAAAGTGTCACATATATTTTATTAATATTATACTTTTCCCAAGCGTTTGTCATAAT
Source organism: Caenorhabditis plicata (assembly GCA_963931815.1). Taxonomy (NCBI): domain Eukaryota; kingdom Metazoa; phylum Nematoda; class Chromadorea; order Rhabditida; family Rhabditidae; genus Caenorhabditis; species Caenorhabditis plicata. The sequence goes on from OZ007491.1 coordinate 6,878,120, forward strand.
TAATTGCTGTTTAAACCATTCTAAATTGATTCCTAATTATTCTCCTCATTATTTAATATTCTAATTCTATTTCATAGTTTATCCACACTTTGTAAATAAATAGTATATCTAATACTGTTTAGAAAATAACAAAATGAAATATAGGCTATGACATTTTTTATTTACGGTTCAATTTTGAATGTCGTCTCCTCTAACTTGAAATTGCTATTCTTGTTCAAAATTAGCTCAAAACGATAACAAGTTATTGTCCTTTTCAGAGATCGATGCCTAATGGAAGAGCAATAAAAGAAGAAAAATGATGGATGGCAACACGGCCACAAAGGACTTTTCCATTTATTCCTCTTCAATACCGTCCAAACGAGAACCACATTACATCCTAATTTGTTTCCTCTTCCATTAGGCACCGATCTCTGAAAACGACAATACTTTAAATTAAGCTTCTAGTGCTTTGAATGAGTCAACTGAAAGAAAGAGATATTATCATATTACTCATAGGCTTAGTCGATGCTCATTTTAAGCCCAATGAGCTCATTTTGTAAAATCTTTTTTTTTTTATTTATGTTTTGAGCAAATTAAAGTGCATTACATAGCAAGAGCACATGGTAGCACAAGCTCTAAGAGCCGACGTGGTTCTAATTAGCAGTTCCTCAGAAGGAATAAGCTGAAATCAACTCGAAGAAAAAGCTAGAAACCACGGTCTAGAAATCAACCCAACGAAGACGGTGATCCTGCATAACGACTACTACCAAAGACCCTAAATTTTCCGACGGTTCTGTTTGCTCATTAGTAGCTTGTGCAGCTTTTTCATCGCGATCGACGTGTCGTTGAAGGAGGAGGTTTTTTCCTTACATTACAGCAAAAGGAAAACGAGAGTTCACCAGTACATCGTTCCAGCCTTGCTCTACGGTTTCGAAACTTGGTCTAAGGAAACTCTCCAACGCCTCCAAAGAATTCTAGAAATTATCTTCTTTCACGCCAAAGTCGATGGCTCCATTTCAGTTGATTTGCTAGGTCGGAAGAAGCTGCACAGTTGTCCTGGACATGTCGCAAGGCTGCCGGACACGAGATGGAGCAGAATTCTTTCTGAATGCGATCCACGAGACTGGTAAAGAGCGAGAGGGAGACCCAAGGGAAGGTGGTGAGACACAATCAAGTTCTGCGTCTCAAAATACCTACACCAGAATTCTACCATTCTATCAAAGAAGAATCGATGTTAGAATGTAAGCCGAACAATCTGGAGAGAATTAGTCCGCATCTCGACGCAGTCGGAATGACGACAGTAATCAAGCAAGTGAATAAGTAAGTTTTGCAAAATAACGTGTATTACATAGCGTAGTACGTTCTCTGATAGCCGAGAAACTTGACTTTAAATTTTCGATGCTCATTTATAGCCCAATGAGCTCATTTTTAAAATATTTTTGTTTATTTCTGTATTGAGCAAATTCCAGTACTCAATAAGCTTACGCAAGAAAAACGCAAAGTTTGATTTGCTTCGTAAATGTGTGAAAGCAAATAAATATAGAAATAAACGACAGCATGAAGGATCTTATGTTACATTAGTAAACGTTTTGTGGTACCATTCTAATATTTTGGCACGCCAAATGGAAATAACGATTTTGCAAATTTGAGCACACCAAATTGAATGGTTAAGTTGGAAGCTCAGAAAAGATGTTCATTTTGAAAAGTTGGGCAAGATGCGCATAGTTTAAGACGGGCTAGGGAAAATGACGTACCAAGTTATATGGAAAAATTACGTGTAAATTAGTAAGACACGTTTATGTATTATAAAATATTCATTTCGATTTGGCGTGTTTGAATGTGTCTGAAAAATGTTACAGAGTTTTATTTTTTAAACAAAGTTATCAAAAGAATAAAACTAGACTTGTCTTAAATTATCTAAAAATGTTAATATTGTTCTAAAAAGCAGGATTTGAGCATGTTTAGTGATCTCATTTTTATAGCATGCCAGTTGGCGTGTTTTAGATAGTTTAGGAAAATTGAAAATGAAACACTTGCAAGAATGTTTAACTCATTAATCGCCATTTGTTCCCAAAAAAATTATGTAAAAAATAGATTCAACGATTAAATGAAAATTATTTTTCTACGTAAAATGTGACTTCCTTCCCTATATGTAATATTTGTGTACATATTTGGAAAAGAACTTCAACAAAAACAATAAAAAAACTAATTGAATATTTAATTAAGTAGTTGAATTCCGTCTACTCTTTATAAAAATATACATTTCCTAGAAATAATATTTAATATTTGTTGGTAATAAATATTATATGAAGGATAGCATAAACAACATCATCAAATCGCCGATTTGTTTCATTGATGACATAATCCGCGATAGTTTAAGAGGAAAAAATGGAATATTTGCAGCAAAATATTATTTCGCATTGTCATTTTCACACATACTTCATTCTTGGTTTTGAAATTATGGTTGTGTGTCTTGTATTCAATAATAAAGTGCACCGCATAAGATATGGTCCAGTTTCACTTCATTTTAATATGATCAATGGTGTCTGAAGAGTCTCGAATATTGAAATTGTGATATTTAAATACTTCAATTTGCATTGTTTTTGAAAAACAAACGATTCTTGCAATTTTGTGAATTTTTTATGAAATTCACGTAAAAATATAGAGAGCTCATTTGAAATTTGCCGAGTCTAGTAGAGCATTTAGCGGATTAATCTACATGTGCATATGAAAATTGACGATAGAATTGTGATAATTAATTTAAATACTTACAAGGGAAGTGTTTTAGGTCTCCATCTCAGATTTTGATAAAACTTTGCAGATAGATTCCTTATGGCTTGATTAGTATACTGTCAAAAAATTAGGACCTACAAAACGGTTTAAGTAGGTGAAAAATCGGTTTGAAATTCAGAAATATCCCGTTTACCCACAATAATGGAATAAAGCTAATGAATTTTATTTTAAATTGTGCGTTTTCATAAATAATGATTTAAAAACCACTGAAGCATCGGGGCAACAGCGCAGTGGCAAAACGACAGGACACGGAACGGCAGGGCGAGGGTTCGATTTTTCTTGGGGGTGATATATTTCTATTATTGATTTCTACTCGAAATATCTCTATCGCTTTTGAATTTTTTGATTGTAAAGATTTTATATGAAAATCTTTAAATTTATAATTTATTAAATCAATGAGTAGAATTATTATTTGATAATTATATAATGAAAGAATAAAGATTTTTCACATTAAATATGAAAAGCTGATGGTCTAACTTATATCCTATCGCAAGCCAACTGCGCCTGACTCTATGTTTGAGTTTTGACGAACATATTTATATATTTCATGCAGAACCTATCACCATAGTCTAAAGGAACTTAAAATTGTTACTCGAAGAATTTAATATTTTTGATGTAATTGACTCAATAAATCTGTCACTCTCTGTGATGATTTTTATAACTCCATTGCAGGTCTTTGAATTATCCATTCATGCCGAATTACAAGAAATGAATCATGTTTTGTGAACCAAAAAGGAATGTGCTATTCAGTTGGGGCTTATGATTTAATAGATGCATATGGAAATATTTGATACAGTTATATTCAATGAGTGAGTCCGGTCTACCTCGTTTCTTGTTATTTCTGAATGGAACAAATGGAACGATTCAAATGGTTATTCGCACCCAAAAAAAGGAAATAATATAAAACAGTGAAAATTCCTGCTGGTTACACATGACATAGGTTCAATCCTTGGGAATTGTTTGAAAACTATTTCCGTGATGCTCGTTCCTATACCTAGACGTTCCATGCATCGATAATAATCTACGAGCGAGAACGAATTCATTCACTGACTAGACTGTATTCAAAGTTTCATTTATCAACGATATTTTTAAACCCTGGTGTGACAGTGCAGAAAACAGTTTTAACTGTAACATCGAAGCCTTGCTGGAAGTCGTCCACTGCTTCATTGCCGACAGACTACAGACTATTCTTGATAGTTTCACAAGTAAAACGATTCAACTCTTGGATATCGAAATTCAAAGTAGCTATAAAGAGCATCACAGAGTCTGCTCGACTATGCGAACCAAGCTTTTTCTCCATTCAACGGAATTACATAACGTAATCAACGATTGGGTGAAGAATAGTTGACTTGCGAGTGAATATAAGTTCGACCATTCGGGAACTTTTCATATTTAATGTGAAAAATTATTATTCTTTCGTTATATGATTATTGCATAAAAATTCTACTCATTGCTTTAACAAATCATTAATTTAAAGATTTTCAAATAAAACATTGAAAATCAAAAAAAACGAAAATCGACAGAGAGAAATTTCGAATAGCATCACTAACCGAAACATACCACCCCCAAGAAGAATCGAACACTCACCCTGCTGTTCCGTGTCCTGTCGTTTTGCCACTGCGCTGTTGCCCCGATGCTTTCGGCTTTTGAAAATCAGTATTTATTGAAAATAGTTTCACGTAAACCACGTGAAACTTGAAAAAAATATGATAAAACGATAGTTTTTAATAAGATAGTATACCCCTTAAAATATGAACCGGATTGATTAACATTAACTATATAAAATTTGCGTTTGAAAATCGCGATTTTTTGGGTTTTAGACCCATTTTTTACCCACTTAAACCGTTTTGTAGGTCCTAATTTTTTGTCAGTATACTATTTGGATCATAAGGAATCTATCTGCAAATTTTTATCAAAATCTGAGATGGAGACCTAAAACACTTCCCTTGTTAGCAGAAATTTTTTTTAAAGGATTATAAAGAATTTGTGAAATTTCTGATTCTAGAATTCTTCAAAGAAATTTTTCTCCAAAGTTTTTCTACTTATCTATCGATTTTTCAGAACAGATTCAAGTGATTTTTTTATAAATATATTTAGTCAAACAATTCGAATTAAATAAACTTGGGTAGAATACCAAAAATCACTGTAATTGAGAATATATTATACAAAAAACAATCAAAAACACTTGGCGCTATGAACTTATTCCCCAAACTCTCTATGTCTAATTTGCTGAAGAATTTTAAGTTTTTCAGAAAAAAAACATTAACATTTTCAGGAAAAAAACATTCATATAAAACAAAAAACAAACTTCAGTGGAGTTCCGCTCATAAATTGAAAAAAATTAAGAAAGTGAACGCTACGAACTTACTTCCGAAGCTCTGTTTCCTTCTTTCTTTATCTGTTTTAAGTCAACTGAAAGGTTTAATTTTTGCAATTTTGAGTAAATATTACAGTGATTCACGCGAATCTACTCATTTGCTTTGTTTACAAGCTTAAATGTATATCACAAAATATCCGAGTCTACAAAAATGCCGACGCTATAATGAATCTGGGTGGTCTGAAATGAGTCCCGGTTTGAATTTCTTCAGTTGGCGTGCTATTTTCTTTTTTCAGTAAAACAATTCGTATTAAATACACTTTGGTAGAATTCCAAAAAATCCCTGGAATTGAGAATTTACTTAAACAAAAAACCATGTAAAGAAACTTGGCGGTATGGACTTATTCCCCAAATTTTAGATTTACGGATTTGCTGAACAAACTTGGCAGGAATTTCGCTCAAAAATTTAAGAAATTAAGATAATGAACGCTACGAACTTACTCCCCAACCGCTGCCTCTCTCTCTCTCTCTCTCTCTCTCTCTTTCTTTAGCTGCAAATTTTTTGGAAAGATTCATGTGATTTCTGAATTTTTTCAGTTAAGCAACTCTTATTGACAGAAATTGGGTAGCATTCCAAAAACTCCCTGGAATTGAGAATTTATTTAAAGAAAGCACAAGAAACTGAGCGCTATGAACTTATTCCCCAAGCTCTCTCTCTCTCTCTCTTTGTCTGTAGATTTTTCTAATTATTAACTTCATTTGGCGTGCTTCTTCTTCTTCTAAACTAGATTTAAATGTTCTTCCTTAGATTGCTTGAAATAATTCTAGTTAATTTCTAACACTTTTAAGATGAACATATCTGGTTTCACGCCACTCGCAAATGGAAGTTTTTCGAAGTTTTATTACGTATTACGTGAACTTGTATTACATAATTTTAAGGAAATCGTAGGTATTGAAATGTTGACAATCCATATAACATCAATTTCTATTACTCAATGAAGATCTAACGTATTAAATGAGCCTGTGATTTTGTTATTGCGGGAGGCTTGCTGGTCTATTCAAGTTGTGATGACGCGCATTGGAATCGAGACAGTTGGAAAATTAAAATTCAATAGAAATTAATAAAAACAGGAATTCGGCGAGAGAAAATTAAACCTAGAATTTCTAAAAAAACATTTTAATCTTCAAAACATTTTAATCTTCAAATGTATAAGAAATTGACGTAAAAATTAGTTGCACTTGGAAATTAATAAACTACGCTTATGATTTCATTTGGCATGCAATAGTCATTTTCAAAGAATTTTAAGCTGAACATTTTCAATTCAAGCCAAATTTCTATTCATTTTGAGCAGCCCATATGAATAAAACCAGCGATACCCCAACTGGTATGTTTCTAAAATTTGCTCAGTAAACGTGCTCAAATCTAACTTTTTGGGAAGAAATTAGTAGTTTTAGATACCTTAAGACAAGCCTAGTTAATATGTCGTAAACATTATTTTATTGAAAAGACGTAAAAATTTTCAGAAGCGCTTAAAAATCGTTATTTCCAGTTGGCGTGCGACGAGACTTTGCTCTTGAAAGGTTTCGAATTATAAAATAGTAACACGATTATCAGTATTGCTATTCTATCCAAAAACTGAAAAACTTCCCTAGCAACAAAAAGACTTTATTAGACCGTGAATATATACGATTAAAAATAGAATAAATTAGCTTGATTTATTCAACTAACCCTCATCTCCTATAAACTTCCGAGTACAAACAAAACATGCGCACTTCCAATTACTGCAAAAATCTTCTAAATACTTCCAATCCATCAAGAATGTTATGATTTACTATGGCAAAGAGCATCAATTCTTTCAACATCTATCATTCGATGACAATTTCAATTAGTTTCAATGCACAACTGACTCACATATTCATCAAAATTTATAAGTCGATTTTAATCCCTTTTGTTTCTTAGTTTAAAAGATAATTTAGTGCCCAAATAATGTTTCTTGTTGACTCATTAATGTGCGTCTGAGTGGAAGATAATTGAGTCGCTCTTGAAAAAATATATCTATGAGGGCTTCTTTATTTATTTAAATGAGCCCTAATTATAGGCGAAATGATTTTAAAGAGCTTTTTTTCTGTCAAAAATATTATCAAGAATAGGGTTTTGTCGTTTTGAAAATGTAATTGTCTTGGGGTTCTTTTTGTTTTAATAATAATCATAATGAGTTTTCTAATTTGTTTTAACATGGTGGTCTTTGGAGCATTGAGGATGAAAGTGCTTATTAGAGAAAAGGAAGTCTTTGGTTTCAGGTTAAGGAGCTCTTTCTCAACGGAAGAATTATTTTAATTGATTCAGACCAACAACTATGGTAATAAAACGAGCAGAGTAAACTCGCTAAAAACTAACTTTTAGGAATATATTGAAATAGTTTAAGAAGACACTCACTCAGCTATTGTATAAAATATTTTGATAAGAAACCAGACACATTTTAATACGAGATGTCTCCAAAATTCATTCTTCCCCCTTGGCCTGGTAGATTTAAAATTTTATGAAACAATCCCTTTGATATTCAAAAAATATATTTGCACAATTATAATTCCACTTGAAGCTTGATCTATACATTTCATAAGAATATCTTAATAATATGGCTTCATTAGAAACAAAAAAAATTATTAAAAATCACTAACATTTTCTGAACGGATTAATCATATTGATTGGATTATTAAATCTAATTAATAGTTATTATCTTGCAAAGCTCTTGCAGCTTTTACGCTTAATATAGAATAATTAAGCTTAAAATGATAGCCTTTATGATTAATGTTTCTTCAATTTCGGCACATTTAAAGATTTCTTTGCAGCTTATTAGTCATCAGTTCTAAGAACAAAACTATTCCCTTTTACATTTAAAACCATATAAAGGCAGTCAACCAATGCCAAAAAATAATAATAATGCAGAGAACGCTTTAATTGTGACATGCTTTACAACTGAAATCTATTGTCTTTGGGGAAAAACAATTTTTATTTGTAGATAAGAGCAAGAGCTCACGCCAAATGAATTGGTAAAAACAGGAGCTCAGAAGAGTCACTTGAATCTAAAATCAAAAAAATTTTAATGAAAGCCTGTAAAATTGACTTAAGCAGAGATGTTTAATGGCGCGTGCACTCCAATGCCACGACTACTGTGCATTTTGCAAAAAAAATATGTGGACAAATTGCAAAACCACGTCCTTCACATGTTATTTAAATTCTTTATATTTTTACAATCGTAATTTCTTCGAATTTGATTTAATTTGTTTTTAGAATCGTTTAGAATTATTGATTAATGTTGTTTAACCTGTTTGAAGGTTTAAAAACGATTTTAGGATTATTTAAAAAACAAATAATTCAAATAAAAATTTGAAGGGCGGGGTTTTGCAATTTGTCCATACTTTCTTTTTTGCAGTGTTCGTGGCAGAGCATGTGGAAATTAGTAAAGTTTGTTTAAATTTTAGAAAATCGTGCCGTTTGGTTTAGAATCCTTTAAATTATTTTTTTCGGGATTTTTGCTTTTTTAAAATGAATCAGACAGGTAAAATCGATTCCATAACACAAATTTGAGCTCAATTTTAGGATAATTTTCCCGTTATATATGTTTAAATAATCTAAAATTGTAATTTTCCTTTGGTAATGAGCGGAATTTCAAATTTAATAGGCTTAATATTCACAAACTTCAATCAAATGTAAAAATATAGTATCTAAAATAGCATAAGAACTTTGAGATTCTAAAAAGAGATTGTCGGAGATCCCGACCCAGCGAGAGAAGCGCGGCGCCCGATGATGGCAGTAAATGAACCCCAAGGGTTCTCGGTGGCTCCAATAAGTCTATCTTCTCTGCGCTTTTAACATTTTCTGATAGCACGGCACCCGGGATAATAAATTATATGTATCATTTAACAATGTAAATCCATATAAGGTTAATTTGATCATTTTTGAATTATTTTCAATGGTCTCAAAGATAACATGAAACAAATATTCAATTTATGTTAATATTTTCTCTGTTTTTCATTATATTTCTTCAAAATTTCTAGATCAAATCAGATTTATTATTATTATTATTCATTTCAGAGATCGATGCCTAATGGAAGAGCAAAAAATTAGGGGCGGAGAAAAATTAGGGGCTTGTTTAGGCAGCCACACGGCCATTAAGGCCATCACGTCTCTTCCTCTTTTGTTTGTCATCAATATTTTTATTTCATCCATTTTCATTTTTAATTTAAACTTTTCATTTCTTGTCATCAAAAAATAGATAACAAAAATTGATGAGAAACAAAAGAGGAAGAGATTCGATGGCCTTAATGGCCGTGTGGCTGCCTAAGCAAGACCTTTTCTCTGCCCCTAATTTTTTGCTCTTCCATTAGGCATCGATCTCTGAAAAGGACAATACTTTTATTTCTTATGAAAATAAAATTGCAATTTTCACATTCTTATATGTTGATAATAATTTGATATTATATTGGTTTCCACACACATTAGATATTCAAAATTAAATTAAAAATTTTCTACTAACAAGGTTAAGTCGAACCCTCAGAACTCTTCCCTTTTAAGTCAAATCTGAAATTTGTAGTTTTAAATTCCACGGAAAATTGACATTTGCGTGGTGGGGTAGTCATTCTGATCTTTTAGGACAAGTCTGTAAAACTGTAAAGAAAATTATTTTTTAAATTAACACGTGAGAGCTTTAACACGCCAAATGCACTCCAATGAGTATGTTCATAAAATAATCTCAGTAAACGTGCTCAAATCTAACTTTTTTAGAAAGTTATTAATATTTTTGGATAGTTTAATGAAAGTATAGTTAAATTGCAGTAAAACACCTTGGTTCAAAAGACGCAAAAATTTTCAGACACGCTTAAATATCGGAAAATCGTTATTTCCTACTGGCGTGCAAATGAAAATTGCGATTTAACTCAATTAAATTGATTATTATGTGTTAGTTATAAAATATTTTTCACATAACTTTTTCAGATTTGTGTTAAGCTATTGAAAAACCTGATTAGGTTTAGATAATGATAGATTCGTGAGGCTTTTCTGAGCTACTGCACTCCAATTCCACGAAACAGCGCCGCATTGCAAAAACAATACCTTCTATTTTATTATTATTATTTTCAATATTTTATTTATTGTTTTTTTTAAACGGAATGCTACTTTAAAGGTAATATCTAGTTACGATATCTATATCAGTGATGGGAGGGACTATCCCCCCCCCCGATCTGGGGATTTTCCTAAAAAAAAGGGATCCCGGTATTGGTCCCGGGTCCTGTGTTTTGAAATGTTCCATTTTTTTAGGGTTTTCAAAAATCGGGGTTCCTCTCATCACTAATCTATATATCTATAAGGTATCTATAAGATATAAGATGTCTTTAAGGATTTTTTAAAATTTTTCAAGAAGACATGTACTTTTAAAGAATTGCAATGTTATAAACACAACTATTATATACAGTAGCTGACAAAAGTTTTGTCACAAATGTTTTTTCGGGTTTAACTTTTTTGTGACTTGACCAAATTGACTGATTTTTTGATATTATAGATTCATATGGTTGTAGATTATTTTACAAATTACCGCTTGTGATTACGATGATCCGTTTTACAATGACAAGCGTTTATCGTAAAACGCGTAGCTCAAAGATATTACGCACTTTTCTTGCACTGCATTTTTTAATAATTTTTAAAGTTCAATTATATTTTTTTCATAATTTATTGAAAATAGCAGTAATTGGCAACATTTTAGAGTTGACTCCACGTAAAGAAACTCCAATTGCCACCCGGCAAGCTGTTATCAATATGAGGGAAAACGGAATGCGTGGTACCGAAATTGCCATGGTAATTTAAACCAAATTTTGCTACTATAACATTTTAAACGCTGATTCACATAAAATATCAAAAAATCAGCCAATTTCGTCAAGTCACAAAAAAGTTAAACCCGAAAAAACATTTGTGACAAAACTTTTGTCAGCTAGTGTACACTTTTTTTTGTCACAAATGTTTTTTCGGCAAAATTTGGTTTAAATTACCATGGGAAATAAAATATGAGAGCGAGTATTGAAATCGCATTAAAATAGTCAATTTAGAAACTTAAGAAAATTATTTTATATGAAGCAGGAAATCGAACGGAATGAGGTACAAAACAATTTATCAATATTAATACTTCGTTGGGAACCCACGAGAACCAATAACAGTAATATATAATATTTTTCTTAACTAGATATAACCTTTAAAATAACATTTCGATTATAAAACAATAAATAAAAATATTTAAAAAATAATAATAATAATAAAATCGAAGGTAGTGCTTTTTCAATGCGGCGCGGTTTCCTGGCATTGGAGTGTTAGTGTTACAACTTCTTTACTTTAAAAATGATAAAACTGAAATTTTAATTTGTATGTGAGTCTATAATCAAAATAGAAGAAATTGAAAATTCCAATTTTATTTTCATAAAAAATCGGTGCCTAATGAAAGAGGAAAAAATTAGAACAAAATGAGGTTCTCGTTTGGGCGGCCTCTCTTTTCAGACGGCCATTCTTTTTTACGAAATTATGGGCAGCACACATTTAAGAGGAATAGACGGAAAAGTCGTTTGTGGCCGTATGGCCGCCCATCGTTTTTTCTTCTTATTTGCTCTTCCATTAGGCACCTATCTCTGAAAAGGACAATAATATTTGTAAAAATGGTGTGAAAACCAAACTTATCGAACAATCAGAGTACGATTTCCCTCCCAATAAATCGGTAAACAATCTATTTCGGATTATTCTATTCTCAATTTAACCGTCGAAGATGATCCGGCTTGTAATTTAATCTATTAAAGCTAATATGAGCAGCTAACACGGCTCATGACATTTCCTTATACTTCAAAACAAATTACACTGGTGATATAATACAATTAACAAATATGTATGTAAACAAAACAAAAAAGTTTTGAATAAAAAAACAGAATTAATGAAAAATATAAAACTTATTGAGCTTCTTCAATTGTTATTTTTTATATGTATGAATATGATACATGTAATGTAACAAAAAAAAACAAGACTAGAATAATAGTGCCTTTGACAATGTTCATTTATATTTAATTCCTGGAATTGTTCGTTGCACAAAACAATAACTTTTACTATTGGTGGCATTTTGAGGAAGAGTTATTTTTATTGGCTTTGCTTGGTGATCCGGACAAATAAACGAAATCTAGATAGTGAAACGGATTCAATTTTATTTATTGCCTAAATGAAGATAATCAGGCCCCATTTTTGTTTATTTCTTTCATTCAAAATGAAGTTTTAAGCTGTTTTTCAGAAAAAAAGGCACACACACACAAATATATTTGGAAATAATAGGTAATTGAAGCGTTAATAATTAATAATTTGAAGAGAAAAAGTTCTAGAAAATGTATTAAAATAAACATACCGCTGGAATTAAATAAATATAGGTAATGTGCTCAACGTTCTCGTAGGAAAATAATTGATCGAAGCATTGAAAATCAACGGTGATATTTGATGTCATAGCATGTAATAATCTACAATTATTAGTTATATTGGTAGAAAAATGGAAATCGGTTGGAAATGGCGGAAAAGGCTCAAGAAGGGAAACGTGAGAGTTACTCGCGCAGTTTTTCTTTAGTTAAATTGTAATATAGTTAAATACAGAAAGAACCATGACTTTTGATTATTGAATCTTAATCATAAATGGAGAATTTTCTAGGTAAAACCTCTACGATCGTTTGAAGAAGACTAGAAGAGATTCAAGAATTAATAAAAAACTAGTTTAAATTCGACAAAGGTAATTAATTATATTTTACGTAAATTAGAGCAATTCTTCAATTCAATTAACGTATTTTAATATACATTTTCTATTTTAATGCAATTAACCTATTCTTCCATTTACGTGAAAATTATAGGAAAGGCTCAATTACTAGAATTCCCATTCAAAACCTCTATAAAAATAGATTTTGCTTTATTTAATATATTTAGACATTTCCCAATTTCTATTGACGTGATTATACTAAATACACAACTGATTTGAAACATTTTTATAAAAAAAGTCATTAATTTAATCTTTGAATTTTAATTGAAGCAAGTATATTAAATAACAAAATAATGGCAATAATCATAACGGAATAAAAGGTGAAGAGCAGAATATTGTGATACTAATGAACGAATTGAAATGAAGGCTCATATATGTCACGCCCCTTTTTGGTTTTAGCTTTCACTATCCTTTTTACTCGCTTGCTCATAGTCCTCAACATCGTTTCTTTCTACTATTAGTATTCAAAATAAAATTTGAACAAATGAGACAGTCAATAGAAATTAAAATTCGCAGGTTATGCCGGGAGAATTTGTTTACAAAATTTCATTAAAAAAGTTTTATATAGATATTTTTTTAAAAAAATAGCTATCAGATATCATTATTATTAAGGTTCGTCCACAATTTCTAACTATCCCATAACTTGTTGAAAAAACGAGTTCAATTCTATGGAAACATTGTTTTCAATTATATAGACTATGTCGTTGGCCAGCATCGTTGGGTGGCCCGCAACACCCCAAAAAAAAAATTGGAAATCAAATCGTTGGATTTGGGAGGAAGGTGTTGTCAAGAGAAGAGTATCGAAGGTTATTTATATTGTGGAAAACAAGCATGGAATACTGAAATCTTACCATGCTAATCAGTTGCGGAAGAGATCTAATAGTGATCGATGGTTTGGTATAATGAGTGACACATTTGATATAGTTTCTAATAAAAATAGTAAAAATTATGATTTAGATTATGAATTCTCTCATTTGGATTTTGATGTGCCCAAGAAGAACGTTTCAGACAATGTACAAGGACAGGGGGAAAGTTCGGAAAGTGATCTTGATTTTTTAAATGATAATTGTCTTGAGTCTGTGTCTGGCTCTAATGTATCTGGCGTTGTTTGTACCCCGTTAGTGTCCCCCAATGACGTACGTGTAGAACATCGCCGGATTGGCGAGGCGCACATGAACAACACCAATAAGCAAGGTGAAGACGTCGCCCTTAGCCACGATACAGTTCATCGTGAGAACGTCGCCGTATCTGTACGGAGAAGCTCCCGGAAGCGGAGACCGGTTGAGCGTTTTAATCCATCGTTTTGAGCATGCCCTTTTTAGCATGTTATGGATTACCACCTTTGCTAATTGTTCCTCATTTTTGTCCCTCGTGACGGGGGAGGTGTTGTGGTGTTTAACTGCGGCTCGACCAGGATGGCTTTGCGCGTTGTCATTTTGAACTGCCGCCAATACCCCTGCGTATCTAACTTAGCGCGCGCATTTAGACCGTTTGAATTGTCGGACAGTCCGTTGTTTTTATTCGAATTGTTTTCGTTTTTTACCGGATTCTCCTAGCCCCGTTGCCGCAGTCTCCCCCACATATATTCTATTGCACTTCAACTCGAACTAGTGTTAAAAGCGGTAATGGATACAGCCTCTATTTTGACGGCCACGTTGTTTATCGGCCATGTTTATTTTTTATTATTAATTTTGCATGTTTAATTTATACCTATTTTTCAGTGGTGATTGTAGCTTTCCACTTAATTTTTATTTTAATATGATTAGAAAGACATATATGATTTTTCGAATGCAAAGTAAGTTGTTATTGCATCATTGACCACAAAAAATCAATATCGAAACTTTTTGCGAAAAGATGATGTTTTTTTATTATTTGCGAAAGAGTTTTGTGTTATTTTATTTTACCAATAGCTTTATTATATATGTCTTTCTATATTACGAATCAAAAATTTCTAAAAATACTGTTTATTATTCGTTGCTCATATTTAATTATTTTTGTTGCAGAATTCGAAGAAATGGCTCAAATAAATAATTTTGAAAGTGTCAAGTCGATGTACAATGCCGTATCCTAGGTTTCCACTCTCTGCTAGGACTATCAAGTTTGAAAAAGGTATATTGTTATGTTTTATTTCATTATCATGAATTTTAGTGGAAATCGAGGAAATACAAATACATGAAGTGAGCGTTCGAAGAGAAAATGAGAATTTACGTCTGAATAGCTAGCCTGGCTAACGTATCAACGATTTTATTTCCATTTACTATTTGTAAGTACCCATTTTTATAATTCTTTAACGAGTTAGGCTCTTACACTGGTGAATCCGAACGCACTTCGGTGACGGAAGAAAAAGCTTTTAATAAGAATTATTCAAATCTTTGCAGTCCAGGTTTCCTCGCGACACTTGATATAAAATATAACAAAATTAAAGTCGAATGATATAAAAACTAAATTTTTTCAAGAACATTAGAGCCAAAATAATTAAAATAAATTGAATTAACAGGATTTTTAAATCAATTTTGGAATTATTTAAAAAAAAAATTATGGTACGTTTCAGTGTTTCAACTATCTTTTATTGAGTAAGCACATTGCTTCTCTCGTAGCCTGCTTCTGAATACTTAAAATCGATGTTTTTAAGATTTCTCTCATGAACGAAGCGGGTTTCGTTCGCAGCGGACGCGTTCGGATTGACCAGTGTTACATCAGAATAAAAACGTTTTTGGTCTATTTTCAGTCGATGTTTCTGCTATTGGCGTTCAGAGGATTATGACAGGCCTAATTAAAATCGGATATTATGGAGCACGGTTTATTGATAATACGAACTTCTCACTGGATGTTGTAAAGAAGGATAGCAAAGATAATTATATTTCGTAAATTTGTTTGTATTTTTGATAGTTCTATGGCACTTATGAATGTCTCCGATGATTTTAAATAAAGAAAAATTTAATCGGGGTTATATATATTGGTATGTATAAGGGCACAACATATTAATTTCGTTGGTATAATTTTTCTTATTATTGCATTCTTTCATATTGAATAAATAAATTATCACGTTTTGCAATAAATTCGATATAATAATTCTAATTTTTTTTGATCTTTATCACAAATTAAAAATGAAAATGTGAAAAAAAGAATACGTTAGAAAAATGAAAATGTTAGGCCATCACCGCTTTCGGGTCGTAGTGCTATTGTAATTTATTCATTTGTTATTATTAATAAAGTATCATTAATACATAACACTATAGAAACATTGTTTTCAATTATATAGACTATTTATTTCACACAAAAATTAGAGTTTTCAAGCTTCCGTAGCGCAGTCGGCAGCGCGTCAGTCTCATAATCTGAAGGTCGTGAGTTCGAGCCTCACCGGGAGCAGTTTTTTTTCCTTTTTTAAATATTCCCCGGCCCTAAAATGGCAAGTTTAATAATCAGTTCAAGTTATAAACTGTTATTCGAATTGTATTTGAAATATTAATTGGAATTGTCGATTTGGTGTCCACAATTTCTAACTATCCCATAACTTGTTGAAAAAACGAGTTCAATTCTATGGAAACATTGTTTTCAATTATATAGACTATTTATTTCACACAAAAATTAGTGTTTTCAAGATTCCGTAGCGCAGTCGGCAGCGCGTCAGTCTCATAATCTGAAGGTCGTGAGTTCGAGCCTCACCGGGAGCAGTTTTTTTTCCTTTTTTAAATATTCCCCGGCCCTAAAATGGCAAGTTTAATAATCAGTTCAAGTTATAAACTGTTATTCGAATTGTATTTGAAATATTAATTGGAATTGTCGATTTGGTGTCCACAATTTCTAACTATCCCATAACTTGTTGAAAAAACGAGTTCAATTCTATGGAAACATTGTTTTCAATTATATAGACTATTTATTTCACACAAAAATTAGTGTTTTCAAGATTCCGTAGCGCAGTCGGCAGCGCGTCAGTCTCATAATCTGAAGGTCGTGAGTTCGAGCCTCACCGGGAGCAGTTTTTTTCATTTTTTAAATATTCCCCGGCCCTAAAATGGCAAGTTTAATAATCCGTTCAAGTTATAAACTGTTATTCGAATTGTATTTGAAATATTAATTGGAATTGTCGATTTGGTGTCCACAATTTCTAACTATCCCATAACTTGTTGAAAAAACGAGTTCAATTCTATGGAAATATTGTTTTCAATTATATAGACTATTTATTTCACACAAAAATTAGTGTTTTCAAGCTTCCGTAGCGCAGTCGGCAGCGCGTCAGTCTCATAATCTGAAGGTCGTGAGTTCGAGCCTCACCGGGAGCAGTTTTTTTCCTTTTTTTTTAAATATTCCCAGGTCCTAAAATGGCAAGTTTAATAATCAGTTCAAGTTATAAACTGTTATTCGAATTGTATTTGGAATATTAATTGGAATTGTCGATTTGGTGTCCACAATTTCTAACTAAACCATAACTTGTTGAAAAATCGAGTTCAATTCTATGGAAACATTGTTTTCAATTATATAGACTATTTATTTCACACAAAAATTAGTGTTTTCAAGCTTCCGTAGCGCAGTCGGCAGCGCGTCAGTCTCATAATCTGAAGGTCGTGAGTTCGAGCCTCACCGGGAGCAGTTTTTTTCATTTTTTAAATATTCCCCGGCCCTAAAATGGCAAGTTTAATAATCCGTTCAAGTTATAAACTGTTATTCGAATTGTATTTGAAATATTAATTGGAATTGTCGATTTGGTGTCCACAATTTCTAACTATCCCATAACTTGTTGAAAAAACGAGTTCAATTCTATGGAAATATTGTTTTCAATTATATAGACTATTTATTTCACACAAAAATTAGTGTTTTCAAGCTTCCGTAGCGCAGTCGGCAGCGCGTCAGTCTCATAATCTGAAGGTCGTGAGTTCGAGCCTCACCGGGAGCAGTTTTTTTCCTTTTTTTTTAAATATTCCCAGGTCCTAAAATGGCAAGTTTAATAATCAGTTCAAGTTATAAACTGTTATTCGAATTGTATTTGGAATATTAATTGGAATTGTCGATTTGGTGTCCACAATTTCTAACTAAACCATAACTTGTTGAAAAATCGAGTTCAATTCTATGGAAACATTGTTTTCAATTATATAGACTATTTATTTCACACAAAAATTAGTGTTTTCAAGCTTCCGTAGCGCAGTCGGCAGCGCGTCAGTCTCATAATCTGAAGGTCGTGAGTTCGAGCCTCACCGGGAGCAGTTTTTTTTCCTTTTTTAAATATTCCCCGGCCCTAAAATGGCAAGTTTAATAATCAGTTCAAGTTATAAACTGTTATTCGAATTGTATTTGGAATATTAATTGGAATTGTCGATTTGGTGTCCACAATTTCTAACTAAACCATAACTTGTTGAAAAATCGAGTTCAATTCTATGGAAATATTGTTTTCAATTATATAGACTATTTATTTCACACAAAAATTAGTGTTTTCAAGCTTCCGTAGCGCAGTCGGCAGCGCGTCAGTCTCATAATCTGAAGGTCGTGAGTTCGAGCCTCACCGGGAGCAGTTTTTTTCCTTTTTTTTAAATATTCCCAGGTCCTAAAATGGCAAGTTTAATAATCAGTTCAAGTTATAAACTGTTATTCGAATTGTATTTGGAATATTAATTGGAATTGTCGATTTGGTGTCCACAATTTCTAACTAAACCATAACTTGTTGAAAAATCGAGTTCAATTCTATGGAAACATTGTTTTCAATTATATAGACTATTTATTTCACACAAAAATTAGTGTTTTCAAGCTTCCGTAGCGCAGTCGGCAGCGCGTCAGTCTCATAATCTGAAGGTCGTGAGTTCGAGCCTCACCGGGAGCAGTTTTTTTTTTCCTTTTTTAAATATTCCCCGGCCCTAAAATGGCAAGTTTAATAATCAGTTCAAGTTATAAACTGTTATTCGAATTGTATTTGGAATATTAATTGGAATTGTCGATTTGGTGTCCACAATTTCTAACTAAACCATAACTTGTTGAAAAATCGAGTTCAATTCAATGGAAACATTGTTTTCAATTATATAGACTATTTATTTCACACAAAAATTAGTGTTTTCAAGCTTCCGTAGCGCAGTCGGCAGCGCGTCAGTCTCATAATCTGAAGGTCGTGAGTTCGAGCCTCACCGGGAGCAGTTTTTTTTTCCTTTTTTAAATATTCCCCGGCCCTAAAATGGCAAGTTTAATAATCAGTTCAAGTTATAAACTGTTATTCGAATTGTATTTGGAATATTAATTGGAATTGTCGATTTGGTGTCCACAATTTCTAACTAAACCATAACTTGTTGAAAAATCGAGTTCAATTCTATGGAAACATTGTTTTCAATTATATAGACTATTTATTTCACACAAAAATTAGTGTTTTCAAGCTTCCGTAGCGCAGTCGGCAGCGCGTCAGTCTCATAATCTGAAGGTCGTGAGTTCGAGCCTCACCGGGAGCAGTTTTTTTTCCTTTTTTAAATATTCCCCGGCCCTAAAATGGCAAGTTTAATAATCAGTTCAAGTTATAAACTGTTATTCGAATTGTATTTGGAATATTAATTGGAATTGTCGATTTGGTGTCCACAATTTCTAACTAAACCATAACTTGTTGAAAAATCGAGTTCAATTCTATGGAAATATTGTTTTCAATTATATAGACTATTTATTTCACACAAAAATTAGTGTTTTCAAGCTTCCGTAGCGCAGTCGGCAGCGCGTCAGTCTCATAATCTGAAGGTCGTGAGTTCGAGCCTCACCGGGAGCAGTTTTTTTCCTTTTTTTTAAATATTCCCAGGTCCTAAAATGGCAAGTTTAATAATCAGTTCAAGTTATAAACTGTTATTCGAATTGTATTTGGAATATTAATTGGAATTGTCGATTTGGTGTCCACAATTTCTAACTAAACCATAACTTGTTGAAAAATCGAGTTCAATTCTATGGAAACATTGTTTTCAATTATATAGACTATTTATTTCACACAAAAATTAGTGTTTTCAAGCTTCCGTAGCGCAGTCGGCAGCGCGTCAGTCTCATAATCTGAAGGTCGTGAGTTCGAGCCTCACCGGGAGCAGTTTTTTTTCCTTTTTTAAATATTCCCCGGCCCTAAAATGGCAAGTTTAATAATCAGTTCAAGTTATAAACTGTTATTCGAATTGTATTTGGAATATTAATTGGAATTGTCGATTTGGTGTCCACAATTTCTAACTAAACCATAACTTGTTGAAAAATCGAGTTCAATTCTATGGAAATATTGTTTTCAATTATATAGACTATTTATTTCACACAAAAATTAGTGTTTTCAAGCTTCCGTAGCGCAGTCGGCAGCGCGTCAGTCTCATAATCTGAAGGTCGTGAGTTCGAGCCTCACCGGGAGCAGTTTTTTTCCTTTTTTTTAAATATTCCCAGGTCCTAAAATGGCAAGTTTAATAATCAGTTCAAGTTATAAACTGTTATTCGAATTGTATTTGGAATATTAATTGGAATTGTCGATTTGGTGTCCACAATTTCTAACTAAACCATAACTTGTTGAAAAATCGAGTTCAATTCTATGGAAACATTGTTTTCAATTATATAGACTATTTATTTCACACAAAAATTAGTGTTTTCAAGCTTCCGTAGCGCAGTCGGCAGCGCGTCAGTCTCATAATCTGAAGGTCGTGAGTTCGAGCCTCACCGGGAGCAGTTTTTTTTCCTTTTTTAAATATTCCCCGGCCCTAAAATGGCAAGTTTAATAATCAGTTCAAGTTATAAACTGTTATTCGAATTGTATTTGGAATATTAATTGGAATTGTCGATTTGGTGTCCACAATTTCTAACTAAACCATAACTTGTTGAAAAATCGAGTTCAATTCTATGGAAATATTGTTTTCAATTATATAGACTATTTATTTCACACAAAAATTAGTGTTTTCAAGCTTCCGTAGCGCAGTCGGCAGCGCGTCAGTCTCATAATCTGAAGGTCGTGAGTTCGAGCCTCACCGGGAGCAGTTTTTTTCCTTTTTTTTAAATATTCCCAGGTCCTAAAATGGCAAGTTTAATAATCAGTTCAAGTTATAAACTGTTATTCGAATTGTATTTGGAATATTAATTGGAATTGTCGATTTGGTGTCCACAATTTCTAACTAAACCATAACTTGTTGAAAAATCGAGTTCAATTCTATGGAAACATTGTTTTCAATTATATAGACTATTTATTTCACACAAAAATTAGTGTTTTCAAGCTTCCGTAGCGCAGTCGGCAGCGCGTCAGTCTCATAATCTGAAGGTCGTGAGTTCGAGCCTCACCGGGAGCAGTTTTTTTTCCTTTTTTAAATATTCCCCGGCCCTAAAATGGCAAGTTTAATAATCAGTTCAAGTTATAAACTGTTATTCGAATTGTATTTGGAATATTAATTGGAATTGTCGATTTGGTGTCCACAATTTCTAACTAAACCATAACTTGTTGAAAAAACGAGTTCAATTCTGTGGAAACATTGTTTTCAATTATATAGACTATTTATTTCACACAAAAATTAGTGTTTTCAAGCTTCCGTAGCGCAGTCGGCAGCGCGTCAGTCTCATAATCTGAAGGTCGTGAGTTCGAGCCTCACCGGGAGCAGTTTTTTCCTTTTTTAAATATTCCCCGGCCCTAAAATGGCAAGTTTAATAATCAGTTCAAGTTATAAACTGTTATTCGAATTGTATTTGGAATATTAATTGGAATTGTCGATTTGGTGTCCACAATTTCTAACTATCCCATAACTTGTTGAAAAAACGAGTTCAATTCTATGGAAACATTGTTTTCAATTATATAGACTATTTATTTCACACAAAAATTAGTGTTTTCAAGCTTCCGTAGCGCAGTCGGCAGCGCGTCAGTCTCATAATCTGAAGGTCGTGAGTTCGAGCCTCACCGGGAGCAGTTTTTTCCTTTTTTAAATATTCCCCGGCCCTAAAATGGCAAGTTTAATAATCAGTTCAAGTTATAAACTGTTATTCGAATTGTATTTGGAATATTAATTGGAATTGTCGATTTGGTGTCCACAATTTCTAACTATCCCATAACTTGTTGAAAAAACGAGTTCAATTCTATGGAAACATTGTTTTCAATTATATAGACTATTTATTTCACACAAAAATTAGTGTTTTCAAGCTTCCGTAGCGCAGTCGGCAGCGCGTCAGTCTCATAATCTGAAGGTCGTGAGTTCGAGCCTCACCGGGAGCAGTTTTTTTTTTCCTTTTTTAAATATTCCCCGGCCCTAAAATGGCAAGTTTAATAATCAGTTCAAGTTATAAACTGTTATTCGAATTGTATTTGGAATATTAATTGGAATTGTCGATTTGGTGTCCACAATTTCTAACTATCCCATAACTTGTTGAAAAAACGAGTTCAATTCTATGGAAACATTGTTTTCAATTATATAGACTATTTATTTCACACAAAAATTAGTGTTTTCAAGCTTCCGTAGCGCAGTCGGCAGCGCGTCAGTCTCATAATCTGAAGGTCGTGAGTTCGAGCCTCACCGGGAGCAGTTTTTTCCTTTTTTAAATATTCCCCGGCCCTAAAATGGCAAGTTTAATAATCAGTTCAAGTTATAAACTGTTATTCGAATTGTATTTGGAATATTAATTGGAACTGTCGATTTGGTGTCCACAATTTCTAACTATCCCATAACTTGTTGAAAAAACGAGTTCAATTCTATGGAAACATTGTTTTCAATTATATAGACTATTTATTTCACACAAAAATTAGTGTTTTCAAGCTTCCGTAGCGCAGTCGGCAGCGCGTCAGTCTCATAATCTGAAGGTCGTGAGTTCGAGCCTCACCGGGAGCAGTTTTTTTTTTCCTTTTTTAAATATTCCCCGGCCCTAAAATGGCAAGTTTAATAATCAGTTCAAGTTATAAACTGTTATTCGAATTGTATTTGGAATATTAATTGGAATTGTCGATTTGGTGTCCACAATTTCTAACTATCCCATAACTTGTTGAAAAAACGAGTTCAATTCTATGGAAACATTGTTTTCAATTATATAGACTATTTATTTCACACAAAAATAAGTGTTTTCAAGCTTCCGTAGCGCAGTCGGCAGCGCGTCAGTCTCATAATCTGAAGGTCGTGAGTTCGAGCCTCACCGGGAGCAGTTTTTTTTTTCCTTTTTTAAATATTCCCCGGCCCTAAAATGGCAAGTTTAATAATCAGTTCAAGTTATAAACTGTTATTCGAATTGTATTTGGAATATTAATTGGAATTGTCGATTTGGTGTCCACAATTTCTAACTATCCCATAACTTGTTGAAAAAACGAGTTCAATTCTATGGAAACATTGTTTTCAATTATATAGACTATTTATTTCACACAAAAATAAGTGTTTTCAAGCTTCCGTAGCGCAGTCGGCAGCGCGTCAGTCTCATAATCTGAAGGTCGTGAGTTCGAGCCTCACCGGGAGCAGTTTTTTTCCTTTATTAAATATTCCCCGGCCCTAAAATGGCAAGTTTAATAATCAGTTCAAGTTATAAACTGTTATTCGAATTGTATTTGGAATATTAATTGGAATTGTCGATTTGGTGTCCACAATTTCTAACTATCCCATAACTTGTTGAAAAAACGAGTTCAATTCTATGGAAACATTGTTTTCAATTATATAGACTATTTATTTCACACAAAAATTAGTGTTTTCAAGCTTCCGTAGCGCAGTCGGCAGCGCGTCAGTCTCATAATCTGAAGGTCGTGAGTTCGAGCCTCACCGGGAGCAGTTTTTTCCTTTTTTAAATATTCCCCGGCCCTAAAATGGCAAGTTTAATAATCAGTTCAAGTTATAAACTGTTATTCGAATTGTATTTGGAATATTAATTGGAACTGTCGATTTGGTGTCCACAATTTCTAACTATCCCATAACTTGTTGAAAAAACGAGTTCAATTCTATGGAAACATTGTTTTCAATTATATAGACTATTTATTTCACACAAAAATTAGTGTTTTCAAGCTTCCGTAGCGCAGTCGGCAGCGCGTCAGTCTCATAATCTGAAGGTCGTGAGTTCGAGCCTCACCGGGAGCAGTTTTTTTTTTCCTTTTTTAAATATTCCCTGGCCCTAAAATGGCAAGTTTAATAATCAGTTCAAGTTATAAACTGTTATTCGAATTGTATTTGGAATATTAATTGGAATTGTCGATTTGGTGTCCACAATTTCTAACTATCCCATAACTTGTTGAAAAAACGAGTTCAATTCTATGGAAACATTGTTTTCAATTATATAGACTATTTATTTCACACAAAAATTAGTGTTTTCAAGCTTCCGTAGCGCAGTCGGCAGCGCGTCAGTCTCATAATCTGAAGGTCGTGAGTTCGAGCCTCACCGGGAGCAGTTTTTTTTTTCCTTTTTTAAATATTCCCCGGCCCTAAAATGGCAAGTTTAATAATCAGTTCAAGTTATAAACTGTTATTCGAATTGTATTTGGAATATTAATTGGAATTGTCGATTTGGTGTCCACAATTTCTAACTATCCCATAACTTGTTGAAAAAACGAGTTCAATTCTATGGAAACATTGTTTTCAATTATATAGACTATTTATTTCACACAAAAATTAGTGTTTTCAAGCTTCCGTAGCGCAGTCGGCAGCGCGTCAGTCTCATAATCTGAAGGTCGTGAGTTCGAGCCTCACCGGGAGCAGTTTTTTTCCTTTTTTAAATATTCCCCGGCCCTAAAATGGCAAGTTTAATAATCAGTTCAAGTTATAAACTGTTATTCGAATTGTATTTGGAATATTAATTGGAATTGTCGATTTGGTGTCCACAATTTCTAACTATCCCATAACTTGTTGAAAAATCGAGTTCAATTCTATGGAAACATTGTTTTCAATTATATAGACTATTTATTTCACACAAAAATAAGTGTTTTCAAGCTTCCGTAGCGCAGTCGGCAGCGCGTCAGTCTCATAATCTGAAGGTCGTGAGTTCGAGCCTCACCGGGAGCAGTTTTTTTCCTTTTTTAAATATTCCCCGGCCCTAAAATGGCAAGTTTAATAATCCGTTCAAGGTATAAACTGTTATAGGAATTGTATTTGGAATATTAATTGGAATTGTCGATTTGGTGTCCACAATTTCTAACTATCCCATAACTTGTTGAAAAATCGAGTTCAATTCTATGGAAACATTGTTTTCAATTATATAGACTATTTATTTCACACAAAAATAAGTGTTTTCAAGCTTCCGTAGCGCAGTCGGCAGCGCGTCAGTCTCATAATCTGAAGGTCGTGAGTTCGAGCCTCACCGGGAGCAGTTTTTTTCCTTTTTTAAATATTCCCCGGCCCTAAAATGGCAAGTTTAATAATCCGTTCAAGGTATAAACTGTTATAGGAATTGTATTTGGAATATTAATTGGAATTGTCGATTTGGTGTCCACAATTTCTAACTATCCCATAACTTGTTGAAAAATCGAGTTCAATTCTATGGAAACATTGTTTTCAATTATATAGACTATTTATTTCACACAAAAATAAGTGTTTTCAAGCTTCCGTAGCGCAGTCGGCAGCGCGCCAGTCTCATAATCTGAAGGTCGTGAGTTCGAGCCTCACCGGGAGCAGTTTTTTTCCTTTTTTAAATATTCCCCGGCCCTAAAATGGCAAGTTTAATAATCCGTTCAAGGTATAAACTGTTATAGGAATTGTATTTGGAATATTAATTGGAATTGTCGATTTGGTGTCCACAATTTCTAACTATCCCATAACTTGTTGAAAAATCGAGTTCAATTCTATGGAAACATTGTTTTCAATTATATAGACTATTTATTTCACACAAAAATAAGTGTTTTCAAGCTTCCGTAGCGCAGTCGGCAGCGCGTCAGTCTCATAATCTGAAGGTCGTGAGTTCGAGCCTCACCGGGAGCAGTTTTTTTCCTTTTTTAAATATTCCCCGGCCCTAAAATGGCAAGTTTAATAATCCGTTCAAGGTATAAACTGTTATAGGAATTGTATTTGGAATATTAATTGGAATTGTCGATTTGGTGTCCACAATTTCTAACTATCCCATAACTTGTTGAAAAATCGAGTTCAATTCTATGGAAACATTGTTTTCAATTATATAGACTATTTATTTCACACAAAAATAAGTGTTTTCAAGCTTCCGTAGCGCAGTCGGCAGCGCGTCAGTCTCATAATCTGAAGGTCGTGAGTTCGAGCCTCACCGGGAGCAGTTTTTTTCCTTTATTAAATATTCCCCGGCCCTAAAATGGCAAGTTTAATAATCAGTTCAAGTTATAAACTGTTATTGGAATTGTATTTGGAATATTAGCCTCATCGGGAGCAGTTTTTTTCCTTTTTTAAATATTCCCCGGCCCTAAAATGGCAAGTTTAATAATCCGTTCAAGGTATAAACTGTTATAGGAATTGTATTTGGAATATTAATTGGAACTGTCGATTTGGTGTCCACAATTTCTAACTATCCCATAACTTGTTGAAAAAACGAGTTCAATTCTATGGAAACATTGTTTTCAATTATATAGACTATTTATTTCACACAAAAATTAGTGTTTTCAAGCTTCCGTAGCGCAGTCGGCAGCGCGTCAGTCTCATAATCTGAAGGTCGTGAGTTCGAGCCTCACCGGGAGCAGTTTTTTTTTCCTTTTTTAAATATTCCCCGGCCCTAAAATGGCAAGTTTAATAATCAGTTCAAGTTATAAACTGTTATTCGAATTGTATTTGGAATATTAATTGGAATTGTCGATTTGGTGTCCACAATTTCTAACTATCCCATAACTTGTTGAAAAAACGAGTTCAATTCTATGGAAACATTGTTTTCAATTATATAGACTATTTATTTCACACAAAAATTAGTGTTTTCAAGCTTCCGTAGCGCAGTCGGCAGCGCGTCAGTCTCATAATCTGAAGGTCGTGAGTTCGAGCCTCACCGGGAGCAGTTTTTTTTTCCTTTTTTAAATATTCCCCGGCCCTAAAATGGCAAGTTTAATAATCAGTTCAAGTTATAAACTGTTATTCGAATTGTATTTGGAATATTAATTGGAATTGTCGATTTGGTGTCCACAATTTCTAACTATCCCATAACTTGTTGAAAAAACGAGTTCAATTCTATGGAAACATTGTTTTCAATTATATAGACTATTTATTTCACACAAAAATAAGTGTTTTCAAGCTTCCGTAGCGCAGTCGGCAGCGCGTCAGTCTCATAATCTGAAGGTCGTGAGTTCGAGCCTCACCGGGAGCAGTTTTTTTTTTCCTTTTTTAAATATTCCCCGGCCCTAAAATGGCAAGTTTAATAATCAGTTCAAGTTATAAACTGTTATTCGAATTGTATTTGGAATATTAATTGGAATTGTCGATTTGGTGTCCACAATTTCTAACTATCCCATAACTTGTTGAAAAAACGAGTTCAATTCTATGGAAACATTGTTTTCAATTATATAGACTATTTATTTCACACAAAAATAAGTGTTTTCAAGCTTCCGTAGCGCAGTCGGCAGCGCGTCAGTCTCATAATCTGAAGGTCGTGAGTTCGAGCCTCACCGGGAGCAGTTTTTTTCCTTTATTAAATATTCCCCGGCCCTAAAATGGCAAGTTTAATAATCAGTTCAAGTTATAAACTGTTATTCGAATTGTATTTGGAATATTAATTGGAATTGTCGATTTGGTGTCCACAATTTCTAACTATCCCATAACTTGTTGAAAAAACGAGTTCAATTCTATGGAAACATTGTTTTCAATTATATAGACTATTTATTTCACACAAAAATTAGTGTTTTCAAGCTTCCGTAGCGCAGTCGGCAGCGCGTCAGTCTCATAATCTGAAGGTCGTGAGTTCGAGCCTCACCGGGAGCAGTTTTTTTTTTCCTTTTTTAAATATTCCCCGGCCCTAAAATGGCAAGTTTAATAATCAGTTCAAGTTATAAACTGTTATTCGAATTGTATTTGGAATATTAATTGGAATTGTCGATTTGGTGTCCACAATTTCTAACTATCCCATAACTTGTTGAAAAATCGAGTTCAATTCTATGGAAACATTGTTTTCAATTATATAGACTATTTATTTCACACAAAAATAAGTGTTTTCAAGCTTCCGTAGCGCAGTCGGCAGCGCGTCAGTCTCATAATCTGAAGGTCGTGAGTTCGAGCCTCACCGGGAGCAGTTTTTTTCCTTTTTTAAATATTCCCCGGCCCTAAAATGGCAAGTTTAATAATCCGTTCAAGGTATAAACTGTTATAGGAATTGTATTTGGAATATTAATTGGAATTGTCGATTTGGTGTCCACAATTTCTAACTATCCCATAACTTGTTGAAAAATCGAGTTCAATTCTATGGAAACATTGTTTTCAATTATATAGACTATTTATTTCACACAAAAATAAGTGTTTTCAAGCTTCCGTAGCGCAGTCGGCAGCGCGTCAGTCTCATAATCTGAAGGTCGTGAGTTCGAGCCTCACCGGGAGCAGTTTTTTTCCTTTTTTAAATATTCCCCGGCCCTAAAATGGCAAGTTTAATAATCCGTTCAAGGTATAAACTGTTATAGGAATTGTATTTGGAATATTAATTGGAATTGTCGATTTGGTGTCCACAATTTCTAACTATCCCATAACTTGTTGAAAAAACGAGTTCAATTCTATGGAAACATTGTTTTCAATTATATAGACTATTTATTTCACACAAAAATTAGTGTTTTCAAGCTTCCGTAGCGCAGTCGGCAGCGCGTCAGTCTCATAATCTGAAGGTCGTGAGTTCGAGCCTCACCGGGAGCAGTTTTTTTCCGTTTTTTAAATATTCCCAGGTCCTAAAATGGCAAGTTTAATAATCAGTTCAAGGTATAAACTGTTATTCGAATTGTATTTGAAATATTAATTGGAATTGTCGATTTGGTGTCCACAATTTCTAACTATCCCATAACTTGTTGAAAAAACGAGTTCAATTCTATGGAAACATTGTTTTCAATTATATAGACTATTTATTTCACACAAAAATTAGTGTTTTCAAGCTTCCGTAGCGCAGTCGGCAGCGCGTCAGTCTCATAATCTGAAGGTCGTGAGTTCGAGCCTCACCGGGAGCAGTTTTTTTTCCTTTTTTAAATATTCCCCGGCCCTAAAATGGCAAGTTTAATAATCAGTTCAAGTTATAAACTGTTATTCGAATTGTATTTGAAATATTAATTGGAATTGTCGATTTGGTGTCCACAATTTCTAACTAACCCATAACTTGTTGAAAAATCGAGTTCAATTCTATGGAAATATTGTTTTCAATTATATAGACTATTTATTTCACACAAAAATTAGTGTTTTCAAGCTTCCGTAGCGCAGTCGGCAGCGCGTCAGTCTCATAATCTGAAGGTCGTGAGTTCGAGCCTCACCGGGAGCAGTTTTTTTCCTTTTTTTTTAAATATTCCCAGGTCCTAAAATGGCAAGTTTAATAATCAGTTCAAGTTATAAACTGTTATTCGAATTGTATTTGGAATATTAATTGGAATTGTCGATTTGGTGTCCACAATTTCTAACTATCCCATAACTTGTTGAAAAAACGAGTTCAATTCTATGGAAATATTGTTTTCGATTATATAGACTATTTATTTCACACAAAAATTAGTGTTTTCAAGCTTCCGTAGCGCAGTCGGCAGCGCGTCAGTCTCATAATCTGAAGGTCGTGAGTTCGAGCTCAGTGTTTGGCGGATGGCGCTAGGTTGGAGGTAGGGCGTCCCCGCTGCGGAGGCAACTATTTCATCCATCCTAGCTTCCGCGGACACTGGTTTGTGGGCACAAAGATGACGCTAGGTTGTCCAGCGCGACAGCATCTATCCATCAACCTAGCACCTGCGGACCATGGTTTGTGGGTGTAAAGAGGGCACTAGTCGTATTTCATAATATTATAAAACAACAGTAATTATAATACAATGTTTATTGAAAACAAGTAAAACAATTATATTTCCATTGTTGCTACTCGAACTTGCTTGGCACGATGTATTCATCCATGTATGGCCATCATTTGAGGACATCTAGATTTTAAAAATTAGTTTTTAGATATGTTAAGTGAGTTGAAAATTAATATTATACTCTTCATTTTTCTGTTGACTTTTCTGTGTTACTTATTTATATTAATTTTCTTCAATATTTTAACATTAAAATGATATTAAAAGTTAATTTCTAAATTCTAAAAATAAGCTAACGAACCACTCTTGCGTTTATAAAAAAATATTTTGACCTTTGCGCCAAAAAAGGACCACTTAAAACAAAGTTTTAAACATATCGTAAAAATTCAAAAATAAATTTGTGGATTATTAATCATTTAAAGTTATTTTTCTCGACACTTGGCTTAGCGTGATAACTTTAAACATCCTTTAACTAACTTTTGTTTTTAACATTTAAATCACGTAACAAAAAAAGAAAGAGCATATTATTAATTTTATCTTATTCAAAGGAAACAGGTAAAAATCAAACTTTGAGTTGTTGGTTGCTGCGTATAATATAATTCGTACGTAATAAAAAACATCGTACAATTAATAATTCGAACATATGCACAAAGTACGGAAATGATATCTGATGAATTTTATTTTAAGCAACAATCAAAATACGAAAAGTTTGATTTTTAATGGCTTCATAAATAAAAAGAATAACAAACCAGGAATTCTTCACATGATGAATGCCGTTGTCATGGATGGTGGTAGCTTGTCCTCGTCGCCATGTCCGTGGTCCTAAAACTATCCAATAATAATTAGTTAACTTTCCAAAACTTACAATAGTTTGTCAATTGTAATCAAGAAATTCTCGCGATTTAAATGTCAATATTCTGTATACCATGTTTTCCTTGTCAATCTCCATTTTGCCAAAGTCATCATTCCCATTCGAGCCTGAAATATTTAAAATTATATAATTTCTAATTTAATTTCTTAATTATTAGTAATACCTATGAAAGGAAAACAAACCATTAATCATGTTGAATTGATCCAATCCGTTGGAATAATTTCATAGATAAAACTATATAGGAATATAGGTTTATATGGCTCCGAATATGTACAAGTCATCAGAACTTGTAAGTTAAGAATGAAATAAAAACATAAAACTGTTCAATAAAAACAATAAAAAACAATAACAAGACAAAAAAATAAGGACGATAACTCATAAACAATGTCGTATATTGTTGAAATGCACTTTAAGGTTGCACTATACTCGTAGCAGATCCGCACTGACAACCAAAACCATTCATCGAGTCGTTGTTTGTCTGCCTTTCTCCAGAAACGTAAACATCGAGTCGTTGTTGGTCTACTGTTCTGTATTGACCATAAACATAAACATGAGAGAGAGATTTATTTTGCTTAGCGGGTCAACTACACACCTGAAACTCGTTGTTGTTCGGCCTAGCTCCGTCCGCCAAACACTGAGAGCCTCACCGGGAGCAGTTTTTTTCCTTTTTTTTAAATATTCCCAGGTCCTAAAATGGCAAGTTTAATAATCAGTTCAAGGTATAAACTGTTATTCGAATTGTATTTGAAATATTAATTGGAATTGTCGATTTGGTGTCCACAATTTCTAACTATCCCATAACTTGTTGAAAAAACGAGTTCAATTCTATGGAAACATTGTTTTCAATTATATAGACTATTTATTTCACACAAAAATTAGTGTTTTCAAGCTTCCGTAGCGCAGTCGGCAGCGCGTCAGTCTCATAATCTGAAGGTCGTGAGTTCGAGCCTCACCGGGAGCAGTTTTTTTCCTTTTTTAAATATTCCCCGGCCCTAAAATGGCAAGTTTAATAATCAGTTCAAGTTATAAACTGTTATTCGAATTGTATTTGGAATATTAATTGGAATTGTCGATTTGGTGTCCACAATTTCTAACTATCCCATAACTTGTTGAAAAATCGAGTTCAATTCTATGGAAACATTGTTTTCAATTATATAGACTATTTATTTCACACAAAAATAAGTGTTTTCAAGCTTCCGTAGCGCAGTCGGCAGCGCGTCAGTCTCATAATCTGAAGGTCGTGAGTTCGAGCCTCACCGGGAGCAGTTTTTTTCCTTTTTTAAATATTCCCCGGCCCTAAAATGGCAAGTTTAATAATCCGTTCAAGGTATAAACTGTTATAGGAATTGTATTTGGAATATTAATTGGAATTGTCGATTTGGTGTCCACAATTTCTAACTATCCCATAACTTGTTGAAAAATCGAGTTCAATTCTATGGAAACATTGTTTTCAATTATATAGACTATTTATTTCACACAAAAATAAGTGTTTTCAAGCTTCCGTAGCGCAGTCGGCAGCGCGTCAGTCTCATAATCTGAAGGTCGTGAGTTCGAGCCTCACCGGGAGCAGTTTTTTTTCCTTTTTTAAATATTCCCCGGCCCTAAAATGGCAAGTTTAATAATCCGTTCAAGGTATAAACTGTTATAGGAATTGTATTTGGAATATTAATTGGAATTGTCGATTTGGTGTCCACAATTTCTAACTATCCCATAACTTGTTGAAAAATCGAGTTCAATTCTATGGAAACATTGTTTTCAATTATATAGACTATTTATTTCACACAAAAATAAGTGTTTTCAAGCTTCCGTAGCGCAGTCGGCAGCGCGCCAGTCTCATAATCTGAAGGTCGTGAGTTCGAGCCTCACCGGGAGCAGTTTTTTTCCTTTTTTAAATATTCCCCGGCCCTAAAATGGCAAGTTTAATAATCAGTTCAAGTTATAAACTGTTATTGGAATTGTATTTGGAATATTAGCCTCATCGGGAGCAGTTTTTTTCCGTTTTTTAAATATTCCCAGGTCCTAAAATGGCAAGTTTAATAATCAGTTCAAGGTATAAACTGTTATTCGAATTGTATTTGAAATATTAATTGGAATTGTCGATTTGGTGTCCACAATTTCTAACTATCCCATAACTTGTTGAAAAAACGAGTTCAATTCTATGGAAACATTGTTTTCAATTATATAGACTATTTATTTCACACAAAAATTAGTGTTTTCAAGCTTCCGTAGCGCAGTCGGCAGCGCGTCAGTCTCATAATCTGAAGGTCGTGAGTTCGAGCCTCACCGGGAGCAGTTTTTTTCCGTTTTTTAAATATTCCCAGGTCCTAAAATGGCAAGTTTAATAATCAGTTCAAGGTATAAACTGTTATTCGAATTGTATTTGAAATATTAATTGGAATTGTCGATTTGGTGTCCACAATTTCTAACTATCCCATAACTTGTTGAAAAAACGAGTTCAATTCTATGGAAACATTGTTTTCAATTATATAGACTATTTATTTCACACAAAAATTAGTGTTTTCAAGCTTCCGTAGCGCAGTCGGCAGCGCGTCAGTCTCATAATCTGAAGGTCGTGAGTTCGAGCCTCACCGGGAGCAGTTTTTTTTTCCTTTTTTAAATATTCCCCGGCCCTAAAATGGCAAGTTTAATAATCAGTTCAAGTTATAAACTGTTATTCGAATTGTATTTGAAATATTAATTGGAATTGTCGATTTGGTGTCCACAATTTCTAACTAACCCATAACTTGTTGAAAAATCGAGTTCAATTCTATGGAAATATTGTTTTCAATTATATAGACTATTTATTTCACACAAAAATTAGTGTTTTCAAGCTTCCGTAGCGCAGTCGGCAGCGCGTCAGTCTCATAATCTGAAGGTCGTGAGTTCGAGCTCAGTGTTTGGCGGATGGCGCTAGGTTGGAGGTAGGGCGTCCCCGCTGCGGAGGCAACTATTTCATCCATCCTAGCTTCCGCGGACACTGGTTTGTGGGCACAAAGATGACGCTAGGTTGTCCAGCGCGACAGCATCTATCCATCAACCTAGCACCTGCGGACCATGGTTTGTGGGTGTAAAGAGGGCACTAGTCGTATTTCATAATATTATAAAACAACAGTAATTATAATACAATGTTTATTGAAAACAAGTAAAACAATTATATTTCCATTGTTGCTACTCGAACTTGCTTGGCACGATGTATTCATCCATGTATGGCCATCATTTGAGGACATCTAGATTTTAAAAATTAGTTTTTAGATATGTTAAGTGAGTTGAAAATTAATATTATACTCTTCATTTTTCTGTTGACTTTTCTGTGTTACTTATTTATATTAATTTTCTTCAATATTTTAACATTAAAATGATATTAAAAGTTAATTTCTAAATTCTAAAAATAAGCTAACGAACCACTCTTGCGTTTATAAAAAAATATTTTGACCTTTGCGCCAAAAAAGGACCACTTAAAACAAAGTTTTAAACATATCGTAAAAATTCAAAAATAAATTTGTGGATTATTAATCATTTAAAGTTATTTTTCTCGACACTTGGCTTAGCGTGATAACTTTAAACATCCTTTAACTAACTTTTGTTTTTAACATTTAAATCACGTAACAAAAAAAGAAAGAGCATATTATTAATTTTATCTTATTCAAAGGAAACAGGTAAAAATCAAACTTTGAGTTGTTGGTTGCTGCGTATAATATAATTCGTACGTAATAAAAAACATCGTACAATTAATAATTCGAACATATGCACAAAGTACGGAAATGATATCTGATGAATTTTATTTTAAGCAACAATCAAAATACGAAAAGTTTGATTTTTAATGGCTTCATAAATAAAAAGAATAACAAACCAGGAATTCTTCACATGATGAATGCCGTTGTCATGGATGGTGGTAGCTTGTCCTCGTCGCCATGTCCGTGGTCCTAAAACTATCCAATAATAATTAGTTAACTTTCCAAAACTTACAATAGTTTGTCAATTGTAATCAAGAAATTCTCGCGATTTAAATGTCAATATTCTGTATACCATGTTTTCCTTGTCAATCTCCATTTTGCCAAAGTCATCATTCCCATTCGAGCCTGAAATATTTAAAATTATATAATTTCTAATTTAATTTCTTAATTATTAGTAATACCTATGAAAGGAAAACAAACCATTAATCATGTTGAATTGATCCAATCCGTTGGAATAATTTCATAGATAAAACTATATAGGAATATAGGTTTATATGGCTCCGAATATGTACAAGTCATCAGAACTTGTAAGTTAAGAATGAAATAAAAACATAAAACTGTTCAATAAAAACAATAAAAAACAATAACAAGACAAAAAAATAAGGACGATAACTCATAAACAATGTCGTATATTGTTGAAATGCACTTTAAGGTTGCACTATACTCGTAGCAGATCCGCACTGACAACCAAAACCATTCATCGAGTCGTTGTTTGTCTGCCTTTCTCCAGAAACGTAAACATCGAGTCGTTGTTGGTCTACTGTTCTGTATTGACCATAAACATAAACATGAGAGAGAGATTTATTTTGCTTAGCGGGTCAACTACACACCTGAAACTCGTTGTTGTTCGGCCTAGCTCCGTCCGCCAAACACTGAGAGCCTCACCGGGAGCAGTTTTTTTCCTTTTTTTTAAATATTCCCAGGTCCTAAAATGGCAAGTTTAATAATCAGTTCAAGGTATAAACTGTTATTCGAATTGTATTTGAAATATTAATTGGAATTGTCGATTTGGTGTCCACAATTTCTAACTATCCCATAACTTGTTGAAAAAACGAGTTCAATTCTATGGAAACATTGTTTTCAATTATATAGACTATTTATTTCACACAAAAATTAGTGTTTTCAAGCTTCCGTAGCGCAGTCGGCAGCGCGTCAGTCTCATAATCTGAAGGTCGTGAGTTCGAGCCTCACCGGGAGCAGTTTTTTTTCCTTTTTTAAATATTCCCCGGCCCTAAAATGGCAAGTTTAATAATCAGTTCAAGTTATAAACTGTTATTCGAATTGTATTTGAAATATTAATTGGAATTGTCGATTTGGTGTCCACAATTTCTAACTATCCCATAACTTGTTGAAAAAACGAGTTCAATTCTATGGAAATATTGTTTTCAATTATATAGACTATTTATTTCACACAAAAATTAGTGTTTTCAAGCTTCCGTAGCGCAGTCGGCAGCGCGTCAGTCTCATAATCTGAAGGTCGTGAGTTCGAGCCTCACCGGGAGCAGTTTTTTCCTTTTTTTTTAAATATTCCCAGGTCCTAAAATGGCAAGTTTAATAATCAGTTCAAGTTATAAACTGTTATTCGAATTGTATTTGGAATATTAATTGGAATTGTCGATTTGGTGTCCACAATTTCTAACTAAACCATAACTTGTTGAAAAATCGAGTTCAATTCTATGGAAACATTGTTTTCAATTATATAGACTATTTATTTCACACAAAAATTAGTGTTTTCAAGCTTCCGTAGCGCAGTCGGCAGCGCGTCAGTCTCATAATCTGAAGGTCGTGAGTTCGAGCCTCACCGGGAGCAGTTTTTTTTCCTTTTTTAAATATTCCCCGGCCCTAAAATGGCAAGTTTAATAATCAGTTCAAGTTATAAACTGTTATTCGAATTGTATTTGGAATATTAATTGGAATTGTCGATTTGGTGTCCACAATTTCTAACTAAACCATAACTTGTTGAAAAAACGAGTTCAATTCTGTGGAAACATTGTTTTCAATTATATAGACTATTTATTTCACACAAAAATTAGTGTTTTCAAGCTTCCGTAGCGCAGTCGGCAGCGCGTCAGTCTCATAATCTGAAGGTCGTGAGTTCGAGCCTCACCGGGAGCAGTTTTTTTCCTTTTTTTTTAAATATTCCCAGGTCCTAAAATGGCAAGTTTAATAATCAGTTCAAGTTATAAACTGTTATTCGAATTGTATTTGGAATATTAATTGGAATTGTCGATTTGGTGTCCACAATTTCTAACTATCCCATAACTTGTTGAAAAAACGAGTTCAATTCTATGGAAACATTGTTTTCAATTATATAGACTATTTATTTCACACAAAAATTAGTGTTTTCAAGCTTCCGTAGCGCAGTCGGCAGCGCGTCAGTCTCATAATCTGAAGGTCGTGAGTTCGAGCCTCACCGGGAGCAGTTTTTTCCTTTTTTAAATATTCCCCGGCCCTAAAATGGCAAGTTTAATAATCAGTTCAAGTTATAAACTGTTATTCGAATTGTATTTGGAATATTAATTGGAATTGTCGATTTGGTGTCCACAATTTCTAACTATCCCATAACTTGTTGAAAAAACGAGTTCAATTCTATGGAAACATTGTTTTCAATTATATAGACTATTTATTTCACACAAAAATTAGTGTTTTCAAGCTTCCGTAGCGCAGTCGGCAGCGCGTCAGTCTCATAATCTGAAGGTCGTGAGTTCGAGCCTCACCGGGAGCAGTTTTTTTCCTTTTTTTTAAATATTCCCAGGTCCTAAAATGGCAAGTTTAATAATCAGTTCAAGTTATAAACTGTTATTCGAATTGTATTTGGAATATTAATTGGAATTGTCGATTTGGTGTCCACAATTTCTAACTAAACCATAACTTGTTGAAAAAACGAGTTCAATTCTGTGGAAACATTGTTTTCAATTATATAGACTATTTATTTCACACAAAAATTAGTGTTTTCAAGCTTCCGTAGCGCAGTCGGCAGCGCGTCAGTCTCATAATCTGAAGGTCGTGAGTTCGAGCCTCACCGGGAGCAGTTTTTTTTTCCTTTTTTAAATATTCCCCGGCCCTAAAATGGCAAGTTTAATAATCAGTTCAAGTTATAAACTGTTATTCGAATTGTATTTGGAATATTAATTGGAATTGTCGATTTGGTGTCCACAATTTCTAACTATCCCATAACTTGTTGAAAAAACGAGTTCAATTCTATGGAAACATTGTTTTCAATTATATAGACTATTTATTTCACACAAAAATAAGTGTTTTCAAGCTTCCGTAGCGCAGTCGGCAGCGCGTCAGTCTCATAATCTGAAGGTCGTGAGTTCGAGCCTCACCGGGAGCAGTTTTTTTTTCCTTTTTTAAATATTCCCCGGCCCTAAAATGGCAAGTTTAATAATCAGTTCAAGTTATAAACTGTTATTCGAATTGTATTTGGAATATTAATTGGAATTGTCGATTTGGTGTCCACAATTTCTAACTATCCCATAACTTGTTGAAAAAACGAGTTCAATTCTATGGAAACATTGTTTTCAATTATATAGACTATTTATTTCACACAAAAATAAGTGTTTTCAAGCTTCCGTAGCGCAGTCGGCAGCGCGTCAGTCTCATAATCTGAAGGTCGTGAGTTCGAGCCTCACCGGGAGCAGTTTTTTTTTTCCTTTTTTAAATATTCCCCGGCCCTAAAATGGCAAGTTTAATAATCAGTTCAAGTTATAAACTGTTATTCGAATTGTATTTGGAATATTAATTGGAATTGTCGATTTGGTGTCCACAATTTCTAACTATCCCATAACTTGTTGAAAAAACGAGTTCAATTCTATGGAAACATTGTTTTCAATTATATAGACTATTTATTTCACACAAAAATAAGTGTTTTCAAGCTTCCGTAGCGCAGTCGGCAGCGCGTCAGTCTCATAATCTGAAGGTCGTGAGTTCGAGCCTCACCGGGAGCAGTTTTTTTTTTCCTTTTTTAAATATTCCCCGGCCCTAAAATGGCAAGTTTAATAATCAGTTCAAGTTATAAACTGTTATTCGAATTGTATTTGGAATATTAATTGGAATTGTCGATTTGGTGTCCACAATTTCTAACTATCCCATAACTTGTTGAAAAAACGAGTTCAATTCTATGGAAACATTGTTTTCAATTATATAGACTATTTATTTCACACAAAAATTAGTGTTTTCAAGCTTCCGTAGCGCAGTCGGCAGCGCGTCAGTCTCATAATCTGAAGGTCGTGAGTTCGAGCCTCACCGGGAGCAGTTTTTTTTTCCTTTTTTAAATATTCCCCGGCCCTAAAATGGCAAGTTTAATAATCAGTTCAAGTTATAAACTGTTATTCGAATTGTATTTGGAATATTAATTGGAATTGTCGATTTGGTGTCCACAATTTCTAACTATCCCATAACTTGTTGAAAAAACGAGTTCAATTCTATGGAAACATTGTTTTCAATTATATAGACTATTTATTTCACACAAAAATAAGTGTTTTCAAGCTTCCGTAGCGCAGTCGGCAGCGCGTCAGTCTCATAATCTGAAGGTCGTGAGTTCGAGCCTCACCGGGAGCAGTTTTTTTCCTTTTTTTAAATATTCCCAGGTCCTAAAATGGCAAGTTTAATAATCAGTTCAAGTTATAAACTGTTATTCGAATTGTATTTGGAATATTAATTGGAATTGTCGATTTGGTGTCCACAATTTCTAACTATCCCATAACTTGTTGAAAAAACGAGTTCAATTCTATGGAAACATTGTTTTCAATTATATAGACTATTTATTTCACACAAAAATTAGTGTTTTCAAGCTTCCGTAGCGCAGTCGGCAGCGCGTCAGTCTCATAATCTGAAGGTCGTGAGTTCGAGCCTCACCGGGAGCAGTTTTTTTCCTTTTTTTAAATATTCCCAGGTCCTAAAATGGCAAGTTTAATAATCAGTTCAAGTTATAAACTGTTATTCGAATTGTATTTGGAATATTAATTGGAATTGTCGATTTGGTGTCCACAATTTCTAACTATCCCATAACTTGTTGAAAAAACGAGTTCAATTCTATGGAAACATTGTTTTCAATTATATAGACTATTTATTTCACACAAAAATAAGTGTTTTCAAGCTTCCGTAGCGCAGTCGGCAGCGCGTCAGTCTCATAATCTGAAGGTCGTGAGTTCGAGCCTCACCGGGAGCAGTTTTTTTCCTTTTTTTTAAATATTCCCAGGTCCTAAAATGGCAAGTTTAATAATCAGTTCAAGTTATAAACTGTTATTCGAATTGTATTTGGAATATTAATTGGAATTGTCGATTTGGTGTCCACAATTTCTAACTATCCCATAACTTGTTGAAAAAACGAGTTCAATTCTATGGAAACATTGTTTTCAATTATATAGACTATTTATTTCACACAAAAATTAGTGTTTTCAAGCTTCCGTAGCGCAGTCGGCAGCGCGTCAGTCTCATAATCTGAAGGTCGTGAGTTCGAGCCTCACCGGGAGCAGTTTTTTTCCTTTTTTTAAATATTCCCAGGTCCTAAAATGGCAAGTTTAATAATCAGTTCAAGTTATAAACTGTTATTCGAATTGTATTTGGAATATTAATTGGAATTGTCGATTTGGTGTCCACAATTTCTAACTATCCCATAACTTGTTGAAAAAACGAGTTCAATTCTATGGAAACATTGTTTTCAATTATATAGACTATTTATTTCACACAAAAATTAGTGTTTTCAAGCTTCCGTAGCGCAGTCGGCAGCGCGTCAGTCTCATAATCTGAAGGTCGTGAGTTCGAGCCTCACCGGGAGCAGTTTTTTTCCTTTTTTTAAATATTCCCAGGTCCTAAAATGGCAAGTTTAATAATCAGTTCAAGTTATAAACTGTTATTCGAATTGTATTTGGAATATTAATTGGAATTGTCGATTTGGTGTCCACAATTTCTAACTATCCCATAACTTGTTGAAAAAACGAGTTCAATTCTATGGAAACATTGTTTTCAATTATATAGACTATTTATTTCACACAAAAATAAGTGTTTTCAAGCTTCCGTAGCGCAGTCGGCAGCGCGTCAGTCTCATAATCTGAAGGTCGTGAGTTCGAGCCTCACCGGGAGCAGTTTTTTTTTCCTTTTTTAAATATTCCCCGGCCCTAAAATGGCAAGTTTAATAATCAGTTCAAGTTATAAACTGTTATTCGAATTGTATTTGGAATATTAATTGGAATTGTCGATTTGGTGTCCACAATTTCTAACTATCCCATAACTTGTTGAAAAAACGAGTTCAATTCTATGGAAACATTGTTTTCAATTATATAGACTATTTATTTCACACAAAAATAAGTGTTTTCAAGCTTCCGTAGCGCAGTCGGCAGCGCGTCAGTCTCATAATCTGAAGGTCGTGAGTTCGAGCCTCACCGGGAGCAGTTTTTTTTTTCCTTTTTCAAATATTCCCCGGCCCTAAAATGGCAAGTTTAATAATCAGTTCAAGTTATAAACTGTTATTCGAATTGTATTTGGAATATTAATTGGAATTGTCGATTTGGTGTCCACAATTTCTAACTATCCCATAACTTGTTGAAAAAACGAGTTCAATTCTATGGAAACATTGTTTTCAATTATATAGACTATTTATTTCACACAAAAATAAGTGTTTTCAAGCTTCCGTAGCGCAGTCGGCAGCGCGTCAGTCTCATAATCTGAAGGTCGTGAGTTCGAGCCTCACCGGGAGCAGTTTTTTTTTTCCTTTTTTAAATATTCCCCGGCCCTAAAATGGCAAGTTTAATAATCAGTTCAAGTTATAAACTGTTATTCGAATTGTATTTGGAATATTAATTGGAATTGTCGATTTGGTGTCCACAATTTCTAACTATCCCATAACTTGTTGAAAAAACGAGTTCAATTCTATGGAAACATTGTTTTCAATTATATAGACTATTTATTTCACACAAAAATTAGTGTTTTCAAGCTTCCGTAGCGCAGTCGGCAGCGCGTCAGTCTCATAATCTGAAGGTCGTGAGTTCGAGCCTCACCGGGAGCAGTTTTTTTTCCTTTTTTAAATATTCCCCGGCCCTAAAATGGCAAGTTTAATAATCAGTTCAAGTTATAAACTGTTATTCGAATTGTATTTGGAATATTAATTGGAATTGTCGATTTGGTGTCCACAATTTCTAACTATCCCATAACTTGTTGAAAAAACGAGTTCAATTCTATGGAAACATTGTTTTCAATTATATAGACTATTTATTTCACACAAAAATTAGTGTTTTCAAGCTTCCGTAGCGCAGTCGGCAGCGCGTCAGTCTCATAATCTGAAGGTCGTGAGTTCGAGCCTCACCGGGAGCAGTTTTTTTTTTCCTTTTTTAAATATTCCCCGGCCCTAAAATGGCAAGTTTAATAATCAGTTCAAGTTATAAACTGTTATTCGAATTGTATTTGGAATATTAATTGGAATTGTCGATTTGGTGTCCACAATTTCTAACTATCCCATAACTTGTTGAAAAAACGAGTTCAATTCTATGGAAACATTGTTTTCAATTATATAGACTATTTATTTCACACAAAAATAAGTGTTTTCAAGCTTCCGTAGCGCAGTCGGCAGCGCGTCAGTCTCATAATCTGAAGGTCGTGAGTTCGAGCCTCACCGGGAGCAGTTTTTTTTTCCTTTTTTAAATATTCCCCGGCCCTAAAATGGCAAGTTTAATAATCAGTTCAAGTTATAAACTGTTATTCGAATTGTATTTGGAATATTAATTGGAATTGTCGATTTGGTGTCCACAATTTCTAACTATCCCATAACTTGTTGAAAAAACGAGTTCAATTCTATGGAAACATTGTTTTCAATTATATAGACTATTTATTTCACACAAAAATAAGTGTTTTCAAGCTTCCGTAGCGCAGTCGGCAGCGCGTCAGTCTCATAATCTGAAGGTCGTGAGTTCGAGCCTCACCGGGAGCAGTTTTTTTTTTCCTTTTTTAAATATTCCCCGGCCCTAAAATGGCAAGTTTAATAATCAGTTCAAGTTATAAACTGTTATTCGAATTGTATTTGGAATATTAATTGGAATTGTCGATTTGGTGTCCACAATTTCTAACTATCCCATAACTTGTTGAAAAAACGAGTTCAATTCTATGGAAACATTGTTTTCAATTATATAGACTATTTATTTCACACAAAAATAAGTGTTTTCAAGCTTCCGTAGCGCAGTCGGCAGCGCGTCAGTCTCATAATCTGAAGGTCGTGAGTTCGAGCCTCACCGGGAGCAGTTTTTTTTTTCCTTTTTTAAATATTCCCCGGCCCTAAAATGGCAAGTTTAATAATCAGTTCAAGTTATAAACTGTTATTCGAATTGTATTTGGAATATTAATTGGAATTGTCGATTTGGTGTCCACAATTTCTAACTATCCCATAACTTGTTGAAAAAACGAGTTCAATTCTATGGAAACATTGTTTTCAATTATATAGACTATTTATTTCACACAAAAATTAGTGTTTTCAAGCTTCCGTAGCGCAGTCGGCAGCGCGTCAGTCTCATAATCTGAAGGTCGTGAGTTCGAGCCTCACCGGGAGCAGTTTTTTTTCCTTTTTTAAATATTCCCCGGCCCTAAAATGGCAAGTTTAATAATCAGTTCAAGTTATAAACTGTTATTCGAATTGTATTTGGAATATTAATTGGAATTGTCGATTTGGTGTCCACAATTTCTAACTATCCCATAACTTGTTGAAAAAACGAGTTCAATTCTATGGAAACATTGTTTTCAATTATATAGACTATTTATTTCACACAAAAATTAGTGTTTTCAAGCTTCCGTAGCGCAGTCGGCAGCGCGTCAGTCTCATAATCTGAAGGTCGTGAGTTCGAGCCTCACCGGGAGCAGTTTTTTTTCCTTTTTTAAATATTCCCCGGCCCTAAAATGGCAAGTTTAATAATCAGTTCAAGTTATAAACTGTTATTCGAATTGTATTTGGAATATTAATTGGAATTGTCGATTTGGTGTCCACAATTTCTAACTATCCCATAACTTGTTGAAAAAACGAGTTCAATTCTATGGAAATATTGTTTTCAATTATATAGACTATTTATTTCACACAAAAATTAGTGTTTTCAAGCTTCCGTAGCGCAGTCGGCAGCGCGTCAGTCTCATAATCTGAAGGTCGTGAGTTCGAGCCTCACCGGGAGCAGTTTTTTTCCTTTTTTTAAATATTCCCAGGTCCTAAAATGGCAAGTTTAATAATCAGTTCAATTTATAAACTGTTATTCGAATTGTATTTGGAATATTAATTGGAATTGTCGATTTGGTGTCCACAATTTCTAACTATCCCATAACTTGTTGAAAAAACGAGTTCAATTCTATGGAAACATTGTTTTCAATTATATAGACTATTTATTTCACACAAAAATTAGTGTTTTCAAGCTTCCGTAGCGCAGTCGGCAGCGCGTCAGTCTCATAATCTGAAGGTCGTGAGTTCGAGCCTCACCGGGAGCAGTTTTTTTCCTTTTTTTAAATATTCCCAGGTCCTAAAATGGCAAGTTTAATAATCAGTTCAAGTTATAAACTGTTATTCGAATTGTATTTGGAATATTAATTGGAATTGTCGATTTGGTGTCCACAATTTCTAACTATCCCATAACTTGTTGAAAAAACGAGTTCAATTCTATGGAAACATTGTTTTCAATTATATAGACTATTTATTTCACACAAAAATTAGTGTTTTCAAGCTTCCGTAGCGCAGTCGGCAGCGCGTCAGTCTCATAATCTGAAGGTCGTGAGTTCGAGCCTCACCGGGAGCAGTTTTTTTCCTTTTTTTAAATATTCCCAGGTCCTAAAATGGCAAGTTTAATAATCAGTTCAAGTTATAAACTGTTATTCGAATTGTATTTGGAATATTAATTGGAATTGTCGATTTGGTGTCCACAATTTCTAACTATCCCATAACTTGTTGAAAAAACGAGTTCAATTCTATGGAAACATTGTTTTCAATTATATAGACTATTTATTTCACACAAAAATTAGTGTTTTCAAGCTTCCGTAGCGCAGTCGGCAGCGCGTCAGTCTCATAATCTGAAGGTCGTGAGTTCGAGCCTCACCGGGAGCAGTTTTTTTTCCTTTTTTAAATATTCCCCGGCCCTAAAATGGCAAGTTTAATAATCCGTTCAAGGTATAAACTGTTATAGGAATTGTTTTTGGAATATTAATTGGAATTGTCGATTTGGTGTCCACAATTTCTAACTATCCCATAACTTGTTGAAAAAACGAGTTCAATTCTATGGAAACATTGTTTTCAATTATATAGACTATTTATTTCACACAAAAATTAGTGTTTTCAAGCTTCCGTAGCGCAGTCGGCAGCGCGTCAGTCTCATAATCTGAAGGTCGTGAGTTCGAGCCTCACCGGGAGCAGTTTTTTTCCTTTTTTAAATATTCCCCGGCCCTAAAATGGCAAGTTTAATAATCCGTTCAAGGTATAAACTGTTATAGGAATTGTTTTTGGAATATTAATTGGAATTGTCGATTTGGTGTCCACAATTTCTAACTATCCCATAACTTGTTGAAAAAACGAGTTCAATTCTATGGAAACATTGTTTTCAATTATATAGACTATTTATTTCACACAAAAATTAGTGTTTTCAAGCTTCCGTAGCGCAGTCGGCAGCGCGTCAGTCTCATAATCTG
The DNA here is from genome assembly GCA_963931815.1 of Caenorhabditis plicata. NCBI lineage: Eukaryota > Metazoa > Nematoda > Chromadorea > Rhabditida > Rhabditidae > Caenorhabditis > Caenorhabditis plicata. Next base: position 6,923,082 of record OZ007491.1, read on the forward strand.
AAGGTCGTGAGTTCGAGCCTCACCGGGAGCAGTTTTTTTCCTTTTTTTAAATATTCCCCGGCCCTAAAATGGCAAGTTTAATAATCCGTTCAAGGTATAAACTGTTATAGGAATTGTATTTGGAATATTAATTGGAATTGTCGATTTGGTGTCCACAATTTCTAACTATCCCATAACTTGTTGAAAAATCGAGTTCAATTCTATGGAAACATTGTTTTCAATTATATAGACTATTTATTTCACACAAAAATAAGTGTTTTCAAGCTTCCGTAGCGCAGTCGGCAGCGCGTCAGTCTCATAATCTGAAGGTCGTGAGTTCGAGCCTCACCGGGAGCAGTTTTTTTCCTTTTTTAAATATTCCCCGGCCCTAAAATGGCAAGTTTAATAATCCGTTCAAGGTATAAACTGTTATAGGAATTGTTTTTGGAATATTAATTGGAATTGTCGATTTGGTGTCCACAATTTCTAACTATCCCATAACTTGTTGAAAAATCGAGTTCAATTCTATGGAAACATTGTTTTCAATTATATAGACTATTTATTTCACACAAAAATTATTGTTTTCAAGCTTCCGTAGCGCAGTCGGCAGCGCGTCAGTCTCATAATCTGAAGGTCGTGAGTTCGAGCCTCACCGGGAGCAGTTTTTTTCCTTTTTTAAATATTCCCCGGCCCTAAAATGGCAAGTTTAATAATCCGTTCAAGGTATAAACTGTTATAGGAATTGTTTTTGGAACATTAATTGGAATTGTCGATTTGGTGTCCACAATTTCTAACTATCCCATAACTTGTTGAAAAAGCGAGTTCAATTCTATGGAAACATTGTTTTCAATTATATAGACTATTTATTTCACACAAAAATTAGTGTTTTCAAGCTTCCGTAGCGCAGTCGGCAGCGCGTCAGTCTCATAATCTGAAGGTCGTGAGTTCGAGCCTCACCGGGAGCAGTTTTTTTCCTTTTTTAAATATTCCCCGGCCCTAAAATGGCAAGTTTAATAATCAGTTCAAGTTATAAACTGTTATTCGAATTGTATTTGGAATATTAATTGGAATTGTCGATTTGGTGTCCACAATTTCTAACTATCCCATAACTTGTTGAAAAAACGAGTTCAATTCTATGGAAACATTGTTTTCAATTATATAGACTATTTATTTCACACAAAAATTAGTGTTTTCAAGCTTCCGTAGCGCAGTCGGCAGCGCGTCAGTCTCATAATCTGAAGGTCGTGAGTTCTAGCCTCACCGGGAGCAGTTTTTTTTCCTTTTTTTTAAATATTCCCAGGTCCTAAAATGGCAAGTTTAATAATCAGTTCAAGTTATAAACTGTTATTCGAATTGTATTTGGAATATTAATTGGAATTGTCGATTTGGTGTCCACAATTTCTAACTATCCCATAACTTGTTGAAAAAACGAGTTCAATTCTATGGAAACATTGTTTTCAATTATATAGACTATTTATTTCACACAAAAATTAGTGTTTTCAAGCTTCCGTAGCGCAGTCGGCAGCGCGTCAGTCTCATAATCTGAAGGTCGTGAGTTCGAGCCTCACCGGGAGCAGTTTTTTTCCTTTTTTAAATATTCCCCGGCCCTAAAATGGCAAGTTTAATAATCCGTTCAAGGTATAAACTGTTATAGGAATTGTTTTTGGAATATTAATTGGAATTGTCGATTTGGTGTCCACAATTTCTAACTATCCCATAACTTGTTGAAAAATCGAGTTCACACCATTACACTGGTTAGTGATGGGAACATAAAAAAATAGAACAGCACGAGACGGTGATACAAAAAATTGAAATAAAAAACAATAAATTCGTGAATTTTTCTAATTTTATTATCTGACCTATCTGATCTCTCTCGATTTCGAATAATCATTTCAACTTTTTGCAGTTGATATTAATGTTTTCCTAATTAAACAACCACAAGGCTTATAAACTAACATAATACTATTCGAATCATAACTAGATCGGACCGCAAACATTTTGTTATGCTCATTATGGCAGAATAAATATTTTCGGTGCAATAAATTGCAATAATAAGATATTATTTTATATTTTGGTTAGCTGATACATTTTTAATTGAAATATTAGGAAACTAATGAATAGCCATTATGAAAATGTCGATCACCATTAACTCAATACACAATAATAGTTCATTTAAAACTATTAAATTAAAAGAAACAACTTTATAAAATAATAACGACATATATCAAGAAATAATAATTATACAAGGGATACATTTGTCCATAAACCGTCTAATATCTTCTTATGTCCCATGTTGACATCTAAAATACAATATATAATCATTACCAGTCGAAAAATTGTCAAATCAACACAACTTACTCCATGCATGATCAATAATATGCAAATCCTTCCAAATTTCAAATCGAATCCAGTGAAGTCGAATTATTTCAACTATCAGACAACGTGTCGTACATCATGGAAGCTCATAATCACCATCTAAACATTAAAATTCATATAACTATAAAGAAAATTTAATTTTACCTATAATGAGATCCCGCAAATCACTATGATTTACGTATCTTCTTTAAATAATAAATATAATTGATATGAAACAGTCACATTGCTTTGACATAACCTGTAAAGCAATCGAAATGTTTTAATAGATTAAATAAATGTCATACCTAACAATATGAAGTTCTAACAACCATATTGATCCGTTCTAAGGTATCTTTGTGCAAAAATAGCACTTGAATATCCATTTCGATTATTTATTAACTCAGCAATTGAGTAATAATCATGCCATCATAGTTTCTCCTATAAAAATTAATTTCTAACCAATTTAATTCATAAAAACAAACGAACCACAACTAATCATAGTTTGATACACCGAAGTCACGTATTTCGTAGCTCCAAAATATGTTATTTGATATGATCTGCATATCTACGGACTCCTTATCATATGGAGCAACTCATTATCCAACTCTAAATTAATTATTTATATTTAATTATATTAATTTTTAAGAAAAATTAAGTTTACCTATTGGATGAGCATAAACAGCCTCGTAACTTTTATATTTAATCTGTTACAGCGTTTCTTCGTCACTGCATAGATAACTCATAGCCTATAATACGATTTTTCTTCTCAAAAAATGAAAAAAAGTAAATTCAGACCTGTGTTTACCTATAAAGTATTCATTTTTCTTTCGACCCGTGTAACTTTTGCTAAAACATTTTTTTATTAGGTTTTTTTGCATCATTCGAATCGTCATCATGAGTAGATTAATAACTGCAAGTTTAATTTAAAGATTATTACGATTTTCAAAGAAAATTACGTTTGAAGTTATGTTGAACAGCACCTTGATTTCTTGGTCATCATTGTTGATAAGAACGTGGAATAAGGTTCTACTTGTTACGAAACACTAAAACAATTAAATAAAAGCAATATTTTATTATATACTTACCTTTAAGTCGTTTTATAGAATATAAAAAAATTATAAAAAATAAAAAAATTGGCCGAGGACTAGGATTCACAACATGGCCGGACTTTGCTTTCTAAGGGTGGAATGGTGTGTCGAGTTCAATTCTATGGAAACATTGTTTTCAATTATATAGACTATTTATTTCACACAAAAATAAGTGTTTTCAAGCCTCCGTAGCGCAGTCGGCAGCGCGTCAGTCTCATAATCTGAAGGTCGTGAGTTCGAGCCTCACCGGGAGCAGTTTTTTTTCCTTTTTTTTTAAATATTCCCCGGCCCTAAAATGGCAAGTTTAATAATCCGTTCAAGGTATAAACTGTTATAGGAATTGTATTTGGAATATTAATTGGAATTGTCGATTTGGTGTCCACAATTTCTAACTATCCCATAACTTGTTGAAAAATCGAGTTCAATTCTATGGAAACATTGTTTTCAATTATATAGACTATTTATTTCACACAAAAATAAGTGTTTTCAAGCTTCCGTAGCGCAGTCGGCAGCGCGTCAGTCTCATAATCTGAAGGTCGTGAGTTCGAGCCTCACCGGGAGCAGTTTTTTTCCTTTTTTAAATATTCCCCGGCCCTAAAATGGCAAGTTTAATAATCCGTTCAAGGTATAAACTGTTATAGGAATTGTATTTGGAATATTAATTGGAATTGTCGATTTGGTGTCCACAATTTCTAACTATCCCATAACTTGTTGAAAAATCGAGTTCAATTCTATGGAAACATTGTTTTCAATTATATAGACTATTTATTTCACACAAAAATAAGTGTTTTCAAGCTTCCGTAGCGCAGTCGGCAGCGCGTCAGTCTCATAATCTGAAGGTCGTGAGTTCGAGCCTCACCGGGAGCAGTTTTTTTCCTTTTTTAAATATTCCCCGGCCCTAAAATGGCAAGTTTAATAATCCGTTCAAGGTATAAACTGTTATAGGAATTGTTTTTGGAATATTAATTGGAATTGTCGATTTGGTGTCCACAATTTCTAACTATCCCATAACTTGTTAAAAAATCGAGTTCAATTCTATGGAAACATTGTTTTCAATTATATAGACTATTTATTTCACACAAAAATAAGTGTTTTCAAGCTTCCGTAGCGCAGTCGGCAGCGCGTCAGTCTCATAATCTGAAGGTCGTGAGTTCGAGCCTCACCGGGAGCAGTTTTTTTCCTTTTTTAAATATTCCCCGGCCCTAAAATGGCAAGTTTAATAATCCGTTCAAGGTATAAACTGTTATAGGAATTGTTTTTGGAATATTAATTGGAATTTTCGATTTGGTGTCCACAATTTCTAACTATCCCATAACTTGTTGAAAAATCGAGTTCAATTCTATGGAAACATTGTTTTCAATTATATAGACTATTTATTTCACACAAAAATAAGTGTTTTCAAGCTTCCGTAGCGCAGTCGGCAGCGCGTCAGTCTCATAATCTGAAGGTCGTGAGTTCGAGCCTCACCGGGAGCAGTTTTTTTCCTTTTTTAAATATTCCCCGGCCCTAAAATGGCAAGTTTAATAATCCGTTCAAGGTATAAACTGTTATAGGAATTGTTTTTGGAATATTAATTGGAATTGTCGATTTGGTGTCCACAATTTCTAACTATCCCATAACTTGTTGAAAAAACGAGTTCAATTCTATGGAAACATTGTTTTCAATTATATAGACTATTTATTTCACACAAAAATTAGTGTTTTCAAGCTTCCGTAGCGCAGTCGGCAGCGCGTCAGTCTCATAATCTGAAGGTCGTGAGTTCGAGCCTCACCGGGAGCAGTTTTTTTCCTTTTTTAAATATTCCCCGGCCCTAAAATGGCAAGTTTAATAATCCGTTCAAGGTATAAACTGTTATAGGAATTGTATTTGGAATATTAATTGGAATTGTCGATTTGGTGTCCACAATTTCTAACTATCCCATAACTTGTTGAAAAAACGAGTTCAATTCTATGGAAACATTGTTTTCAATTATATAGACTATTTATTTCACACAAAAATTAGTGTTTTCAAGCTTCCGTAGCGCAGTCGGCAGCGCGTCAGTCTCATAATCTGAAGGTCGTGAGTTCGAGCCTCACCGGGAGCAGTTTTTTTTCCTTTTTTAAATATTCCCCGGCCCTAAAATGGCAAGTTTAATAATCAGTTCAAGTTATAAACTGTTATTCGAATTGTATTTGAAATATTAATTGGAATTGTCGATTTGGTGTCCACAATTTCTAACTAACCCATAACTTGTTGAAAAATCGAGTTCAATTCTATGGAAACATTGTTTTCGATTATATAGACTATTTATTTCACACAAAAATTAGTGTTTTCAAGCTTCCGTAGCGCAGTCGGCAGCGCGTCAGTCTCATAATCTGAAGGTCGTGAGTTCGAGCCTCACCGGAGCAGTTTTTTTCCTTTTTTTTAAATATTCCCAGGTCCTAAAATGGCAAGTTTAATAATCAGTTCAAGTTATAAACTGTTATTCGAATTGTATTTGGAATATTAATTGGAATTGTCGATTTGGTGTCCACAATTTCTAACTAACCCATAACTTGTTGAAAAAACGAGTTCAATTCTATGGAAACATTGTTTTCAATTATATAGACTATTTATTTCACACAAAAATTAGTGTTTTCAAGCTTCCGTAGCGCAGTCGGCAGCGCGTCAGTCTCATAATCTGAAGGTCGTGAGTTCGAGCCTCACCGGGAGCAGTTTTTTTCCTTTTTTTAAATATTCCCCGGCCCTAAAATGGCAAGTTTAATAATCCGTTCAAGGTATAAACTGTTATAGGAATTGTTTTTGGAATATTAATTGGAATTGTCGATTTGGTGTCCACAATTTCTAACTATCCCATAACTTGTTGAAAAAACGAGTTCAATTCTATGGAAACATTGTTTTCAATTATATAGACTATTTATTTCACACAAAAATTAGTGTTTTCAAGCTTCCGTAGCGCAGTCGGCAGCGCGTCAGTCTCATAATCTGAAGGTCGTGAGTTCGAGCCTCACCGGGAGCAGTTTTTTTCCTTTTTTTTAAATATTCCCAGGTCCTAAAATGGCAAGTTTAATAATCAGTTCAAGTTATAAACTGTTATTCGAATTGTATTTGGAATATTAATTGGAATTGTCGATTTGGTGTCCACAATTTCTAACTATCCCATAACTTGTTGAAAAAACGAGTTCAATTCTATGGAAACATTGTTTTCAATTATATAGACTATTTATTTCACACAAAAATAAGTGTTTTCAAGCTTCCGTAGCGCAGTCGGCAGCGCGTCAGTCTCATAATCTGAAGGTCGTAAGTTCGAGCCTCACCGGGAGCTGTTTTTTTCCTTTTTTAAATATTCCCCGGCCCTAAAATGGCAAGTTTAATAATCAGTTCATGGTATAAACTGTTATTGGAATTGTATTTGGAATATTAATTGGAATTGTCGATTTGGTGTCCACAATTTCTAACTATCCCATAACTTGTTGAAAAAACGAGTTCAATTCTATGGAAACATTGTTTTCAATTATATAGACTATTTATTTCACACAAAAATTAGTGTTTTCAAGCTTCCGTAGCGCAGTCGGCAGCGCGTCAGTCTCATAATCTGAAGGTCGTGAGTTCGAGCCTCACCGGGAGCAGTTTTTTCCTTTTTTAAATATTCCCCGGCCCTAAAATGGCAAGTTTAATAATCAGTTCAAGTTATAAACTGTTATTCGAATTGTATTTGGAATATTAATTCACAGGCAAACTGGGGACGGTCCGTTAACCGAACTGGAACCGACCGGTCAACCGAACCGGTTATCCGACTGCACACCATTCCACCCTTAGAAAGCAAAGTCCGGCCATGTTGTGAATCCTAGTCCTCGGCCAATTTTTTTATTTTTTATAACTTTTTTATATTCTATAAAACGACTTAAAGGTAAGTATATTATAAAATATTGCTTTTATTTAATTGTTTTAGTGTTTCGCAACAAGTAGAACCTTCTGCCACGTTCTTATCAACAACGATGACCAAGAAATCAAAGTGCTGTTCGACATAACTTCAAAGGTAATTATCTTTAAAAATTGTAATAATCTTTTAATTAAACTTGCAGGTATTAATCTACTCATGATGACGATTCGAATGATGCAAAAAAACCCAATAAAAAAATGTTTTAGCAAAAGTTACACGGATCGAAAGAAAAATGAACACTTTATAGGTAAACACAGGTCTGAATTTACTTTTTTTTCATTTTTTGAGAAGAAAAATCGTATTATAGGCTATGAGTTACCTATGCAATGCCGAAGAAACGCTATAACATATTAAATATAAAAGTTACGAGGCTGTTTATGCTCATCCAATAGGTAAACTTAATTTTTCTTAAAAATTAATATAAATAATTAATTTAGAGTTGGATAACGAGTTTCTCCGTATGATAAGGAGTCCGTAGATATGCAGATCATGTCAAAGAATGTTTTTGGAGCTACGAAATACGTGAATTTGATGTATCAAACTATGATTAGTTGTGGTTTGTTTGTTTTTATGAATTAAATTGGTTAAATATTGATTTTTATAGGAGAAACTACGATGGCATGATTATTACTCAATTGCTGAGTTAATAAATAATCGAAATGGATATTCAAGTGCTATTTTTGCACAAAGATGCCTAAGACCGGATCTATAGGATTGTTAGAAGTTCATATTGTAAGGTATGACATTTATTTAATCTATTAAAACATTTCGATTGCTTTACAGGTTATGTCAAAGCAATGTGACTGTTTCATATCAATTATATTTTTTATTTAAAGAAGTTACGTAAATCATAGTGATTCGCGGGATCTCATTATAGGTAAAATTAAATTGTCTTTCTAGTTATATGAATTGTAATGTTTAGATGATGATTATGAGCTTCCCTGATGCACGACACGTTGTCTGATAGTTGAAATAATTCGACATCAGTGGTTTCGATTTGAAATTTGGAAGGATTTGCATATTATTGAGCATGCATGGAGTAAGTTGTGTTGATTTGACAATTTTCCGACTGGTAATGATTATATATTTTATTATAGATATCACCATGGGACAGAAGCAGATTTTAGACGATTTATAGACAAATGTATTCCTTGTATAATTATTATTTCTTGATATATGTCGTTATTATTTTATAAAGTTGTTTCTTTTAATTTAATAGTTTTAAATGAACTATTATTGTGTATTGAGTTAATGGTGATCGACATTTTCATAATGGCTATTATATAGTTTCCTAATATTTCAATTAAAAATGTATCAGCTAACCAAAATATAAAATAATATCTTATTATTGCAATTTATTGCACCAAAAATATTTATTCTGCCAGAATGAGAATAACAAAATGTTTGCGGTCCGATCTAGTTATGATTCGAATAGTATTATGTTAGTTTAGAAGCCTCGTGGTTGTTTAATTAGGAAAACATTAATATCAACTGCAAAAAGTTGAAATGATTATTCGAAATCGAGAGAGATCAGATAGGTCAGATAATAAAATTCAAAAAATTCACGAATTTATTCTTTTTTATTTCAATTTTTTGCATCATCGTCTCGTGCTGTTCTATTTTTTTTATGTTCCCATCACTAACCAGTGTAATGGTGTGCCGACTGGCAACCGACCGGTTTCAGTACATGGGACCGGTCGGTTTACCGGTCGTTTACCGACCGGTTCCAGTTCGGTTTACCGGTCGGTTCCAGTTCTGTATACCGGTCGGTTTCGATTAAATTTATTATATGCACTCCATTGCCACGAAACCGCACCGCAATACAAAAGACTTCACATCAATTGCACGAACACTATCTTTTAATTTTTCAATATTTTATTTATTAACTATTGGTTAACAGGAGAGTATAAAAAATATTATATATACTTTTTCAGAATTATATATATATATATATATATATATATATATATATATATATATATATATAACATTTAACCTAATTCTTCTGTTAAACAATAATTAATAAATAAAACATTGAAAAAAATAATAAATTAAAAGGTAGTGTTCGTGCAACTGGTGTGAAGTCTTTTGAATAGAGGCGCGGTTTCGTGGCATTGGAGTGTTATATGTGTACACAATATTGAAAAATAATTTATCTTCAAATAAATGAGATATAAAAAAAATAATAAAACAGTTGATATAATAATTAAAATCGATTCTACAGTAATAAAATAGAATAAAATAAATAGACGGTACATAAAAATTAAAGACTAATTCCTTCAAATATTCATAATCATATATAATACAAATTTTGTGAAAGCATCTTATACTAAATAGAAATAAATTGTAAAGATTATTTGGTAACAGTTTAAAAATAATTAATGAGATGTTAAAATTAAATTTTAATCTCTAACACTAGTTAATAGTTTTAAAGATTTTTGTAAAAAGAATCACTGTCCGAGCGATGAAATTACCTAATTTATCATAAAGTCTTTCTATTTTTAACAAAAATTTAAATATTTCTTACTATTTCTTCATCGTAGTTATGATATTTGTTTATTCCGGTAACCATCACTGAAATTATTTATAAAATTTTGAAAACGAATGCAATACTTACGAGTAGTGTTCTCTTTGATAAACTATGCATATGTAGTCTGACTTAAGTTCTGATTCTCCATCTGGGTGTATCCTAATCGAATTCTTTGTCACTGAATACTATCATATGAAACGATTGAAGAACTACTGTTTAAAATCAGTATTTCACTTACCAGCACGCCAAATGTCTCCTGTAGAATAAATATTTTCATTAAAACAAACTTTCTGAATGAAATATCTCTTTGGAAAATTCTATTATAATTAAACATACCAGTTCAAACGATTATGATTTAGATTTCCTTACAAAGATAGGATCTTATCCTTTCCACTTCTACATTTTCGTCTGAGCCATTAAAATCACAGAGCACAATATCTGAATTAAAAACAATTATTATAAATAAACTGACTTTAGTTGATATTACCTGTAACCTTTTATGGACATGAAATGAAAATTGGTTGATATCGGCTAAGTACATAATGACTGCTTGACACCTTGCCTATTGTCGACCTTAATAGATGAATAACACCAACGAGAATGAAGAAGAAGAGCAATGATATAAGTACCACGATCCAAATTGCCTCTAGGAAAATCAGAATTGTACAAAACTTCCTCCTAAATCAAACAAACTATACAGGCATATATAAACGAATTATATATATATATATATATATATATATATATATAGTTTGTTTGATTTAGGAGGATATATATATATATAACAATTTTTAAATACTCAATATATTGGCAATTTAGAGCAAATATAGAATTATTATAAGATAAAATAGTAAAACCTTAAATATTAATAATGAAACATTAAAAAACAAATGAAAAAAAACAATAAATACAATGAAAAACAGTCAAAACAACACGCGCTGTTGTGTGTTGTTGTTTTTGTATCGAAACCTTTTCGCGAAAGATAATGCGAAGAGTGTATACGATCTCTGCCTCGCATTCCTGTCTCACATTTTGAGCGAGGAACCGAGGCTCAACCGGGAAAGGTCAACAAAAAACATGTTGTTTTTGTGGAAAATCACTCTCGTCGTCGGTTGCACTCAGGTTGCTAGTGAAACGGGGTTCTAACCGGAGCAAAACCGAAGTAAAACCGGCCATACGCCGGTTAACGGACCGTCCGAAATTTGCCTGTGTTGGAATTGTCGATTTGGTGTCCACAATTTCTAACTATCCCATAACTTGTTGAAAAAACGAGTTCAATTCTATGGAAACATTGTTTTCAATTATATAGACTATTTATTTCACACAAAAATTAGTGTTTTCAAGCTTCCGTAGCGCAGTAGGCAGCGCGTCAGTCTCATAATCTGAAGGTCGTGAGTTCGAGCCTCACCGGGAGCAGTTTTTTTTTCCTTTTTTAAATATTCCCCGGCCCTAAAATGGCAAGTTTAATAATCAGTTCAAGTTATAAACTGTTATTCGAATTGTATTTGGAATATTAATTGGAATTGTCGGAAGCAATTAAAAATCAAACTTTGCGTTTTTTGGTTATTGCGTAAAATAAAATGCGAAAGTTCAAAATCTTGTCCTAATATCACGACCAATGATTTAAATTGAATATTAATTGTTCTCATCTAATCATCAATCTCATTTACATATTCAAAAGTGGTTTGATGGCCGAGTGGTAGTGATATGGGATAGGAATTGAATCTATGGAAGTTCTACCCTCGGCAGAGCTCAAAAGTAATTCATATTTTTTTCTTTTTTCTCATTATTTTCCTGATTAAAAAATTTTAGCTTTAAATTAAGTTCTTAAAATCTATAACCACTACTTACGTTGTAGTGTTATCTTGTTTGGTAAATAAAGTCCTTTTTACCATTTTATCATATTCAATTTAAAAGTAATACAATTAATAATCTGCATATATGCACAAAGTACGCAGATAACATCTAATGGATTTCATTTTACGCAATAACCAAAAAACGCAAAGTTTGATTTTTAATTGCTTCCGAATTGTCGATTTGTTGTCCACAATTTCTAACTATCCCATAACTTGTTGAAAAAACGAGTTCAATTCTATGGAAACATTGTTTTCAATTATATAGACTATTTATTTCACACAAAAATTAGTGTTTTCAAGCTTCCGTAGCGCAGTCGGCAGCGCGTCAGTCTCATAATCTGAAGGTCGTGAGTTCGAGCCTCACCGGGAGCAGTTTTTTTCCTTTTTTTAAATATTCCCATGTCCTAAAATGGCAAGTTTAATAATCAGTTCAAGTTATAAACTGTTATACGAATTGTATTTGGAATATTTTAAATTAATTTTTTGACCATTAAAAAAAACGTAAGAGGATATGAACGAGACCTAAAAAAAATAGACCTCTTTCGGTGAAGTTTCAGATCACTAAATCCACCGTTTCCTCAATTATCAGAAAATTCAACGAGCAGGTAAGATTATAAATGTTTATTTTTTAGAATGAATTATTTTAAAAAAAAACCTGTGTTGGCTCTAAATCGTCTGGGAGGCCTCGTAGAACCATAAAGATCGCAAAATCATAAGAGCATCCAGAGAGGACCCTAGGAGAAACTTATTGGACATCCAACTGGCCGTGAATTCTCCCACAGATCCAGCCCCGTCAGAAGACCTCTCGAAGCTGAAAGACTCCACGGACGCCGTCCAGTTCGTTAACCAGTCAATAGTGAGAAAAACCGGAGATTTGCAAGGGGACGAGCTCATATCAACTGGAGTCGTTAGGATTGGGAAAAACACATCGGGTCCGGCGAATCTAACAAGTTCAACCTGTTCGGAAGTGACGGAAATGTGTGGATTCGACGCCCGGTTGGGACCAGGTACTCGCTTGAGTATAAGGGTTTTGCGAATAAATTGTTATATTTTCATAAATTTTTGAAAAGATTGTCCCTTTTTTGTCAGAACAATCACAATTACCGTTAAAACAATGTAAAAATGTTCAGACTGATCGGATGAATATGATGCTAAAAAAAACCATTTGTCCATATCTTTATGGTCAGCAGTCTAATTCAAATGGAAATTAACCAAAAACCAATGTTATTATCGAGTCTTGTTTCTGGAGAACATATCAGTTATCTAATTGAAGTGTATTACGAGAATCAACAAAATAATTAATATCGCATATAGGAAAATATTTTAAAATGTGATTTTTCTTGTTCAATATTATTCTTAAAAATTGTTCTTTTACTTATAGAATATGTTGTTATAATAATTTTATTTTAAAGCTGTTATTTTATGGTTGACGATTTTTTAATATCTAAACGTGCGTATTTAAACGTATATTTTTTAAAATTCAAGTGTAATTTACCGCCTAATTTCTCCTCAATTTCACCAAATTCCACGTAAACTATCATTTAAGCCATTAGAATGCCCAATGAATTATCTTTTGAACTTGTATCGGTAATTATTTTCTCAATTGGAGCTGTTTTTCCTCTCTGTGCAATAGGTTAGAATGCAATCAATAAATAAAACAGAAATAGAATTTAACAAGTGAAAGATTATCGAGAGAAATGTCGATAAATGTGTAATGAAATATAACATATTCAAGGAGAATTATTTAATCGATAAAAACGACGCACCAAAAAACGATGGAAAAGAGGCTACATTTGTTTGTTCGTTCACATTTCGTTCATTTTTTTGCTACTTGTTGTATTTTATCTTGGAATTTATTGCATTAGTGCCATCTGTATTTTTTGGTAATTTTGTATTTTATAGAAAACCAACTGGAATAGTCGCCTAAAATTATAGGAATTCGTGATAGTTCAACAACGCGATAATTTAAAAATAAGTAATAGTAAAGCATGATTAATGGTGTTCCATCAGCTTCTACATGAATGTATTATCAAAATATAAGAAATTGAAAATTCAATTTCAACATTTTTGAATTATTTTCAATGGTCTCAAAGAGATCATGAAACAAATGTTAAATTTATGTTAATAACTTCTCTATTTTTCATTATATTTCTTCAAAATTTCTAGATCAAATCAGATTAATTACTTTTATTTTTTATGAAAATAAAATTGGAATTGACAAATTCTTATATTTTGATTATATATATATATATATATAGCTCGAATCAAAATTTCCAAATTTTGATAGTTTGAGAAAAACCCCTCAATATTTTCAAAAATACTGTTTTCAAAAAAAATCGTAAAAACCTTACGACACGCTTTAAAATTAGAAAATGGGTTTTTTTATTCCGTGGCTGGTATAATTTTTGTAGAAAGGATGATTATTACTAACAGAGAAATGTTCGAAAGACTTCAGCTATTTGGGTGAACCAAATTTTTTTTGCGATTTAAAAAAATTATAAAAATTTAAGAATAACTTTATAACAAATGAAAAACAATTAGGTTTCAAAGTAAAGAGTAAAGCTGGGTGTGGAAAAAGCTCAATGGCGTCGATATTTTTGATCTTTTCCTTCGTTTGTCTTCTGGCGGTGTGCGGTTTTGTATTGTCTTGTTGAACGAGAATCCGCTTTCGATTGATCTGGATATTTCTCGCCAAGTGCCGCATACATTCGAGCAAGTTGAACGCAATAGAGGTATGCGTCGGTGCTCGGACCATGTGGAACTAGATCGAAGTAAATTACCCCTTCAAAATTCCACCAAACACACAGAAGTGCCTTCTTTGAGAAACGATCCCTATTTGCTACCGGTTCCGGCGTTTGACCGGGTTCCATCCATTGATTATGTTTGTCCGGATTACTAAAGTAGACCCACTTTTCATCACAACTTACAATTCTACAAATAAAACGGTAATCGTGTGGATTTTCGAGCAGTTTTCGGCAAGTCTTGGCACGTTTTTGAGCTTGAATTTCAGTCAATTCACGAGGCACTTCTCGGCAGCGTCTATTGACTTTCCCAAGGGTGTGAAGATGCCGTACAACTAATGTTTGAGGAATATCGAGCTCGGCCGACAATCTGCGAGTACTTATTGATGGATTGGTCTCCACAGCTTCACGGAATACTTCAAAATCCACTGTCGTAGGTCGGCCTGAATGTGTCTTGTCCTCGAGATCAGTGTCGCCGTCGTTAAATCTTTTGAACCAATTTCGCGCAGTACGATCCGAGACCATATTGTCGCCTTCAACTTCGCATACCGTTTTTGTTGCATAATGCTTCTTTGAATATTTTAACGTTCAATTTTGACTCTAACTTTTGTTTTGCCGTACCTTATTATTTAGCTCCATGTTTCTTCTACAATATTTAAATAAAAGATCAATTACAAATTTATATATATATATATATTATCAAAATCTGAGAAATTGACAATACCAATTTTATTTCCATAAAAAATAAAAGTGATAAATCTGACGTGATCTAGAAATTTTTAAGAAATATAACGAAAAACAGAGAAGTTATTAACATAGATTGAATATTTGTTTCAATTTATCTATGAGACCATTGAAAATAATTCAAAAATGAACGGAAAACGGAAAACGGAAAATGGAAGATGGAATTCCGCGAAGAAGATTTTACTACAGGGAATGGAATATAGTTTTTTTACTGCTTTAGAGCGTGTCTCTATTATTTGGCTTCGCACGCTCGCATTCAACACGATTTTGACGGAAGGAATAATACCAGAAGATTGGAAAATTGCCAAAGTGAGTCTCCTACCATAGAGTCTAGAAGATCATGCATCGATAATATCCATTCGATTCGACAACTCATTGAAAATTGTAATGAATTCAAATTCCCTGTGGAACTAGCTCTAGTCGACTTTTCGTTTGCTTTTTTCAGAAATCAGAAGCTATTAAACAACAGTCAATATTCCTTTCAAGATATTAGTGTGTCAAGTTGTATCGGCCTCACATTTGCGCTCCAAATGATTCCCGATGATTCCGAGAAAGAATGTGGGAGAAGATGATGATATCTGTGTTGATGAAAAGTTTTAGCAAAGATTCGAATCCGCTGACGACCTGGTGCTACTTAGCAGTTCCTTAGAAGAAATAACCCGGTGTCTAAATCAACTCGAAGAAAAGCCTAGAAATCAATCCAACAAAGACGATGATCGTAGACAATGACTATGCTACGAAGGACTCCATATTTAGCATTCGACAAATGCAATCTACTCTTCACATTTCAGCAACTTCCTTTGATTTCTTAGTTACGATGGAGGGCTGGACATTGGTCAACACTTGAAAGACGAAGACGAACACTCTCGAAAGAGCTGCTCCGCATCTCACCGCAGTCGGAATGAAGAACGACAATTAAGTAATCAAATAGTCAAGTTTAGAACTGAAGAAGAAATGTGTGGAATCGCAAGATGATCCCCCATCGGATTTATTTCTCTCGGAACCGTGGAATTTTCCTTTTACATACCGAGTAGTGTTGCACGCAAATCAATTTTTCTAACGAAAGGCGGAAAACGGAAATGGAAAAAATATTTTTGAAACGGACGACGGAAGACGGAAATGGAATATTATTTTTTGAAGCGGAAGGCGGAATACGGAAATGGAACTCAAAAAACGACGGAAAATGGAAGATGGCAATCCACTGGTGAATCCCAACGCGTCGGTTGAGAACAAAACGCGCTTCGGCGACGGACGAAAAATTTTTAATAAGAATTATTCGAATCTTGGCAGCCCAGGCTTCTTCGCGACAATTGAAATAAAATATGGAACAAAAATTAAAGTCTAATGATATAAAAACGAAACTATTTTCATGCTCACTAGAGCCAAGGTCATTAAAATGAATAAAACTGAAATAATAGGATTTTTAAATTAATTTTGGTATTTTTAAAAAACATTTTCGGTAGGCTTAAATGTTTCAACTATGTTATATACAGTAAACATATTTATTCTCTCTTAGCCTTCTTCTGAATACTTAAAATCGATGTTTTTAAGATTTCTCTCGTGGCCGAAGCGCGTCTTGTTCTCAACCGACGCATTGGGATTCACCAGTGATCCGTGCAACCAAGATATATAACATGTATATAAAAAATCTTTATTTTTCGAAGATCGCTCCTTTTGACATTTTTCCTCTGATTCATTTCTCTCATACGCAGTTACAAAATAATTAATATCAGATTTAACGGCATCGTTCGTCATTGATCTGTTTTCGTCAGAAATGTATATCACTTTATTTTCAATACAATTATTCCCGTCCATTCGGTTGCGTCGATTCCAACGTTTATTCGTATGTCGTCCCATTTAGATTCAAGTTGATCAAAATAAAAGTAAATAAAGATAAATAAAGAAAAATATTTTTTAAATATATACTTTTAAATAACGGCCCAACACCAAAAACGTGTCAGCGTCCCACGAGCTGGCCTGTTTTAATTTAACAACACGATTTATTTTCAAAATAATTAACAATAAATTTATTTTTGTTGAATAACACATTTTTCAATAGAATTTAACTGTCAATCGTTTACCTATTAAAAACGATTTTATTTAAAATTTAATATAAAGTTTCTTGTATACGGCCTCTATATTCCGCATCATTCCCAAATAAAATAGGGAAAAATGTATGTTCCTTTTTTATATGTTACTGAAGTTATCATTTATACCCTATTTTACCGTTTCATTGGATTCCTCGACGCAGACGGTTTTGTTTTCATCATTTCGATCAAAAGAGAAAATATAAGAGAAGTTGTTATGCACAAAAGTAGTGAAGAATTTTTCCTCCTCCGATGGGAGAAGGGGGGGGGGGGGGGGAATGGTTGTTTGTTGTTGTTGTTGCTCTTATGCATAAGATAAGCTTATGTTTATCATTATACAAGGAATATAAGAATTAAAAAATGAATATATGGCTACATTTAAAGATAAATTTTAAACTAATGAAATGGTAATGAAAATGAAACACTCTTGATGGTATAGTAGATAAACAACTTGAGGGATGAATAAAGATGAGATATCTTATTAAAACTTCATAGGGAGATTTACGATCAATGAACTGACAAAACCAATATAGGCACATGAAAACTGCCGGGCCTATAAAATGTGTTAGGAAAACGTAAGGATGACAAATACGGGGCATGCTCATCTGACACTACTCTACTTTACCTAATGGATGGGATCGATAACATTTGGAGACCAATTTTTTCTAAAAATCCTGACCCTAAAAAATGGATTTTTATAATGGATTCGGCTCGTTGTCATGTAGAACCGACAGTACTAGAGGAGCTTAATCAGCTGTGCACGTTAGCAGTTATACCGGGTGGACTGAATAAGTATCTTCAACCATTGGACGTTGCTGTTAATCTATCCTTTAAGGATAGATTAAGGAGCTACTGGGAACCTTGGATGACCGATTTGAGCCCAGCAACTTTCACTAGAAATGGGAACCGAAAGATACCGTTGTACGCAACAGTGACAAATTGGGTATCCAACAGTTTTATAGCATTTCGGATGATGTTATTTTTAACGGATTTAGAAGATCTTTAAGCCAAGATTATGATAGTGTTATGGAATTTTTATCTGATAGATTCAAATGTCTTTAATGTGCTAACCTTGTTAGATATGTATGATTTTTATTGTTATAGGGTTTGATTGTTTTGGTAGTTAATGTATCCAAAAATTTGTTATCGATTAGTCAATAAACAATTCCAATTTTTATTTTGAGTAGAACTGTTTTCACTAAATATTCTGATGACAGACGAGTGTGTGGAGACATTAGACACGAAATGAGAAAAATCTATCTCTCCCCCCACCACCTCCCACCACCTTCGAAATAGTGTACGAACGAAATCCAATAAAACGGTAAAATAGGGTAATTCAAAAAAATGGCACGCTTTGTTTTAATGAGTATTGATTCACTATTTTTTAAACGTAATTCTTATAGTTTTTTTAAAATCAAAATATAAGAAATTGAAAATTTAATTTCGACATTTTTGAATTATTTTCAAATAGTCTCAAAGAGATCATGAAACAAATATTCAATTTATGTTAATAATTTCTCTGTTTTCATTATATTTCTTCAAAATTTCTAGATTAAATCAGATTTATTACTTTTATTTTTTATGAAAATAAAATTGGAATTATCAAATTCTCATAACTTGATAATAAATATATTCTTTTTCATTAAAAAATATATCAATCTCGTTATCGCTATATAAGAAACTTTCTTCCACCATGACGGAGCTTCTTAAGTCGATTCGGGGAACTCTCGAAATTTCCTCTCATTAATATATTTTGAAGAACCTAATTTTATTTTGTCTGGCGGCTCTTATTTGTAAATTCTATGTATACTAGTTTTATTTCAAAATTTTCCTTCCTCTGGCATATTTATTATTATATGTTTCTTAGGTTCCCAGATAAACGGCCAATTGGATGTTTTAAGGTTTTCCTGATTCGCTTTTATATCCCCTTTGCTTCAACATTTTCCCCTTTCTGGACGATATAATTTTACTTTTTTCTTTATACATTTATTCGATTTATTTTATTCAAAAATTTCATTCTATTTCTGTTCAACTTTTTTGTTTTTAATTTTTTTAAAAACCTACTTTTTTGGTCCATGTTTCACAGTCTTTTTGTATGGGATATTTTTCTATTCTTTTCTTCATGTAAAAATATATAGTCGTCGCCAAATGCGATTACCACCGCAAAATGTGGCGCACTTTTTCAAATATTATTTTTTCATTTAATTTTTATTAATATTTTCTTGTAAATTCTTGTTCTATACTGTTTTTGCTTATATAGATTGAAGAATATGTTTTAGATGTTGTTAAAATCGTTGAATAAATGTGGAAAATGATAATAATCACGAAAATTAAATGAAAAAATAATATTTAAAAAGTGCGCCACATTTTGCGGTGGTAATCGCTTTTGGCGACGACTATATTAATTGTTTAGAAGTACGATGCCTATTTCCTAATAACATTGTTTCTATTTGACATGAATGGAAGTCATAGAAAGTGAATATGCGCCTGCAGTTGAAAATAATTTAAGAAATGATTTCCCTTATTTCAAAAGTTTATTATAAATAAAAGTTTTAACGAATCGTTACACAGATCCTCATACAAAGATCGCATGAAGAATTAGTTGGTTTCCAATTGTTAACTGTCTTTAAATTATATTGTCTTTTTCAGAGATGGATGCCTAATGGAAGAGCAAAAAATTAGGGGCGGAGTTTATTGAATATGATTTATTGAATATTAGAGAATGGAGCAAGAATGTAAAGGAAGGTTATTTAGAAGGACAGGAGCGTCCTTTTATACAATTTTAATATAAACTTATCTGTTAAAGCGTGGGATAAAAATGTTACAACATAACATTAAGGAACATACAAAATATTACCAATGTCAATTATAGAATAAGCTTATACAAATTTAATATAAACATATCTGTTAAAAGCCTGGGATGAAAATGTTACAACATAACATTAAAACATACAAAATATTACCAATATCAATTATAGAATAAGCTTATCATGGTCGTTTACGACATTCCCCCTCTCGAGTGATCGGATATGGGCATATTGATGTATGGTGTTCCGTCTCTTCTTGCTTCCTCCCATTGCCAAGTCGATTAATATTTGAACTTTTTTATATGCGTTGTGGTACTGTTGGTAGCTCGTTTGAATCGCAATAATGCAATTCAAGTCGTTTACGACATTCCCCCTCTCGAGTGATCGGATATGGTTATGTGCATAAGACCATTGTAGTGATTTTATCGTTTCATCGGCCTGTACTAAATCTGCGGTAAATGTTTCCTTTTCCGTCGAGATGTTCATAAATATCGTTGCGACTGTTTGATGTCTTCGTTGTGCTAGGTATGCTCCTCGTGGTGAATCATCAATTTCGGGCGAAATGTACTTGAAGTTGTTGTGTAGATCCATGTTCTCCGGTGCGGCTTCTGAGTAGATAATATGTAGTATGAGTATAAGAGTTATAGAGGTTGTTCTTAATCTCCATATTAATCGAAAACATCTATGTATTATGGTTACGGGTGATATGAATATCAAATATAATAACGTGAATAGGATTTTTAAAATCTTATTTCCGATTCTTGTGCACTGCGTTATTGCAATTATGTACAGTAAGATAGCGCCAACAGCTACGATAATTGCAATTATTATTACACTTTTTATGTATGTAGTGTAAAAACTCCAAAGGTGACCCAAATCAGGTAGTGTTATTTCATCGTACGTTTTTGATTTTCCTTCGACAATCCTCCATGATGCGTCCCAAATGTTCCCATGAAATTTGAGTAAGGTGTTAATAGTTGTAATGGTAGGTTCATTGGTACCACATGTTGTTTTGCATTTACGGTTAAATTTTGCTGTAGATGACAAAAATCTGATTTCTGATACTTGGCCGGTATAACTACATGGAATGGCGAATTTTTCTGATCCACAATTAACATCAGCGACACTTCTTTGTGAGTCCGAAAAACACTTCACTTTTGATAAAACACCAGGTACGCAATTATAGCACCCTTTAGTTTCTAATACTTCCAATCGACAATGATCTTCTGATCGGATCATAACTGGCACGAATTTGTGATCGATGTCCACGTTGATTATTGAAGTTGTAATGAAACTGGTTGATGCATGAATTGTCTCGTTAACAGTTGTTAATGTCCATGATTGAGTGTTTAATGGTAATATCTTGTCCAACTCTGTCGAAATACGTTGAAAATTTACATCTTTACATCTGCATATCAATTGCTCTTCTGTTGCGTCACATTTACAATTTTCTGTGAATTTGCACGAATTTATGTTTCGTGCGTCCGTTGGTGTGTCGCATTTTACTGGAATATCTTCATTTTTTGGAAATAGCATTGTTCTTTGATCTGATTGAATGAACCATGTTTTCAAGATTGGAGATGGTGGGATGTGAATCATTGTCAAGACAAATGTGAAGTCGTCAATGATTATGTCCTCATTTAGTTGCGCAGAAATATAATGAACTTTAACCATTGAATCGCTAGTTGATACTGTTGCTACTGTGATCTCTAGTTTTACGAATTCTTGCCATGATTCGCACTGAAAGATTTCATATATATGTTCGGATTGTGGTACAACAAAATGTCGATAGAATATGCATCCCGTACTAGGATAAAAACAGTCGCAGCCTAATGATCCACAGCTTGCACGACATCCGGTGGTTCCAAGAAAAGAATTTGCATCAGATAACTCTGGAAGAAGAGATGTAGGTAGAACGTCGAGACATTTGTTTCCCTTGCAAGATCCCATGTGTGGGCATCTCTTTGTACTCATCGTTTTCTGGATAACATCCCTTGAGAAGTACTGTGTAGATTTTACGCATTGTAAGTTCATTGCCAACCACATGATTCGTATTTCTTTGATAGTTGTCCCGTTATTCGTTATACGGAGACATGCCTCTTTCTTTAAGGGATTAAGATTGATGCTTTCCGAGGTTCTTATGTGACAGTTATCTGCAGTCTTTTGTGAACAGACTTTTATCTGAGTATTTGTTATTTCTATTTCTTGACAGCATTGAATAGTTCCCATGGAAAAAATGATCAATACTAACGGTTGTACTATGCTGTATACTTGGTTGTTTCTACGATTTCGTTGTTGATTGCATTTTACGCATAATGTTGACAGTCTTTTCCATATAGAGATTATAATGAGGATGATTAGATGGATAATGAAGAACATGATTTTTCCTGCTATTAAGCAGGGTGCCCCAATTCGTATTGGCACACTGCTAATGACATAGAGCATTGTCAAAAATATGTAAAGAAATATTACACCTCCAGTGATGGCGAATAATGGATGGCATTCAGGATTTGCGATATTAGCTACGCACCATGTACAGTCGATAGTTTTACAAAATGATACTGCAGGACAATTTTTGTCCTCCACTTGAATGTTATTTCCTTGTTTGCGTTTTATGTATACTAAGTGTGATTCTCTTTTGATTGATGCTGGTAGCCAGATGTCCGCAAACTTCTTAGTCGGACCTTTCGCATAGTGTGTACAAAATGAACTGGTACAAATTTCAGCTTCTTCATAATGATCCATATTAATTCGGATTCCTGTTGTTGTGCATAAAGAATTGATTGTATTTTGTAAAGGAGATGCATGGGCTTGTATGCTCAGAAGAATTAACATCGTGAGTGTGATCACTGTGTTCGTGAAGGGCATTGTCATTGAACGAATTGTACATGTCTTTGTTGATTTTCGTTTAATGTCGGATGATTCCTCTTCCGAGTCAGAATATTCTTCGTTATAATTGAGAGTCCTTCGTGATCGTAACGGATATCGTGGCTCGTTCGTTGGTCTAATGTTAGAATCTTCCGTCGCTTTTTGGAGAACAGGAGTTTTTTCGTTGGTGGTGTCTGGAATCTCCAACGGAATTATCTGATTTGGAGGTCTTCGGATGGTTCTTTTTCCCCATCCTCCTATGTGCGGATTTGTTGGGATTAATATTTGCAATTCTCTTGTTGCTCCAGATAAACTGTAAATGATATCTGTGATTCGTCCTAATTTCCAGTGATAGCGAGGTTGGTTTGGATCCATGACTGCTACTACTGTTCCAATGTCCGGTGTGATGGGCGAACTTCGTTTGTTATTAAGTTGTAGCTTTTGTACTTCTCGTAGTTCTTGTATGTACTTTGTTTTCCATAAAATCCAAAATTTATCCACTTGATTGACTGATGATTTTATTGCTCTTGACACCTCAATTCTTGTTTTTAATTGAACTTTTTCTTCGGGTAAGAGGTATTCGTCTTCGATGTCTGGATTGTCGATGGTTCCCAGATTCTTCGTTATATCGGGTACTATGAACTGATGTTGAAGGAAATCAATGGGGCGAATTGGTAGAATTTCATCGATTGCTTCTTCCATATATGTTAGTGGTCTACAATTGATCATGTTTGCAATTTCAAATATAAGGGTTCTGAGAGAGTCTCGTGGTAAAATTTGTTTACCAATCGTTTTGAACAATGATTCTTTGATTATCCTAATTATCCGTTCGTAGATTCCACCCTGCCATGGTGCAAATGGTGTGTTGAACTTCCAGCGAATCCTATGTGTTGCACAAAACGTGGAAACTTGTGATTCATGACTTGGTTCTGTTTCTTTGTTTAGTATGTGGTCGGTAAGTATAAACTGTGGTCCGTTGTCGGAAACAATGGAGTCTGGACATCCGTATATTGCCATGAATCTTCGGATTATGTTCAAAAATGCAATGGTTGAAAGGTCGTCTACCATTTCCAAGAAAGTCAGTCTTGTTGTTAGACATGTGAATATACATCCGTAAACTTTGGATTTAGACGTCTCGTCTTTGACATACAACGGTCCGAAGTAATCTATTCCTATATGTTGAAATGGTCTAGATTGAATTAATCGTTTCGATGGTAAGTCTTCCATTATTGGGTATTTGAATGGTAGATTATTGAATCGTTGACAAGGTAAGCACTTTCTAATGATTTGACGTGTTCTTGTGCGAATTCGCGGTATCCAATATTTTCGTCGAATTTCCGAAATGGTAGTTCCGACTGGCATGTGGTGTTTTCCATGGAAATGAAGTATTACTTGCGTTGTTAGATTTGATTGTGGTGGAATGAGAATAGGTTTCTTTTCATCTTCGCTTCCTTCCATTTTTTGCATCCTTCCATGGCAACGTATGATCCCAAGGTGATCTTTAATAAGATTCAGGTTTTTAAATTGTATGAGCTGCTTTTTTGTTAAAGCTTTCTGTTGATCTATAATGAGACATTGTTCTGCTGATTTTAATTCATCGGCGTCCATATGATCTCGCGTATGATGATGGAGTATATGTTTGGTAAAGGGATTGAGGTTCCCTATCTTATTTCGTAATTTCTGTTGTTTTGCACATCCTTTTATAAATCTCAAGGTATATAGTGCTATTCTTGTCATTTTACTAAATGAGTTGGTGACGTGGCAATTAAATATGTTGTCCTCTGGATCGGGGCAGTAATGATGAATAGAATTTACGTGAACCTTTTCTTCTCCTTCTGGATCATCAATAGTAAAGAATTGTGTCTCACTTGGCCATTCTTCGAGTGGAAGCCGGATGTAATCGGGACCATTCCACCATTTGGAAGTTTCAAGCTCATCCTTACCAAGTCCGCGAGTCCCAATGTCAGCAGGGTTATCGTTTGTTCTCACGTATCCAAAGGAAATTTGAACGTTCATGTGTTTTATTTCTTCAACCTCTTTACGAATTTGGCGTAATCTGTTCGTGACGTACACTCCGCCTTTCTCTTTTCCAGGTGGTTGATTTATCCATGCCTTAGCGATTTCACTATCTGTAAGCAGGTACGCGTGGTGAACTGTGATTTTACCATCATTAAGTGCATTAATGACCATCTTCGTTGCTGATATTCCCATGCATATTGCTTTAAGTTCTAATTTTGGTATTGTCCATTTTTCATTGATTGGTCGAATATTTGATCTTGCGTATACGAGGTGAGACCCCATAAAGTTGATAATGTATGTGCATGTTGCTGTAGCGTGATTGCTTGCATCTGTGAAAGTAACGATAGTATTAATTCCAGTCTTATCGACTACTTTCCGAGGGAGTTGTTTTTGGAAGCCACTTGCCATCTCGGTAAGCTTATTTAAATGAGCGCATCTCTCTTTAGATAGTTCAGTGTCCCAGTCATGTCCATCGTTCCAAATTTTTTGTTGTTCCATTTTCAATGGCAAGAGTAATGGTGTAAGGAATCCTGTGGGGTCGTACACGCTACCAATTATGCTTGATATCGTACGTTTGGACCATGTATCCCTTGTGGGTATGTGGCATTTTATGACCATTGTGTCATGGATCGAATCCCATGGAATTCCTAGGATCTTCATTATTTCTTCGGATGATCTATCTGTTTTGTCAATTTTAAGATTTAAGTGATTGTTGTTACTGCGAAATTCTCTGATATTCATGTTCATTTCATTGAAGATATTCTTGATATCGCAATACGTATCATACAGGTCGTCTAAGTCTTCTGTGTCAGTAGTCATGATCAAGTTGTCGACGTATAGGTTGTTCCGAATGTACTTTGCAATTTCGTGCTCCGAATTGTGCAAATGGTG
The DNA here is from genome assembly GCA_963931815.1 of Caenorhabditis plicata. Lineage (NCBI taxonomy): Eukaryota > Metazoa > Nematoda > Chromadorea > Rhabditida > Rhabditidae > Caenorhabditis > Caenorhabditis plicata. The sequence goes on from OZ007491.1 coordinate 6,948,969, forward strand.
TACGATTGTTGCTCCAAGTAAAAATGGTGAACAATTTAATCCAAATAATACACGTCGGAATCGTAGAATAATGATGTTTTCTTGGTCTGGTGCTTTTGATGTGTCTTTGACCCATAAAACTCTGGTTGAGTCTCTGTCGTCTTCGTGTAGATGAACAGCTAGAAATGCTTTTTCAACATCCGATACAATGACCGTATTTCCAGAGCGAAATCGTATGAGCAATTGTTTTAGATCGGGTAGAATTACTTCTCCTTGGTATAATACATCATTTAAACTGAGTTCATTTCGAAAGTGTGAGCTTCCATCAATTACCACTCTACATTTCGTAGTTGTTTTATGAGGAGTAATGACAGGTTGATGTGGGTTGTAATGGACGATCTGTGGTTGTGTATGATCATTCTCAATGCTGACATGTTCAATTATTCCCTTTTTCAATTGTTCTTTGAAAACGTCATCGATCTGCTTCAAAACATTTGGTGGATATTGTCTGAAGACACTAATCAGTCGTTTGTGAGCAATGGAATAGTTTGACGGCAATTTATCAGCATCTGGTTTGAATGGTAACCGTACATAGTAACCATCTCGTCGTTTCTCAATGCTTTCGGTAAACCGTTTCCATACTGTCGTGTTTTCTTTTTCTTTTTCTTCTTTTGTAGATCCTGTGAATTCGTCAGATTCTTCAAGAGTTGGGGAGCTGTTCCATCCAATAGGGTCATGATTTCCGGATATGACTACAGTGTTATATGACATTTTAATGTGATCGTCCTTCGATAGGGTATGTCGTCCAACAACTGTGTATCCAAATTCTGTATTCATCATGTGGAGTCCAGATGGGAGTTTTATCATTGTGCCTTTCCAAAAGTTGCACATGTAATCCATTCCAATGATGATGTCTGGTGTTGATTCCGAATTGTATATGTCTTTATTAATGTCGCTTTTAAAGTTGATTATGAAGTCTACATCTTCCTGTTGGAGTTTAGCTTTTGGGATTGTTCCAACTAGTTTCTCAGATACTAATGTCTCGATAACTTCTATGCCCCTGCATGTCTGGAGTTTTAATTCTGCTATGTCACATGTTGTCATAGATCGATGTTCCCCGAATGTTTGAACTATGATCTTGGTCTGTCCTTTCTTTTCAAGGTTCCATGTTTTAGCGAATTCTTGTGAGCAATACGTATTATCTGCTCCAGAATCGAACATTATTGTTATTTGATCCCATTGTTTTGTCGCCAAATTAAATGCCACTGCTTTAACTGTTGGAAGTATACCTGCTGATGGCTTTTTCCTTGTATGTGCGACATGAGTTGCAATTGATTCATTAATATGTTCTGAACTATGAATGTTGGAATGGGTAACTGTGTTAATATTCCTGGGCACCCTCTCTGGTCGAGTGTGGTTTTGTCTCTGATTTTGACTACTCCGGTCGTCGTTTGGTCTTAAACACAAATACTGAATGTGTTCTCCTTGACATTTTGCGCATTTGATATTGGCTGTACAATCTCTTGTTGGATGCTCTTTAAAACATTTCCAGCATCTGTTGTTTCGTTTGATTGCTTCTCGCTTTTCCTGAATTGTTCTATTGCAATTCTTGTTTAGATGATTTCCTTCGCAATAAACACATATCAGTTGCTTCTGTTCCCTTCTGATTGTGGGATTCTGCGTGTTGAAATGTTGTTTTCTTTGTATGTCAACATTTTTGTATTGATCTCGTTGAGAATTTGCGTATGTTCTCATTTGATCCGTATCGTACATCATTGCTTCGAGATGCTCATTTCTGTCGATAGTTTTTTCGATTTGGTCCATTACTGCATCTATGTCCCAAATGTGTTCGTCATCATCGTAATTTTCCGTTCTATCTTCGTATACTTTTAGTTGTATATTTTTTGAGAATTTCCGTATTATCATGTCTTTTATGATTCTGGAATTTAAATCTTCTCCGAGTTGTCGTAGCTGTTGAGTTGTAGCTTGTAATTTGTCAAAAAGTTCTCGTTGATCACATGTTCTATGTCCGTTGGCCTTTTCTTTTTTCAAAAGCTCGGTGAGATTCCTGATCATTGAGTCTTTATTCCCATAACGTTTTTTAAGAAACGACAGTGCTAATGGGTAATTTTCATTCGTAACTTCGTAGCGTTGAACGATTTTTCGCGCATTTCCTCTGAGACTGTTTAGTAAGTAATTAAACTTTTCTAGATTGGACAAATTCTTCGAGTCCACCGAATCTTCGAATATTGTTAGGAAATTGTTCCATTCTGAGGGAACTCCCTCGAAAATCGGGATTGGTATAGGTGGTAACCTTGTCTTTGACTTTTCCTCAGGTTTTTCTTCGGATTGTCTTGTTGCTTCTAGTGATCTATTTAAAGTACCAATAATGTCGTCAATTGTGTACTTACATTCGGTTGCTTCTTGTATCTTTTCAGTGACTTTGTCAATGATAGAATCTATTTGTTGTACACCTTGTTCATTAATATCTATATTCTTTGTTTCTGACATCAAGTCGTTTATTCGTTCGTTGAGATCAATCATTCTTTGCTCAATATTGTCCTTTTCACTAATGAGTGTTCGTAAGTCTTTATCAGGTATCGTCTGATTGCCTTTAACTACTGTTTTAATTGTGGCTAAAACAGGCATTAGCTTTTCTAATTTTTGTATCAGTGCATTTAGTGATCTAGTTGTTCCTGTCATATGATAACGTAAAGATGCCATTATGATTGACTTTAAAGTGTTGCTGCCACGCGGGACTTTTTTCAAGTAAAAAAAAATGTTCTTAAAACAACTAACTTCTTCCTTTGGTCCGTCTTCCTTTGGTCCGAACTTCTTCCTTTGGTCCGTCGCCTGATGCACCAAATTTATTGAATATGATTTATTGAATATTAGAGAATGGAGCAAGAATGTAAAGGAAGGTTATTTAGAAGGACAGGAGCGTCCTTTTATACAATTTTAATATAAACTTATCTGTTAAAGCGTGGGATAAAAATGTTACAACATAACATTAAGGAACATACAAAATATTACCAATGTCAATTATAGAATAAGCTTATACAAATTTAATATAAACATATCTGTTAAAAGCCTGGGATGAAAATGTTACAACATAACATTAAAACATACAAAATATTACCAATATCAATTATAGAATAAGCTTATCATGGTCGTTTACGACACGGAGAAAAGGTCTTGTTTAGACAGCCACACGGCCATTCATTAGGCAATCGAATCTATTCCTCTTTTGTTTCTCTTCAATTTTTGTTATCTATTTTTTGTTTATTATTTGATGAAAAGAAATGAAAAGTTTAATTTAAAAGTGAGAATGGATGCAATAAAAATATTGATGAGAAACAAAAGAGGAAGATACGTGATGGCCTTAATGGCCGTGTGGCTGTCTAAACAAGACTTTTTCTCCGCCCCCAATTTAATGCTCTTCCATTAGGCATCGATCTCTGAAATGAATAATATTTTAAAGGATGTAAAAAATTGTTTATGTACTTCTCCTAAAGCTCACTATTAAATATCTCGGTCACGCCAATTGATGTATAAATAATTGGAGCTCCGTTTACATACTCTAAATTAATATTTTTATATGATTTTTTATTTTTTTATTTTTTTGATATTTTAAGAAAACATCATATACGATAAGGAAAACAGTTTTTATAAATATTAGGGTGAACCAAAATTCATTCGATGGTCATTCCAGAAGCGAGGTAGGTTTTATCAACTCCTTCAAGTAAATTATTAGGGTGAACCAAAACTTTTTCCGATTTCCTATATCTTTTTGTCTAATTGTTTTTTTACCAAATAAATAATATATGTCTTGAACAGCTCTATCATAATATATATATATATATATATTAAAATTGTTAATTGGTCTTTTATTTAAAATATTTTTTACTTGTAGAAGAAACATGGAAAAATCCGAAATTCGTATTCTTTTACGCCATTACTGGAAACAAAACTTAATCGCAACTGCAGCAACAAAAAAGGCATGCCAAGTTGAAGGCGACAATATGGTCTCGGATCGTACTGCGCGAAATTGGTTCAAAAGATTTCACTGATCTCGAGGGCAAGACACATTCAGGCCGACCTACGACAGTGGATTCTGAAGCAATCCGTGAAGCTGTGGAGACCAATCCATCAATAAATACTCGCAGATTGTCGGGAGAGCTCGATATTCCTCAAACATCAGTTGTACGGCATCTTCACGCCCTTGGGAAAGTCAATAGACGCTGCCGAGAAGTGCCTTATGCATTGACTGAAATTCAAGCGTGTCGAGACATGCCGAAAACTGCTCGAAAATCCACAAGATTGCCGTTTTATTCGTAGAATTGTTAATTGTGATGAAAAGTGTGTCTACTTAAGTAATCCGGACAGACAAAATCAATGATTGGAACCGAGTCAAACGGCGGAAACGGTAGAAAAATGTGATCGTTTCTCAAAGAAGTGTGTTTGGTGGAATTACTAAGGCGTAATTTACTTCGAGCTAGTTCTAAATGGTCGGACAATCGACGCAGACCTCTATTGCGCCCAACTTCATCGAAAGTATGCGGCACTTGGCGAGAAACATCTAGAATTGATCAATCGGAAGCGGATACTCCTTCAACAAGACAATGCAAAACCGCACACCGCCAGACAAACGAAGGAAAAGATAAAAATCTTGACGCCATTGAACTTGTTCCACATCCAGCTTATAGTTCGGACCTTGCACCATCTGATTATCCCCTTTTCCTATCCATGGCACACTTTCTTCGTGGTCGTAGCTTCAATGACCTGGCCGATGTCGAAAACGGGTGCCGCAAGTTTTTCGCCTCAAAGAACAAGGAGTGGTACCGCAGCGGGATCAAACAATTTGCGGCTTCAAGGCATAGAGCCAAATGGTTTTTACTTTGAAACCTTATCGTTTTTCATGTCTTGTAAAATTATGTTTAACATTTTAATAAAAATCGGAAAAAACTTGGTGCACCCTAATTTCTGACATTTAAAAAACTTAATTTTGTAAAATGTGATTATCCTTAATTTTACTATAAAATAATGTGCAACAATTATAAAGACAATTTCAGAATGATACGCGCCAAGTCATCAGCGCTTGACGAGCACGCAGCAATCGCGCTGAGCAATTGCTTTGTACGAGACTACGATGATTTTAATATGAAGTTTGAGAGAAGTTCGAAAGCGCAAATCGGAAAACATCGAATGAGACTTTTCCAACGCTGGACGAAGGAGCTGGAGAATTTGGGATGCGTGCGGACTGTAGGCCAGGCAATTTTAACGTTAATTTTCTTCGCTGTATAAAATACCGATTCAGATTAGAGCTCGAGTGAAAGGCGATTTAGCTGCTGTCAATAAAAGAATTATGGAGAATAGAAGGAACACTACAGGATCTGAGAAGCCTATAATTCAGAAATTTGACACAGCGAGGCAGATAATGTATGATTTCTTGGACGCCAATTGGGATGAAACGCAGCACAAACTGATCGATGACGAGCCACCATCTGGTAGTAAGAATTCTTGCATGCTGGAAGACGTTAATTCAACGGTATTGATTTTATTCTTTTATACCAAATGCGATGACCATCGCAAATTGTGGCGCACTTTTCAAATATTATTTTTCCATTTAATTTTTATGATTATTTCCTTGTTTATGCTCGTTCTATACTGTTTTTGCTTTAATAAATAGAAAAATATGTTATAGATGTTGTTTAAATAGTGGAATAATTGTGGGAAATGATTATAATCATAAAAATTAAATGAAAATATAATATTTAAAAAAGTGCGCCACATTTTGTGGTGGTAATCGAATTTGGCGACGACTATAATTAAACGTTAAAGTTTAAACAGTGACCACCCAAGTGAATTATACGGGCGATATATATTTTTTTGGTTGCGCGAGAGCGTTAGCTATGCGAAAAGACTTAAAAAATTGAACAATTCAATGAGCAAGGGTTTCCGCTTAAAGTGGGAACTTTACTTTATCATTGAATTTGACTTTATTCAAATTTTGAAAAATACATTATTCAATTAAAAAAACTATTATGTAGACTTGACGAAGGTTCGGAATATAATAATAGTTTATTCAGTATATGAAGTACATTAGTAACGGAATAGATACATGACTAAGTCATTTAACAACAACTAAACGGACCTTCTATACTATGTCATCTGGCGGATTATCACCTATATTGTGATATGATCCGAGGTCTTAGGGAATGTCTGCTGCTGCATGGCTGCGACATATTATTTTTTCACGCCCATTGAAATCTCAAGAACGAAACCTCAGAAAAGTCAATTTTTTTTTGCAACATTTATATGCACTATAGACTTTTAATCGAAGCCAGTAAGATAGTCGATCAAATTAGCTTGTAGTTAGCTTAAATTAGCTTAAGTGCACGCCAACTGGAAATAACGATTTTCCGATTTTAAGCGTTTCTAAAGATTTTTACGTCTTTTCAATAAAAATTTGATTACTACAATTTAATTAAGCTATCCTTAAACTATCTAAAAATATAGAAATTTTACTAAAAAGTTAGATTTGAGCATTCTAAGATCATTTAATTACTATACTAGTTGGCGTGCACGTGGATTTTAATAAAATATGTTAAAATATTGCAAAGTAGGCAATTTCATTAAGCGTTTAGAAAATGTTAATTTTCTAGGAAGAGAACATTGAAATCGTGGCTGAACATCTCACAAACAATGTGAATTCTTCAATAGAGACAACAGAAGTGAAAATAGAAGACGACGATCAACCGAGCTCTTCCAATACGAACAGCTTTGATGGATTTGAGAACAACGAGGATCATGATTATGGAGTAAGAAGGAATCTGAAAAAGTATTCAAGCACAAATTAAACATCTTTAAAATTTCTATTTAAGATATCGATATGTTGTCGACAAAAGATCAAGAATTTTGACATTAGAACTTCAACGCGCCGAAGTAGCTTTGAAAAGGGAAAAAATGGAGTTGGCTAATCAAAATCTTTTACACAAAGTCTTACAAGTGCAGCTCGAAGCAGCATCTCTTGAAAAGCAGAAGCATAGAAATGAGCTGCAATATTTTATGAGAAAAGGAAGGAAGGAAGTATCTGACGATGGTATAGAAGAATAATTTATTTGTTGTGTTGTTGTTGTTGTTGTTTGCAATAATTTTCTTTAATTTTAATAAAAGTATTTCCAATTAATTTATTTTTTACCACACGTGAGCACACAAAATTTAGATGAATATTTTTCAATATATAAACGTTTATTACTAAAAAACTTATTTATAACATGATATAACATTGATAGCTCGTCTTAAACTATCTCAAAAATATAATTATCTTTTTTAATCGCTTAACCCTTTCATTTAGTGTGCATGAGTTACATAATTTTGTTCCTCGTAAATATTTGAACTTTATTTGGTAAGTATAGAATTATTTGGTTGCTGTTATGCACGCCAACAGGCACGGTAATAAAAAGTGCTCAGAAAACGTGGTCAGATTCTGGCGTAAAGAATATTTTTGAAAAGTAAACATGAAAGTTGTAAAACACGTGTAACAATAGGAAATTCATTATATTCAATTGGTATGGTTATGCATTCATTAATTGAAATACCCATACACTAGCTGACAAAAGTTTTGTCACAAATGTTTTTTCGGGTTTAACTTTTTTATGACTTGACCAAATTGGCTGATTTTTTGGTATGATAGATTCATATGGTTGTAGATTATTTTACAAATTCCCGCTTGTGATTACGATGATTCGTTTTACAGTGACAAGCGTTTATCGTAAAACGCGTAGCTCAAAGATATTACGCACATTTCTTGCACTGCATTTTTAAATAATTTTTAAAGTTCAATTATATATTTTTTTTTAAATTTATTGAAAATAGCAGTAATTGGCAACATTTTAGAGATGACTCCACGTAAAGAAACTCCAATTGCCACCCGGCAAGCTGTTATCAATATGAGGAAAAACGGAATGCGTGGTACCGAAATTGCCATGGTAATTTAAACCAAATTTTGCTACTATAACATGTTAAAGACTGATTCACATAAAATATCAAAAAATCAGCCAATTTGTTCAAGTCACAAAAAAGTTAAAACCGAAAAAACATTTGTGACAAAACTTTTGTCGGCTAGTGTATGGGTATTTCAATTAATGAATGCATAACCATACCAATTGAATGAGTAAGTTTGTTGAGTTTCGATATATTATACCAAAAAACATCAATGATGGTATTGTTATACAATTAACATGATCAAACCAATAGAATTAATATGAACAATAATAATAGAAGAAACACGATAAAAGGTGTAAAATCCAGTAAATCGAATATTCAAATCCATCCATAATTGTTAAATAGAAAATAATCGTTATAAGACATTGTAATTTATCGGTCAAATATTGCAATTTTTTATATGAAACTGCTTCTCTTTGAAATACTTTTTAACCATAAGCAATTCATATCGCTATTGAAAACTTGCAAAGCGACAAGCACACGAGACGAGACAAATGCTCGAAACTCAAACTTGGGATAATTAAAAAGTTGTTATATTATCTTTTGTTTGACAACAATTTTCATGTTGTTTGGCAAAGTATAGATTTATCTGATAGCGCTTTTTCTTCTCTACAAAACTGTGTCTTTAGTTTGTTCTTAAATTTTAAATTTTCATCATTTTTCAGGCTTAGAAATGAACTAACCAAGAGGCAAAAATCACCATTTTCGACATATGCTCTTCATCGCTTTCCATCGAAAACAAAAAACAGACGAAGCCGTGCGGGAATATGAACGAATACTATTTTATTGTTTCAGATCGTCCATTAAGTTCTGATTCGGATGATACCAATATTCAAGTTTGTACAGTTTCTAGGCTCACTTCAATCCAAATGAGTCCGAAAATCTCAAATTTAGGCGTCAACTTCTGGTTGCAAAGTCTATTGTCATGTTTATTGAATTTTACATACGTTGAACATGAATATGTTGTTAAATAATTTTAGTAGATTAAAATTAAAGCGTTTTTGTGTTTAAGCCAATAAAAAAGCAACTATTGAACCAAAATTTTTTTCCGATTTCCTATATCTTTTTCTCTATTTGTTATTTTTTACCAAATAAATATTTATATATATATATATATATATTTTAAAGCAACGCAATTGCAGCAGCAAAAAAGATATGCGAAGTTGAAGGCGACAATATGGTCTCGGATCGTACTGCGCGAGATTGGTTCAAAAGATTTAACGACGGCGACACTGATCTCGAGGACAAGACACATTCAGGCCGACCTACGACAGTGGATTCTGAAGAAATCTGTGAAGCTGTGGAGACTAATCCATCAATAAGTACTCGTAGATTGTCGGCCGAGCTCGATATTCCTCAAACATCAGTTGTAAAACATCTTCACGCTCTTGGGAAAGTCAATAGACGCTGCCGAGAAGTACCTCATGCATTGACTGAATTTCAAGCTCGAAAACGTGTCGAGACTGGCCGAAAACTGCTCGAAAATCCACAAGATTACCGTTTTATTCGTAGAATTGTAACCAGGGATGAAAAGTGGGTAATCCGGATAGACAAAATCAATGGTTGGAACCTGGTCAAACGGCGGAACCTGTCGCAAAATGTGATCGTTTCTCAAAGAAGGCACTTCTGTGTGTTTGGTGGAATTTCGAAGGGTCCAAATGGTCCGACCATCGAGGCAGACCTCTATTGCGCCCAACTTGATCGAATGCATGCGGCACTTGACGAGAAATCTCCAGCATTGATCAATCGGAAGAGGATACTCCTGCAAAACCGCATACCGCCAGACAAACGAAGGAAAAGATCAAAAATCTCGACGCCATTGAACTTCTTCCACATCCAGCTTATAGTCCGGACCTTGCGCCATCTGATTATCCCCTTTTCCTATCCATCGCACACTTTCTTCGTGGTCGTAGCTTCAATGGCCTGAAAACGAGTGCCGCGTGTTTTTAGCCTCTAAGAGCAAGGAGTGGTACGGCAGCAGGATCGAACAACTTGCCAATAGATGGGTTCAAGCCATAGATTAAAATGGTCTTTACTTTGAAACCTAAATGTTTTTTCATGTGTTGTAAAATTATGTTTAAGTTGTTAATAAAAATTCCGTAAAAAATTTTGGTTCACCCTAATACTTTATATTACAGTACTCCATGTGAAGATAACAATTCGAGATTTTTCCCAAATATACCCGAAAAAAAGCAAAAAAATATCGCCGGTACCATTTATATGGGTGATCTAAAATGAGCCACGGTTTAAGCTGTTACAGCTGGCATGTTAATTGGAGAACTCAACGCTCTCCAGCCTATAACATTGACAAATGTCAAAACTTCATTAGGCCTCGTAAGATTACACACAACAATAAAACATTCAAGTACATAACATATTTATTAATTTCCATTCAAAAGTATTTTTGCTGAAAATAACTAACATAAATAATCGATTGATATCCAATTTGGTTGATATTGCTTGCCAAAAATTTATTCAGTCGATGCACATTACTAACAATAAAATAGATTAATTGCACGTGTACCCAAGATTTGGAACATTTAACAAATCAATGCCAAAAATTGATTTATTTTCCGAATCGAATATACTGGCTCTTTCTCTTCTCAGCCATTTGCTGCTCAGTTGGGAACGAACGTCCAAATCGCACAAACGCCGACTTACGCTTCTGCATCACATTCTACACCAAAATATAATACTAATAAGGATTTGGTTCTACTCAGACCCACCATGTCATCATAGTCAACCGATCGCTTGCCAAGCCGCACGAAAGCCGATTTTCTCTTCTGCACCTGCTGAGGAGCATCCGGCAGTGGCAAGTCGACACTGCCCTCGCCATCTTGTAACAGGTATTGAAGCTCGACCAGCGATCCCATGAGCTCTTCTCTCAATCGGCACATATGAAGGGTCGGGAACTTTTCACAGAATCTCTCCGCGTGCAGTTCATCCAGTGGCACCGCTTTAATTAGCATTGAGCACGCGACAACGAATAGAGCAATTGTTTGAAAGTAGTTCATTCTGCAGACAACTTGGATTAATATTAAATGTTAGAATAATTCTAATATTTGGAAATATAAGTGGCAAATGAAATGTTTAAAATGATTTTCAAATTATATATAAGCTGGACATTTTGTATGAAAGATAATGCACATCCGGTTTGGATATCCGTTATGAATTAAACGCAGTTCATACGGTAAGATACTAGAAACGAAATGAAGCCAATATCATCATATAGCATCATAATTAATATGAAATGAATGAGGCGTGAGCTCTGAAACACAAACCTTGCGGATTAAGCTTCACTTATATGGTTTCATTCGTTTTTTATTCCAAAATTACATCATTTAGAGCTAATTGAACTTGTAAATAAAAATGACTAAACGTAATGAATGCATACCAACTATAATTAAGCTATAGTGTCATTCGACCAAATGCTACAAAACTTTTAAGTAAAAAAAAAACTTTTAAGAAAATCCAAACTACAAGTCTCCGCCTAAAAAAGTTTGAATGAAAATAAATTTCAGAATTGAATTAGAATAATATTTAATTGGAATTGCCTGGAAACAAAATAGTTCTCTTTTTATATAGTACTAAAAATTTGCGCGTTTTCAAAACAGCTGTAAATCATTTTGAGCCGGAGAGCACAATGAAATGTTTTTTTTGTTACCGAAATATTATTATTATTGGTATTGTGCTTTTTATGCCTAACAAGACGACAACTTGATTTATTTCTACAATAAACACGCCAATTATGAATGAAATTAAATTTTAATAATAATAATAACATTATGAAAAGATTTATTGTATTCGCGTTTTATTTTTGATCGGATTTACATAAGAATATTGCACATGTCATTTAATGATGTCATCACTTATTAACATCCGCCTAATTTGACACAATTAAAAAAAAAATTATCCCAGAATATCTCCTTAACAATAAATACATTTTTTCCCTTAAGAAATGTTTCCCAAGCAAAGAAGCCAGTAGTTTAACACGCCAAATCGAAATAGCAATGTTTAAACGTGTGTGGAAATTTTTTACGTCTTTATAACAAAAACTTTTTTTACAATTTAATTAAGCTTGCCTTAAACTATCAATAAATGTAATAATCTTTCTAAAAGGTTAGATTTGAGCATGCCTACTGAGCTCATTTTATTACCATACAGATGGGGGTGGTTTAATAAAATCTTTTGGACTATAATCACGTACAAAATGAAAGTGCCCTTTACTAAAGAACTTTAACCAGCGTAAAGAAGTTGATGAACTCGGAGCGCGTTTTAAACATAAGCAAATATTTGTTTTTGTCTTTATCTTGGCGAAAAATCGAGTTCAATTCAATGGAAACATAGTTTTCAATTAAATAGACGATATATTTCACATAAAACCTAGTGATTTCAAGCTTCCGTAGCGCAGTCGGCAGCGCGTCAGTCTCATAATCTGAAGGTCGTGAGTTCGAGCCTCACCGGGAGCAGCTCTTTTCCTTTTTTTAAGTTATCCCAGATTCTAAAATGGCAAGTTTAATAATCAGTACAAGTTATAAACTGTATTTGGAATTGTATTTGGAATATTAATTGGAATTGTCGATTTGGTGTCCACAATTTCTAACTATCCCATAACTTGTTGAAAAATCGAGTTCAATTCTATGGAAACATTGTTTTCAATTATATAGACTATTTATTTCACACAAAAATTAGTGTTTTCAAGCTTCCGTTCTTTTAAGATTCTGCACTTTGCGCTTGACGGTGGCGTGACTGTGTTTTGCACGAAATTGTTATCAAAACACGTGCAAAACTTCCGCCAGTACATTCAATTCAAACCGAAAAAGTAACCAAAGATTCATCAAAATTACACGAAGCGTCCTCACTCCAAAAAACAACATCAAATTTTAACAAAGATTGATGACGTGTTTACGCTATATAACAGAATGAGTCTGTTTTCATGCAAAAAGCACCTCGCGTCCTAACAGGAACACTTTTCGTGCAAAACCACCGTCAAGCGCAAAGTGCAGAGGAGATCTTGAACTATTAATTGATAACAAACTGTCTTTTATTAATAACATATTTTACGTTTCGCATTCTTGTATGATTAAATGACGCCAATTGTTAAATTCTTTAAAATCCTAAAACCTCCTTATTCCCCTAAATTGTCATGTCTGCTGGAAAACCCACTAACTAATAATGATCGTAGGGTATTTCCTACTTCAAACCCATTTTTAAGTACTTTACAATATTTTTGGCGAGCTGAGATTTTTTGTGCATACGTTTTGACTCAAAACGAATCTTCTTGCAAAGTTTCATCAAAATATGAGATGTTGACCTTTTATGCTTCCCTTGTAAGATTGTTTACGCGTAAGGTTTGCCAGAGTGGCAATATTATATATTCATCGTATAACTATTCGTGTCAATAGAAAAACGGCGTCTGAAACTTATATTTAAAACTTATTATAAAATACTACAAAATACTTCTGCCCTTCTTTTAATAGATTAATTTGTTTCTCAAACTCCCCACGAAACCCGTTAATGTTCAGAGTCCCCGTGAAACTATTCATAACAACTTTTTTGTAAATAATTTTTTACTAATGATTTTTAAATTCACTAAACTTTAAAAATTAAAGCTCGTTCGAGGGAAAATTTTCTAGTTTATTCTTAAGGTGTTAGAATAATTTAAGAAAAGTTTATTAAGCCGGCTGATTACTGTAAAAATCATATTGCAGGGTTGTGCGCCAAGAAAATAACAAACAGAGAGATTCAAAGCAGAATTCGGAATATTCATTTTTGATGGATGATATACATTTCCTTAAGAAGATCACATTGAAATCTCTCGTGCATCCTAATAAAAATGAATATTTTGCAAAATTAAAAAAAATTTTCACATAAATTCTCTCTCAAAGGATCTCTTAAAACATTTCTTTCGGTTAAAATTTTCATGAAAAATCAGTTTAAATGAGTTTTGTGAGCTCCTACTATTATGAATTCAAAAGTTTTGAAGATGTAATATTTACTAAAATCAAATTATAAACAAAACGAATTTCTGTTCTTGAAATACTACAAGATTTTTGAGTTTCCATCGAACTTCCGCTCTGAGCTTTTGAAATTGATGGTATAAACAGCACGCTAAATTGGAATAATGATTTTTCGATTTTTAAGAGTATGTTAAAGATTTTACGGCCTTTCTAGAAAGGACTGTTCACGACAATTTAAACAAGTTATTCTTAAACTATCTAAAAATATGAATATCTTACGTAAAATTAGATTTGAGCACGTTTACTGAGTTCATTATGGAATCAAACTAGTTGGTGTGTAAACACTTATAAAATAAAATAAATTTTTGGAATAAAATTTGAAATGTTTTAGTCTCAATGTTCTGATTCTGTTTTTCTCACTATTGATGTTCTCGGTGTGTTTTAAAATATCTTAAAACCTAATTTGGTTTGTTAAATGATAGATTTGAGAGGCTTCTCTGAGCAACTGGAGTTGTAACTTCAGTTAGTGTTGTGACGGAAGGTTAAGCTGAAAGCCAAAGCGCACACTTTACTAGTCACTCTTGATAGTCCCGTTAATGTTAATAATATATTTAATTATAATTTTTAATATTTGTTGTCACGTTACCCGTGCCCTAGTTTTGTTATCAACTTATCTAATCGTGTTGTCATATTCTCATTCCTATATTCTGAGCCAGCAAATAAACAGTTAGCCGTAAATCCACCAGCCTCTAGGATCATAACAGTTAGTGTGTAGCTTGAAAGCCAGCTTGAGATACCTTTCATTTAGCAATTTAAATTAGCGCGCTGGATATTATAAATATAACATTGAAAAAATATATTCTTAACTAATAGAATTATTGTAAAACAAACCTCTTAACGATGACCATTCATGTAAGCAAATCATCCAATTGCAAGACGTTAACCTAAAATTTGAGAATTAAAATTATCCAAAACTACCAAAAAAAAACAATTAAGAGTTTCTTCTAAACAACTAGTGGATATTGATCATACGTATTTAGCTGTTTAATTTAATTGTATGGTAATGGACAGATTTGAAATATTCATATTCTTGACAATTATTTCCGGTTGAATTCCTCTGTCTGGAGAAATGAAATGAATAAGGGAATGAATTGTCTTTTAGCTTTAATAAATAGTAGAGAAGGATGAGTAATCGCATCATTTTTGAATAATGCTAGGTTTAAAATTAATTGAATGTTATTATTTTCTATTATGTAGATATGTTTTATATCTTCTTGCCTTTTTTGATTTTATTTAGCTTTAGCCATATAGTATTGTTCCTGAATATTTGATCTAAATGGGAAAAAAAATGTCAAAGTTAAGGCGCAAAATAATAGTAATTGTTGTGACGGAAGGTTAAGCTGAAAGCAAAAGTGTATACTTTACTAGTCACTCTTGACAGTCCCGTTAACGTTAATTATATATTTAATTCTGTATATTTATGAATATTAGTTGTCACGTTAATTGTCCTGCCCTGGTTTTGTTATCATCATATCTAGTTGTGATTTTATATTTTCATTCTGACATTTGAGTCAATAAACGTTAGCCTTGAATCCACCAGCTGTAGAACTACAACAGTAATTATCAGATTAATAGCATTATAAGCGAGGCTATTAGCTCGTCAACTGCAAATGTTGCAGTTAAAGTCCATTTAAGGCGCCCATATAAATTAAAGTGGCAATAGTTTTGATGGTCCAGATGCGAGATTCCATACACTTTTTCTTCAGCTTCAAACTGATTTACTTGATTACTTGTTTGTCAGTCTTCATTCCGACTGCGGCGAGATGCGGACCAGCTCTTTCAGTGTTCGGCTTTGTCTTTCAAGTGTTGACCAATGTCCAACACAAATGAGCAGCTTCATCGTAACTAACAAATCAAAGGAAGTTGCTGGAATGTGAAGAAATAGTAGATTGCATTTGTAGAATGCTAAATATGGAGTCCTTCGTAGCATAGTCATTGTGTACGATCATCGTCTTTGTTGGGTTGATTTCTAGACCGTGATTTCTAGCCTTTTCTTCAGTCGATTTTAGACTTATTTCTTCTAAGGAACTTCTAATTAGCACCAGGTCGTCAGCGAATTCGAATTGTTTCAAAAACCTTCCATCAACACGGATATCTTCAGCTTCTTCCACACTCTCCGTGGATTCATCGAGAATCATTTGGAGAGCAAATGTTAATAGAGCTGGTGATGCCGAGACAACTTGACGCTTTTGTTCCATGGATTCTGATTTCTGAAAAACGAAAAGTCAATTAGATCTAGTTCCAGAGGGAATTTGAATTCCTTACATTTTTGCAGAACAGAATGGATATTGTAGATGATCTTCTAGACCATCCTTCCTCTTTCGTAGGAGACTCACTTTGGCTATTTTCCAATCTTCTGGTATTCTTCTTTTCGTCAAAATAGTGTTGAATGCTTGAGCGCGAAGCCAAATAATAGAGACACGCTCTAAACCAGCAAAAAATCTACATTCCATTGACATTAGTTCAATCTTCTGCGCCGAATTCCATCTTCCATCTTCCATTTCCGTTTTCCGCCTTTCATTAAAAAAATTCCGTGCAACACTGATTGTTACGTATCACGTGACATCATCACGTTGTTTTTCGCAACACAGGTGACGTGTCTTTAGTATTTATATAGCAAAGTTATTCCATCCGATTCTATCCGAGCCTATCCAATTCAATTCTTCTATTCTTGTATTCTCAATAAATACATTAAGTTGGGACTCAGAAAAGATGCTCATATTGTAAATTTCGGCAAGAAGCGCATGTTTTTAGATAGTTTAAGACGGGCTAGTAACAATGACTTGTCAAGTTATATGGAAATAATAATACGTGTAAATTAATAATACACGTTAAACTATTGAAAAATATTCATTTCGATTTGGCGTGCATATTCTAAAATATACAGACAGTATCTGATAAATAATTTATATTAAAGAACTTCCTTAAATCAGATTATGGAATACTAAAAATTTAAAAAAAAATCGACGATTTCATTTAGCGTGCTATTGATACTTATGGAGAATAACTTCTTTTAATATCACCGCTGCAATTGCGACAAATAAATAGTTATGTTTAAAAGTTCATAAAGTATTCAAAAAGGTTTTAACGAAGAGCTTGGTGCCACAGAAGATGTGATTAAATGTTGTGACGGAAGGTTAAGCTGAGAGCCAAAGCGCACACTTTACTATTAAGTCTTGATAGTCCCGTTAACGTTAATTATATATTTAATTATATAGTCGTCGCCAAATTCGATTACCGCCGCAAAGTGTGGCGCAATTTTTAAATATTATTTTTTCATTTAATTTTCATGCTTACTTTCTTGTTTAGGCTCGTTAAATACTGTTTTGCTTAAATAAATTGAAGAATATGTTTTAGATGTTGTTTCAATCGTGAAATAAACGTGGAAAATAATAAAAATCATAAAAATTAGATGAAAAAATAATATTTAAAAAAGTGCGCCACACTTTGCGGCGGTAATCGCATTTGGCGACAACTATATTTATTAATATTTGTTGTCACGTTACTTGTGCCCTAGTTTTGTTATCAACTTATCTAATCGTGTTTTCTATTTATTCTTATTCATTATATCCGAGCCAATAAACGTTAGCCGTGAATCCACCAGCCTCTAGGATCATAACATTAAATATTCATAGTACTTTGATAAGAATTGTAGATTCTTATATCGTTTATAATATTCTTGTTATAATGCACGCCAAATGAAAGTGACGATTTCGAACGCATTTTATTAAAATACCCGTGCTAAAACTGTAACCAAATCTTACTTTAATATTGTAAGCTTATCTTCAAATAAGTCTTTCACTTTAAATTGTTACATTATTTTAGTTTGATATAACTATCCTGTGCTCCTGTTTTTAAGAAACCATTTGACGTGCACAATGCTGAATTCAAGTAAAAATATTCCTTTTAATATTTTTAATTTTACAAGGGAAGTCACTTTAGCGTCCGCTTGAGATTTTGATGAGACTTGCACCATTGATAGATTCGGATGCGCTGATTCCAAATCCGTTTTCAAAAACGGCGCAATTTTTCTCTGAGCCGAGATATGAGCCGCCAAAGTTTATTTTTGACAGCTTCATTGACGTGCATAAACCATAAAATGTCCGACACAAGGAATAACTTAATTAAATAAGAAAATTATTTTGCGTGAGAAATGTGGCAGCAGCGAGTGGATGGATCAAATGGAATGGTATAGTTATTATGGGTGGTTATTGCGGTGGGTTTTAAATATTGATAATGTTTATTTCGATTTTCTATGCAATTTACAACTTGAATAACTTTAATCATTTCTCCAATTAATTATTGCAAGTTGTTGAAAAACATTTTCATTCTTTTTTAAAAGTTAAGGGTTAAACAGCCAACAAAATTAATTTTCATTGGTAAAGTTAAAATATGTCCTAGCAACATTTATGAAAATTAACTTCATGCCATGGTATCAGCGAGTGTGAAAAAAGTTGCCACCATGCCTGTGAAAGCGTTTTACATGATGATGATCACCAAGATTTTTTCATAAATTACTTTTGAAATTTTGTTCCATGAGTTTGTCGACATGGAACTGACAAAGAATAGAACTGACGATTTTCCGTAATTTTTTTAATTGGTGGAAAATTCATACGTCGCGATGTGCTGGCTGACTGCCCTGAACTTTTCAGGAACTACTGAATCTTAAATCTTGGTAGTCTTTCATAACGGTGATGCTACCCCGATTATCACCTTTTCCTCTGCCAAACCAAATGAGGGGTGTTTTCTTCAATGGCGAAGAGGATCTCTAAAACTGTCTCAACAACTTCTTCAACAGTCGAAGAAAAAATTTTTTGTTCAAATAAATCTTTGTGAATACTCTATGAACTAATTTCTCAACCCAATACCTTGTATAAGCATATTTTCATTCCTTCCTATGCTGCCGCATATTCTGTGTATAAGGGTAAAGCGGGATAGCAAACATTTTTATACGAAGTAAGTTAAGATAAGGTAGCATAAACGTTGTGAAAGACTATACCAAGATTTATGATTCAGTAGTTCCTGAAAAGTTCCGGGCAGTCAGCCAGCACAAATTTTGTTGGCTGTTTAATCCTTAACTTTTAAAAAAGAATGAAAATGTTTTTCAACAACTTGCAATAATTAATTGGAGAAATGATTAAAGTTATTCAAGTTGTAAATTGCATAGAAAATCGAAATAAACATTATCAATATTTAAAACCCATCGAAATAACCACCCATAATAACTATTCCATTCCAATTGATCCATCCACTCGCTGCTGCCACATTTCTCACGCAAAATAATTTTCTTATTTAATTAAGTTATTCCTTGTGTCGGACATTTTATGATTTATGCACGTCCATAAGGCTGTCAAAAATAAACTTCGGCGGCTCATATCTCGGCTCAGAGAAAAATTGCGCCGATTTTGAAAACGGATTTGGAATCAGCGCACCCGAATCTATCAATGGTGCAAGTGTCATCAAAATCTCAAGCGGACGCTAAAGTGACTGCCCTTGTTAATTTAAACTCAAGAACCAAGAATTTAATGTCTTTTACCAAAAAAATTAAAATAAACAATATTTCATTATTATAATCAATTACGGTAGTTTAAATAAGAACCCTATTCCAGTTTTTTTAAACAAAAATTCTATAAAAAATCACATATGCGAAAGTCTTACAGTAGAAATAATAAAGATACAAATAAATGATCAAACTTGATACGAAAATGATGCGATAAGAACACACTTATATATTTATGTTTTAATAAGCGAAATGTACCTTTTCCATTTTCCCAACAACTATTAATAACCTTTAGTTCTCCTATTATTCGCCTAATTTTCTCAGGCTTGTTGATTATTCGCGATAAACATGGTGTTGAATGTCCCAACGGAAGCGATAAATTAAAGAAACAACAACTTTGCGAAATAAATTACTTTTCCGCCGTTTTTTAATGCTTTAAATTACCGGAAATATGAGAAAAATATTTTCATATTCTCGAAATTACTTCCTCAAAAAGTTTGAATTGCGACTTTATGAATATTTAATAGTAAAGAATTATATTTAAGTCAGGAAGATATTACAATGAAAAAAAAAGAGAAATATTTATCAAAAAAAAGAAAGAAAAAAATGGGAATAGAAATATCAAAGACTAGAAGTCATAAGAAGGACCAGCTCGAGACATGGATTAGAAATCAACAGGAACAAAACCGTCATCATGTACAACCGTCATGCAACTCAAAGAGACATAAGTTCAAACGGGTCTAAGTGTCCAATCTCTCGTGGAACTCGATATTTGGGAAGCTGGATAAACATTGATGGCTCTCTTGACGAAGAAATATTCAGGCGCTGCAAAGCCGCATGGTCATCTTTCTCTAAGTGTAAAATACTATTGCCGCACTTAGACAAGAAACGCATCAAGGAACTCATCATGCAGAACATAATACCAGCTCTCTTATACGGTAGTGAATGTTGGTGCGTGCTGAAGAAGGACAGGAAGCGATTACAACGATGTGCAAATTCCATATGTTTCTATTCCGGTTGCGACGAAATTGATGTAGGGATCATTGCGGATAAAAATAAGTTGAAATGGGCCGGTCACATTGCTCGAATGCCACCCGACCGTTGGTGCAAAATACTTTCAGAATGGGACCCCCGTTGCAGCACACGAAGTAAAGGCAGACCGAAAGAGCGGTGGGCTAACTCCATCCGTAAGTGGACGTCTGATTACGTGTATAAGGTCTCCACCAACCGTACCAAAGGAAGAAGAAGGATGGGAATCCTTGAGAGGAAAACGACTTGGTCAACTATGGCAAGACAAAGCCGCAGCGTCTGGAGAGAGATGGTCCGCAATCTTCACGATTGACATGGACTAACCAAGTAACCAAGTAAGTAGTAAGAATTATATTTAAGTCAGGAAGATATTACAATGAAAAAAAGAGAAATATTGTAAAAGAAATATCATATCAAAGAAAATTTTGAATTTATTACAGACAGCCAAACAAATGAGTAAAAACAAAATGCTAAAAGAGTCACTTAAATCTAACATTTTGAAGCGCCAGTGACATTTTAAGGGAAAACTTTTTCGGTATAAAGACCTAAAAATTTGCACATACGTTTAAAAGTACATAAAAAATGAAAAAAAATGAAAGAAAATATAAGAAATGATTACAAATCAACCACTATTTGAAATAAATCTTAGCGAATCTCAGATTTATGAGCAGCAAAGACATATAAAATAAATACATAAATCTGTAGAATTCCGTCCTAACTTGAAATAAATAGAAATGCTCAAAATCTATTGTTGACCATTCAATTTCCGCTGGTCATACCAATTAATTTATGACGGAAGTTCAATATACTAATATATTTGCTGTCAATATTTTTTTATCGTCTGATATACGTTGTATTCGTATACACGCCATCTGAAAATTCAATTTTCCCAAAATTCAATCGAGTTTTACTAATTTACACGTGGAAATCCTGAAAAGTTCCAAGTTAATACATATATCTATATATAAAAGCCCGGACACTTCATGCAATAAGCATACAATAATTGGGAAGAATTATAAAACGGATTATTCACGTAAAATACTATTGCACGCCAACTGGTAAGGTAATATAATAAGCCCAGTAAACGTGCTCAAATCAAATTTTTTCTAAATTTATTTATATTTTTAGATAGTTTAAAACAAGCATAATCCAATTGTCGTGAGCAATGTTAACTATATAAAATTTGTGTTTAAAATCGCGATTTTTGGGTTTCAGATCCCTTTTCACCGACTTAAACCATTATTTGGCTCCTAATTTTTTTTCAGAATATTATTTGGATCATGCATTCCTTTTGAAAAATACAATGTAGGTATGAACAAATATAATTTATTGCGAAGTTTGCATAAACAAAGGCACATATAATATCAACAAGAACTATTACAAGACAACAAAAGTGAATAAAGTTTTAGTTTCCCGAATAAAACTGTAGTCTCATTGAGCAATACCATTCCAAATTAAAACAAAAAAATTGTGCAATATGAATAACATCGGGCGGCATGATGCATTAACAATAAATACAAATCACTCGAGATCAGGCAAAATGGATTTAAATAGGCGTCCCATTAAACTGGTTTTGGTGTTGATTCAAGCAATGACATTTCTTCCTCTTCCACAACCTTTGGCGATTCTTTCAAGAAGCTGCCAGCGGATAGGCGCGGAAGAAGGTCTTGCGACGCGACAGATGGCTTGCGCACTGTTTCTGGTACCAACATTGCCGCGGGATCAGTTATAGCTCCAACCTTGCTCTGAAAACTTCTTACTTTCTTTTAAAAATCCATCAGAATTACCATGTCAACTAAAGATGTGTTACTATTATGAATAGAAGATTGTTTCGATCCTTCGGAAACTTCATTTCTAAAATTATTTCAATTTTTTTCTAAAACGACTATGAAAATCGATTTACAATGGTTTTTCCCGCTGCATTAACGACGCCTTGTATGCATTAACGTAAGCTGCCACAGAAATCTCCAAATAGGTGCAATCATCCTTCACCACTGCCGAGAAATCCGGACGGAACATCAGATCCGGGCGACGTGCCGAGAGATCACACGTACCAATAATTGACGTGCTCCTTCCCAGGGTGGCCGCACCTTGAACTAGTTTGGTCATAATCTCTTGGCCAAAGTGGTGCCATGGTCCCGCTTCAAACATCATTCCACTCTAAACATGAACATTATTTTAAAGCAAAGATGAGCCTGGCTGACCTGTCCAATGACAACCTGCACGCGTCCTTCCAGTATAAGGACATACTTGTCGCTCATTTCATCCTTGGTGTAAAGTTTTGCCAAGCGTGGCACATTGATCGCATCATCGCCGATGGCCATCAAGGCAGACACATCAATGCGTCGTGCGCTATTCCGAATGAGTCGCTCGAGCACATTCGTGTCGAGATACTTGGCTCCAAACGCCGGCTCATTCGAGACGAGCCATTGTAGAGCCACCATCTGTAGCTGCATGGATATCATCGTCTGCGGAGCCTCGTGGTCGCCAAAGTACTTGATCGAGGCTGCGTCGCGATGCTGCTCTTTCTTGATTTTTACTTTGTTTACGTTGTCGGAAACTATGTCGAATTCATCGTTGATTTCGGCCTGAAATGAATGTTACTGAAAAGATTATTTACCGCATGTATTTTGTGATTTAAGTTATTTTTGAAAATTTTAAATCATTTATGAAAACGTAAGAGTCGCTTAAAAATCAATAACTTCATTACGTGGATAAGCGGGATATTTTTGGATTTCAATCCGATTTTTTACCTACTTAAGCCGTTTTGTTTGTTCTAATATTTTGTCAGTATACTAATCAAGCCATAAGAAAATTTTTATCATAATCTGAAATGGAGACCTTGCTAGGACTTAGGATTATTTACGTCTGCTTGGTATTCTATTGTATTAATCGTTAACTTGGAATAAACATAAAACTTGAAAAACAAAATCTTAAAGTAATAAATGTTACAATAAATGTTAAAATTACAGGCTTATCTTAAAATACGTCTGCACATCAACTGGAATGGTAATAAAACGAACTCAGTCAACGTGCTCAAATCTAATTTTTTGAAATATATTAAGATTTTTAGATAGTTTAAGACAAGGCTATTCAAATAGTCGTAAAGATTACTTGTTATAAAAACAAACAAAGTTTCAAAATCGCTCAAAATTTTCAAAATCGACTTTTCCATTTGGCTTAAGTCTGGCACTTTATATTAGGTTGAAATGAATTTTCTAATCTTCTGTTTTACCAATTCATTTTGCGTACAACTAGCTATAATATTAAGAGTCTCAAATGAGGCAAAAATGAGGCACAAGATAAAAACCAACCTGCAAAATCTCTTCGACAATATCTTCCAATGTAACAATTCCGACCAACTCATACGTCGGGTCATGCGAGTCATCATTATTGATTAACCTCTTCACCATTGCCAAATGCCCCTCGCCCTTCTTAAAAGCTTCCAGAAGATTCGGCAATGGCGTGTCATTCATAACAAACTTGACCGGATGCCGATGATATCCGCACACAGTTTTAACCGTGAAGTTATCATCGGGATCAAGCAGAGCCAAATCTTTCACATAAAGCATGTCATTCACATTATTCTTGTCGCCAGCCGTGTACACCGGAATCCTTGTGTATCCCATTTTCACAATTTCCATAACTGTTTTCGCATTCAAGACCGTCGTGTCGGGCAGCATGAACACGTCGTTGATATTCGTCATCACGTCTTCCACCACCTTGTCGGCGATCTCCATAGCGCCGACGGCAATCTTGAGCTCGTTTGAGATTTCGCCGTTGCTTGTCATGGACATCTTGATAAGCTCCATTAATCGTTTGCGATCGTAAACTTGCTGAATATCAAATTTATCTGCTTGGATTAAGGGAATTCCTTACGTATTCATCACCAAGAAGGCAATCAAGAATCTTGGAAACCGGCCAAGCTATAACAAACGTGAGATAAATGAACATTTGCGTGATAGCGATTGTATGAGCTCCAACTTCTAGACCTTTTCTGAAATTGGGAATGAGAATCTCAGAGAGATTGAAGAACTTACTTGACGCAAATACTTTGCGGAACGATTTCACCAAAGATTACAATGCCTAGGGTTGATCCGATAAGGGCATAAATTCCTGTTGTCAATTCACCCATTAAGATTGAAATCGCAGAGTTTACTATAACATTTCCTAGGAGCAATGAGCACAATAGGAGATTTCCTAAAAACCAACTTCAACTTCACGAAATAAATCTTGCAAAACTCGTACCCTTTTTGCGAATGGGAAGAATTTTCGCCGCGCATTTCTGCTCATTCGGCGAGCCGGATTTAACAACAAGCTCCAATTCTTGTGGCGTCAACGACATCAAACCCAGCGTCAAACCGGAAAACAGAGCCGAGAAGAGCAGCAAGAAAGCGAGCAAGGCGATTTGAATCGGCAGCGGCAGGAAGTACTCCTTTGGTGGTCTTTCGGTGGTTATCCACGTCGACACGTCATCTAGCGGATATATTTCATAAGCCTGCATTTGCTGCGTCGTCTTTGGCCGTACGCACATTTTGTAGGCGTGCACGTATTCCGGAAGAAGGCTCAGCGTCAAGTGAAATGTGGCCTTGTGATTGAAGTGGATGATGAAGTGATTCGAAGCGTCGACTATTCGAGCCGGCTCACTGCAATTGTTAGTGAACGTCCAGATGATTTGCGAAATCTTGTCGAGATGGTTGCCATAGATGACTACCTTGAACTGCTCGTCCGGGGTTACAATACACACGCCGTGTTTGCTAGAATAGAAAGAATTTGAGGTATTTAATATCAATTATTTATTGTTGGAAGCTATCTTGAAACAAATTAACAAAAAAAATAAATTATGCGTCTTGTTTTTCTCAAGATTATATGCATATTTTAAAATAACAATTTATTGGATTGAGGAATAAGTTCGTAGGTTTTATATTATCTTTTGTTTCACAAAAAATTTCTTGTTGTTTGTCAAAGTGTATATATTTATCTGATAGCGCTTTTTTTTGCTCTACAAAACTGTGTTTTTAGTTTGTTCTGAAATTTTGAATTTTCATCATTTTTCAGACTTAGAAATAAATTATCCAGAAGGCAAAAATCTGAATTTTCGACATCTGCTCTTCATCGAACGCAAAAAGCAGCCGAAGCCGCTCGGTAAATATGCAGTGTGTATGAGGAAGGTGTCTCATGCGTGTCTACTGAACAAAAATGGTCCGCAAAGTTCACAATTTGGTATTCCGGATACACTCCAATGCCACGAAACCGCGCCGAATTGCAAAAGTTGCGAACCACAATGCACCAATTGCGAAAAATGACTATGTATTATATTGTATTTATTTATTATTTTTTAACCAAAACGTTAGTTTAAATTTTGAATGTTGCTCTGAAAATTATAATAGAGTTAAAAGTTTTGTTTACTAAAAGTTTTGTTTATTAAAATTTTTATATTTTTTAAACGTTCTCTTCAAAAATCTAAAAAATCATAATAGGTATTTCAAAAAACTGTTTACTGAAAATTTGAAAAAAAACTATTTTAAGTAATTTAATTCTATAGAACAGAAAAGGTTAGACAGATAATAATTAATAAATAAAATATTTTACATAATAAAGTGAAACGTTGTGTTTCGCTCAATTTTAGTATTTTTCAAATGCGGCGCGGTTTCGTGGCTGTGGAGTGCAGTGTGTATGGAGAAGGTATCTTAGACGTGTCTACTGCACAAAAATGGTTCGCAAAGATCAAAAATGGCGACTTTAATCTTGAAGACATGCCTCGAAGCGGGCGACCAGCAGATTTAGACGAAGAGCATCTGAAGGCAATTCTGAAGGAAGATGATCGCCAAACAAGTCGTGAATTGTTCGAAGAAATGAAAAATCATCTTCATTCCATGAAATTTTGCAAAACTTGAGGACTGGATACCTCATGAGCTCAACGAACAAAACAAAGAAAATTGCCTTCAAATAGCAACCCATCATCACTCTCGCATGGTTATAAACAGCAACTTCTGTACCGAATCGTCACGGGAGATAGAAAATGGGGCCTGTACGTCAATCTGAAGATAGGAAACAAGTGGATGGCACCAGAAGGTCCGCCAAAGTCGAGAGTTAAGCAAGATCTTCATCCAAAAAAGACCGTGATCTGTGTTTGGTGGAACTCCGAGGACATGCTGCACTGGGAAATGCTCGAAAGAAACGCCACGGTAAACAAGGAGTTCTATGTTACTCAACTGCGTCGCGTAGATGAGGCTATTCGAATGAAAAGACCTGTTAGACAAGGCCAGGTCATCTTGCTCCACGACAACGCCAGGCCGCATATTGCACAAGTCGTCAAAACCGCCTTCCAAGAGCTCGAATGGGAGGTTCTTCAGCATCGACCGTACTCTCCAGATCTTTCATCATTCGATTATCACCTTTTCCGCTCTCAAATGAGGGATGTTACCTTCGAAGGACCTCAAAAACTGGCTCAACAACTTCTTCAACAGCAGACCGGGCGATTTTTGGCGGAACGGCATCAACAAATTGATCGAGAGGTGGCAGGAAATCGTCAACAGTAACGGCATGATGAATTGATTATTATAATTATTGTTTTTTGTTCAAATAAATCTTTGTGACAAAACTCTACGAACGTATTTCTCAGCCCATTATTAATTATCTTCATTATGTCTCAGTCTATCAAACTCACTCATATCCGAATGGATCATCCGCCGGAAGCTCCACTCTCATCCCAAATATGCTCGGCATTTTCAGCAAACCAGATGGCATTGGCTGATTCGTAGTTGACATCTCCTGCAAATGTTCTCAATCTCTCTTGCTGCGACTTTAGAAACCAACGGTCGTTGTGCTATTCTCGTCGTCCAGCTCATTGTTTTCCGCGGAAAGCAAGTTTGCGAGTGTTGTTGTGTCATTTTGGGCAATTACCGAAGATATTAATATTAGTGCAATTGGCCATGATGAGCACATGAGCTGCAAAATGAACATTTTTGCTTGCAAATGATTGATAACAAAGTTTGATTGGAAAGAAATAATAAACATGACTAATCGGAGAAATGGGATATGTTGATGGAAATTGCATTAATTTTTGATCAATTAAGATTATAAATAATCATGTAACTTTGTGTTGTTAAATAAATTAAGGAATTGTATTAAGGAGAAGTAACAGGCTTAAATCTTAACCGGATAATGAAGAACAGATCTCCATGTTCCAAGAATAAGAGAACATTGCAGTGAAACTTGGCAGCAGGAAATAATAAGATTATTTACTTTGGACACTTTGGATCCCGATTCATTCAGCAGCGGCACTCCACTGCCAAGAAACCGCGCCGCATTGCAAAAGGCTTCGCATCAATTGAACGAATAATGTCTTTTAATTTATTATTTTTAAATTTTTTTTTATTTATTAATTATTGTTTAACAGAATAATTAGTTTAAATATTATAAATTGTTCTGAAAAAAATTATATATATATATATATAATATATTTGTTAATACTCTTTTGTTAAACAATAAGTAATAAATTAAATATTGAAAAAAATAAATTAAAAGGTAGTGTTGGTGCGAAGTATTTTGCAATGCGGCGCGTGGCAGTGGAGTGCAGCAGAGTTTCAGGTTTGAATAAACCTGTCTTAAAATATCTAAAAACCTGGAAATTGTACCAGAAAATTTTCTTTGAAACCCTCAAACGGCTTGCATTTCTATTGTAAGAGAAGCATAGCTATTTGTGATTTCTGTAATAAATAATCAGAAGTTAGTACTTCTGCTCCTCTCAAGGTCCACTGCAAATATGCACACAATAAAACTCGAAAATATTGCAGAACCGCAAGCTCCTCCGTTCACGATGAACCTAATGACGAACGTTTCCATTCTCTTCCCCGATATCGCTGGCTTCACGAAAATGCCGTCGAACTAGTCGGCCGACGAGCTCGTGAATCTCATCAATAAATTTTCCTATGAGGTTATGAAGTTTATGCGCTCGTTAAGGCACTAGCTCAAGCGTATTCCTTATTTTAAAACGTTAAGAACATTTACACGCCAAATGGAAATGTATATTTTTAAATATTTAAACGTGTCTTACTAATTTACACGTATTATTTTCCTATAAGTTGATACGTCATTGTTACTAGCCCATCTTAAACTATTTAAATTATACGTTTCTTGCCGAAATTTGCAAAATGAGCATCTTTTCTGAGCCCCAACTTAACCATTCAGTTTGGGGTGCATTTATCTTAAGTCAAGGCAGATTGATTAAAAAAGGCGATAGAGATGCCAATTATTATCATGTTCCCGCCAAATGAAATTGAAAAGTATCTCTTACTAAACAGTTTATAATGCATCTGAATGTTTCAGATTATCCTCTAACTTAGTTTCTTTTAAATTCTGTAAAAGTTGCAAGCCTCTTCAATTTTTGCTCTCCCTTTTTATCATTTCAAATATGCTTTCGTACCAGAAATGAGCAAAATTAAAATTTTAGAATTTTGGAATCCGGGATCCGGAATCCGCTATTCGGATATATGGAATGGAAAAATGACCGGAATACCGGAAATCTCTGCTTCCCACGTACTATTTAATTATTTTAACAAGAAAACAAACTTTTATGAAAATGAAAAATTATAATTGATCTTTTCAAACGTTTTCCCTCTTCCATCTCTTCAAAAAAGTATAGTCGTCGCCAAATGCGATTACCGCCGCAAAGTGTGGCGCACTTTTTCTAAATATTATTTTTTCATTTAATTTTCATGATTACTTTCTTGTTTATGCTCGTTCTATACTGTTTTGCTAAAATAAATTGAAGAATATGTTTTAGATGTTGTTTCAATCGCGGAATAAACGTGGAAAATAATAAAAATAATAAAAATTAGATGAAAAAATAATATTTAAAAAAGTGCGCCACACTTTGCGGCGGTAATCGCATTTGGCGACGACTATATTTTTCAGTTAACCCATAACATTTCTTTCAAATTGAAAATATTATACAGTCGTCGCCATATACAATTACCACCGCAACACGCCAAATGAATAAAAATAAAGGCTCTAATAAGGTGCTCAATATTAATATTCTCAGAATATATTTTGATTTTAAGATAGATTCAGATAAATCATTAATGCTATCGTAATAGCAATAGTTAATTTATTTAGTACGCAAAACACGTCTGAATGTTGGAAAATCGTTATTTTCAATTGGTGTGCCGCAAAATGTGGCGCACTTTTTAAAATATTTTTTCATATATTTTTTATGATTATTGTTACATGTATTCTTCGATTGAAACAACATCTAAAACATATTCTTCAAATTATTTAAGCGAAAACAGTATAGAACGAGAAAAACAGTATAGAACCTATTAAACACATAAAAAACAAGAGAATAATCATAAAGATTAAATGAAAAAATAATATCTAAAAAGTGCGCCACATTTTGCGGTGGTAATCGCATTTGAATATACCGATTCATTTTTTCCTCACAAGATCAAGATTTGTCAGATTAAACACATATCAGATAATATTGCGATAAATACAATTATAATTCATCTGGGTGGTCTAAAATGAATCACGGTTCAAACTGTTCCAGTTGGCGTGCTTATGAGCTATCAAACTATTGTAGAATCTGTTTTTCTTACTAAAGTATCAGTTTAAAAATAAATTGGTGTTAATTGAGCTGGAATTCGAAAGAAATATTAAAAAATAAGATTTTTTTCTCGAAGAAATATTAGATTTTCTTCCTGGAAAATGAATGACTTAACAATTTTTCGAATGTTCTTGATTTTTCAGTATTTAACTTATTTTATCTTGTTTAAATTGTAAGCAATTTTGTCGTAAATGAGCTCGCATGCATACTGAAATAAAAGATTTTTCTATTTTCGATTGCGTTTTTAAGCGTTTACTTGTAAATTCAACAATGGGATTTGGGTTGGTTTTCCTAATTTTCTAAAAACTTAATATTGAGTTTAGACATTTGCTGAAATTTCAAACTGAGACTTAAAAACAGACTTATGTTTAATAAATTTAACAGCTTGGATGTTTGCTCTTTCTATGTATACTCTTCAGAAAAAATACCAAAAATACATTTCAAACTAAATTCCAGCACATGCCACAAAAATCTCGATTTTGCAAAATACAAGTCATTAATTTCCACGAAGACTTTTCAGAATATTTTAAATTTAATTTTAGCTATTTTACGTCAAATTTACCTTTATCAAAATTGTTTAACTTTATCGTCAATTTTCAATTGCGGATAACATTAGACTCTCACTATTGCGATTATTCTAAATGTTATATAATTTTATTTTCCCTTAAATTTCTACTATTTTAACTTCAACGAATCAATTATTGCAATTATTTTAAATCGGCTATATATATATATATAACATTTACAAATGAACATAGACAAAAAATATGTTTTTTTTAATAAAAAAATAAACAAAACATATCCGAGAATAATAATGACAACAGATATTTTATATTTATATATCAGAAGCTGCAAATAATCGTGTGAAATGAATAGACAAACGAGAATTTGTTTATAAACACATTTGTAACGACTTTTGACTTGTATTTTGCTATACAATTTGTCATTTTATGTATTTGACGTACTCTCGGTGAATTGACATCAGTGGTCTGTCTGTAGGTTGATTTAAAATGTATGAAAAAAGATAATCATAAGATTTTACAATGTGGCGAGTTTTTGGGATTTTTGTTTGTCATATTTGAAGTGTAAACCAATAAAATTAAAAATTATCAAATTGAAAATTATGATTTTTCAATATTTAAACTAAAGATTCGCTTTAATATTTTTGATATCTTTATGGCCATCACTGTACATACACTAGCTGACAAAAGTTTTGTCACAAATGTTTTATCGAGTTTAACTTTTTTTGTGACTTGACCAAATTGGCTGATTTTTTGATATTTTATGTGAATCAGTGTTTGAAATGTTATAGTAGCAAAATTTGGTTTAAATTACCATGGCAATTTCAGTACCACGCATTCCGTTTTCCCTCATATTGATAACAGCTTGCCGGGTGGCAATTGGAGTTTCTTTACGTGGAGTCATCTCTAAAATGTTGCCAATTACTACTATTTTCAATAAATTATGAAAAAAATATAATTGAACTTTAAAATTTATTAAAAAATACAGTGCAAGGAAAGTGCGTAATATCTTTGAGCCACGCGTTTTACGATAAACGCTTGTCACTGTAAAACGGATCATCGTAATCACAAGCGGGAATTTGTAAAATAATCTACAACCATATGAATCTATCATATCAAAAAATCAGCCAATTTGGTCAAGTCACAAAAAAGTTAAACCCGAAAAAATATTTGTGACAAAACTTTTGTCAGCTAGTGCATATATTTTTTCTAAAAGGCCCTAATTGCCCTAATAATATCCATATTTCTGTGGACTGGATTCATTATTGAACATATTGTTTGTAATTAACAGTTAAAGAAATAAAATAATACGAATACATTCACACTGCACTGCCACGAAGTATGCAGCATGTTGCAAAAGTTCACGCACCAATTGAATTTTTAAAAAATGAAAACACGCCCTTTTTTTTACTTAATTTTTTTGGTTCTAAAACATTTTGAGGAGCCTAAAACAAACTTAATACAATTAATAAATTATTATAAACGATTCTAAGTAAGAAAGTACATCAAATTTAATAAAGATACGCTGTAATTAAAAAAGTTTAAATACTGGAACACGCCAAATCGAAATAGCGATTTTGCGATTTTTAAACGTGTATGGAAATTTTTACGTCTTTATAACAAAAAAGTTTTTACTATAGTTTGATTGAGCTTCTCTTAAGCTATCTAAAAATGTTAATATCTTTCTAAAAAGTTTTATTTGAGAATGCTTACTGATCTCTTTCTATTACCATACAAGTAGGCGTGCTGGAAATTAATAAATGGAGGGCGTGTTTTCATTTTTTAAAATTCAATTGGTGCGTGAACTTTTGCAACATGCTGCATACTTCGTGGCAGTGCAGTGCATTCATATGATGCTTCCACACTAATCTTAAATTTGTTTTAGTCAGAACTCCACACACTATAGTAAAATCACGGTTTAATTAAATGTCTTAAATTTTAAATTACCCATTAATCTTAACATTCTGTGAATGTTTTGACTGTAAATACCAAAAAATCACATAACACTTTTCTGAAAAGTCGATGGGAGAGTTTCAATAACGCAATTTAAATGTGGAAACGTTGGATAGCTTGAGTTAGCAATATTTGTTTATTGTAAATGACAGGAAAAAGTATATTATTATTTTAGTTCTATTTTATTTTTACTTAAATTAATTTAGGCCTGAAGGGCATTTTATTACGGAAATTAAGGACTTTTATTAAGAAAACAAAATTTATTGTCGTGGTGTAGGTTGATGAAAAATTAGGAGTAAAGGAGCATACCCCAAAAAAAGATGGTCTCGCTTGGGCTGGTGTAGATTCAATTTGCAATTTGTTTATTATTTCGCTTTTTTTCATCACAATTTTGTTTCATTTTGTTTTCTCTTACTAAATTGGTTGTTAAATCAACATAATAATTATTATTATAAAAATTTTAGGTATAATTTATTATATTTAGGATCGAAATAATAAACAAATTGCAAATTAAATCTACACCAGCCCAAGCGAGACCATCTTTTTTTCGGTATGCTCCTTTACCCCTAATTTTTCAATAACCTACACCACGACAATATATAGATAGATATACTCCACTCGCAATAATGCGCTTGTACACCGACCGCACTTTCACGGACTGACATTTTTTACATCCGAATTTTAATTTCACTCTTTTATTCTCTATTTTACCATTTACAAGTAAGGTATATTGTTGAATAAAAAATTTTTTGTAGACTTCCCTCTCACTCCACTGCCACACAGTACGCGGGAATTTCAAAAAACCGCGCACCAATTGCGAAAAACACAGAAAAAAGTTACAAAATCTTATCACTCTAATTACTATTTTTGAAACAAGGAATTTTGTTTAAAAACGGTTAAAAATGCAAGCTCTTTGGAAAATTTCTAGTTCAATTTTAAGGTTTTTCGATATTTTAAGACAATTTTATTAAACTGGAGTAGAATCTTATTTTTTATTAGTAGGTTTAAATTCAAAAATGACGCTTAAAAACAAAAATGTATGTTTCATTTGACAGGCAAAACAATAAAAAATTCAGAGTACACCTTGCTCACTCAAAGTCCTTCAGAATGAATCAATAGTGGATTTTTAATTGCCAAGAATATTATCACTTTTGAATCATCTAATTATCTTATTTATATTCTTGAAGCTCTATAAACCGCTTTCATAAATTTCAATTGACTCGTATATGTGCAAGTTAGAAAAAAAAAACAAATTGGCTCGAGAAAAGAAAAATTTTTCTAAAGATATTTTATGCTATTTTTGATTTTTCTTAAATTGCCAAGATTGGATGGAAACGTTAAATAATATTAAAAACACATTTTTAGGAACAAATTCTGTGAAGGATTCACTGTTGAATCCGAAATAGTTTTAACATTTAAGCCTATCGTAAATGTTTTGTAAAAATTCCAAAATTGCTTTAAATATCCGTCCATTTCAATTTTAATTTACTTTAATGACCGTGGCTCTAACAAGCTTGAAAAAAGTTTCGTTTTTATATCCTTAGACTTGAATTTGTTCTATATTTTATTTCAATTGTCAACAGGAAACCTGCGCTGCCACAATTTAAATAGTTCGTATTAAAAGCTTTTCTTCCGTCGCTGAAGCGCATTTTGTTTTTTAATCGGCGCGGATTCACCAGTGTTTTAAGGAAAATTTCAGCATCAAACCAATAAAAATGTGTTTTTTGATAAAATGAAAATCAGCTTCGCTTCTCCAAAAATTCACAGTTTTTTCACAAAATTAGACTTGAAAGAAAAAAAATAGCCGAAGGAGTTTAAAAACAAAAACACCTCAAATAGATTGATTAATTTGGGTGCTAAGAAAATATGCTCCTATCGGTAATTTCGGCAGGAAGCGCATATTTTTAGAGAGTTTAAGATGGGTTTGTAAAAATGAGGTATCAAGTTATATGAAAGTAATACGTGTAAAATAGTAAAATATTGATAAAAAAATATATGCATTTCGATTTGGGGTGCATTACCCCAGAAATTTAAAAAAAATCAAAACACTTTGAACCATAAAAAAGCCAAACATTATTCCAATAAAATAATTAAGATTTTTAATGAACAAATGAAATTCAGACGCCTTAATTAATTAATGACGCTATTTTTCAAAGTTTACTCAAAGATTACAATTGCCACTTTGATAAAAAAAAAACATTTTTAAGTTACAAAATCAATAAAATTAAACCTAAATGATTGATGAGAAAATAAACTATTTATAAAACAAATTTTTTTAAAAGACGTTGTTCAACAAAAAAAATTGAAGGAAGGAACAAACGATTTAAAGATAAAATAGGTAAGATAATATCAGTCACTTATTGACCATTCATATCTTAATAGAACCCACACAAATTAGTAAATAAAGTATGAAACAAATATATATTATTAGTCGCAAAAATATTAGTTACCTAAGGACCATTGAGAAATGAGTAAAATTTGAAGAGACAGCTGACACCAACTGGAAACAAGTCGAATGCTCTCTAAAGACCACACAAACAACAACAACAACAACATTGCAATCCAAATAGTAAAAAGGGGGAAAAGAAAATGAGAAAATGTATAATAGAGCTCATAAGACTGAGGAAGAAAGGACGGAACGAGGCACAAGAGAGGATTAAATAAGGAGGCGATTAATGAGAACTGTATGAAAACAAACAGATAAATAAGTTTATAGTGGAGGTCTTCTTATTTCAATTTAAATTCAATCTGATTTATTTCTCAAAAAACAACAACTTGCTCTACGAATAAATACATTTGGGTGGAAAATTGAAACTTTTTTATTTTATGGAATAGACAAGATTTTCATCTAAAAAGTGCAGAAAGAAAAATGAAAGAAAAAATGCATGACAATTTAATCCTATAGGGGCTTGATTGGAGATGATAAAGTAGAGAAACTGGCCGTCAATTTAAATTTTCAATAGTTTACTTTTAAATATGAAAATGAGCGCGCATAATGAAAATGACCTTTACACGCTAAATTAGCGATTTTCAAATATTTAAATGCTTCTTGTAGACTGTGAAATTAATATTGGGATGTAAAAAATGACAGAACCTGAGGATTTTATTAAAGCTAGAAAAAGCGGAAATTTCTCCCGTCGGAAAATAAAATG
The DNA here is from genome assembly GCA_963931815.1 of Caenorhabditis plicata. Taxonomy (NCBI): domain Eukaryota; kingdom Metazoa; phylum Nematoda; class Chromadorea; order Rhabditida; family Rhabditidae; genus Caenorhabditis; species Caenorhabditis plicata. The sequence continues at coordinate 6,984,737 of OZ007491.1, forward strand.
CATTTCTGCAATAATCCACGGATTATTACATCATTTTAAATTTCGATTCTTTTCATTTTTATAAAAAAGCTTTGCAAAAAATCAAAGATCTCAAAAGAATCGAACCAACATAGATTTTTCGTGAATCAAATCCTCTACCAGGTATGTTACGCATCCTCTTTTGTTTTAATTAGCCTTCTAAGCTCACGTGAAAAGCACGCGGTAATTTACATGGAGAATTTCGAAAAAATGCTTAAAATTTGAAAAAAATACCATTTGCATTTTCCGAAATTTAAAAGTCCTATTCCGTCCATCTCTGGCACCTATATTGTAAATTTTCAAAAATTGTTCTCTCTTATCTTCACAACTAATCATAACCGAAGTTCACGCAAGATCTGGTTAAATTTCAGAAAATCTACTTTTCTGGGTGGCGTGCACGTAAAATTAAGCAGAATTAGGATGTTATTAAATCTAGGATAAGCGGAAATTGCTCCTGTCGGAAAATAAAATACTAGAAAAAAATCGAAAAAAAACTAAAAAAAAAAAACTAGAAAAAAATCAAAGATCTCAAAAGAATCGAAACAACATAGATTTTTGTGAAAAAAATCCTCTACCAGGTATGCTACACATCCTCTTTTATTTTAATTAATTAATCCGTTGAAGTTTGAGGAAGAATTTTAAATTGTATGGTGTAATAATCCGTGATTTTTTAGTGGAAATGCATTTTATTTTCCGACGGCAGCAATTTCCGCTTTTCCTAGATTTAATAACATTCCAGAATTATTATTTAGAAATTACAAGAAAATACTATATTTTAGGCATTCGTATAGATAAGTAAAAATTAATTACAGATCTTAAGAAATACAGTGATCTCAACTTATTGTTATATTGCGTGGAATAATACCGAGAAATAAGTTTCACATTTAATTTGAATCAACAAATTCTTCTTTATTTGAAAAAAAATCTTTATAATTTGTGATTATACGAAAATGAAATAAAATAATGCGAATATCATCATATCATCGCGGCTTCTCGTTTCATTCAGTCACCCACTCTTCAAGTTCTTTCAAGTTCTGTTAAACTTTTTTCCGAAATTATGTAAGGGTATTTTTTATTACAAAAAAAGAACATAAAAATATCCTAATTTTCACGGTCTGGCCTTTTTACATGCGCACTCCAATGCCACGAAACCGCGCCGCATTGCAAAAAAAAGATTGCTCGAACACTAACCTTTAGTTTAAGGATTTTTTAAATATTGGATGGGAACTTTCACGTTTAAGAACATACAGAGTATAAACAAAATTATCATATCTACTATATTTTTCGAAATAACATATCACAATTAAACTAACGATTCGGTTAAATAATAATTAATAAATTAAATATTTAACAAAAAATAATAAATTTAAAGGTAATGTTCGTGCAATTGGTGCAAAGTCTTTTGCAACGCGTCGCGGTTTCGTGAAATTGGAGTGCACCCGAATTTTAATATCACTCTTTCTTGTACAATTTAACACTATTATTTTAATATGAGTTTTTCGTGAAGGTTACAGACCAGCCTAAACTTATCTTAAAATCGAATAGCGCTTCCAAAATGTTAAAGTAAAGCACCTTGTTTGACCTGAAATTATTACATTTTTACATTTGGTATGCTTTTCTGTAATAATAGTCTTTCAATTCAAGAACAATTGCAGCATTCAGAGACGGGTGTAAGAAACTTTCTTCCACCATGAGAGAGAGGATTTTCAATCAATTCGGGAAGTTCCGAAATTTACACTAATTAATATAGTATTAAGTACCTAATTTTAATTTGTTTAGTAGCTCTTTTATGTAAATTCTATCTATCTAGTTTGCATCTAGTTATTTATTCAAAATTTTCCTTCCTCTGGCATATTTATTATAATTTCCTTAGGGTCCCACTTAATCGGGAAATTGATTGTTTTAAATTTTTCCCTATCCCCTTTCTTATTCCCATCAGTTTTCCCTTCTTTGAACTATTTAATTTAATTATTATCAAAACATAAGAAATTGAAAGTTCAATTTCAACATTTTGAATTATTCTCAAATAGTCTCAAAGAGATCTTGAAACAAATATTCAATTTATGTTAATAATTTCTCTGTTTTTCATTATATTTCTTCAAAATTTCTGGATCAAATCATATTTATTACTTTTATTTCTATGACACGAAAATTGGAATTGTCAATTTCTTAGATTTTGATAATATATCTACATTATTTAAATTTTGCCAATCTTTTTTTTTTAACAAACCCCTACGGTTTCTTTTTTGTATGCTTTTGTGGTATTTTAACATTACTTTTCTTCACGTGTCTAGTACACGTGTTTTAAATAAATAAATAATTAATTACACGTGTCTCATAAATTGCGACGTCAAAATTAGAAAATACTGGTGCACGCCAAATTAACAAAGAATAATTAAACGGATATGCTGATAGCGGAATATATAATATATTTTCACCATAATGTCAAAATTAGTAGCGGGATAAATAGATGATAAGCTTTTAACAATAACAAATAAAACATTTATATAGTGATGATCTTGAAGTCACTAATGCTACATGTGGCCAAATGGGCTCAAATTAGTTTTTTGTGGTCGCTGGGGCGACAGGTTAAACGTGCCATTTTCAGAATACTTCGCGCACACCAAATGAAAATTACTATGTTTCAATATTTAAACGTGTATTACTAATTTACACGTATTATTTTCATATAACTTGACACGTCATTGTTACAATCCCGTCTTAAACTATCTAAAAACATGCGCTTCCTACCGAAATTTACAATATGAGCATCATTTTTGAGCCCCAAACTTAACCATTCAATTTGGGGTGCTTTGTAACACTGGGAGACGAAACGTGCAGAAAAAATGTTAAAAAAAAACGGTTTAAGATTATAAAATTGGCGAAGAAAATCCTATGTGCAGTCACATGTTATTTATATCTGATTCAATTCCAATAACTTAACAACATCGGATTTTCTTTCGTCATGTCATTTTTAACACCTTAAAGCGTTTTTATTTTTTTAAGTTTATGTGAATCCTATTTTCGACATTAGGAATCTACCTGCAAAGTTTAAAAAAATTCTGAGAGATCGACTCAAAACACGTCCCTTGTGAGAATGTTTTCTGTGAGAACAATGTAAAAATTTGATTTGGCGTGATTGTCGTGCAAGCACACCAATTGAAAATAGCAATTTTCCTATTTTAAACGTCTCCCATTTCACCTGCAAATGTAGATTTTACGAAAATTGAGCATTTGCGACGCTTTTTGCAGGCCAAATCGAAATAGCGGTTTTTAAACGTGTGTGGAAATTTTTACTTATTTATAATAAAAAAGTTTTTATTTCAATTTTATTAAGCGTGTCTTAAACTATCTAAAAATATTAAAATCTTTCTAAAAAGTTTTATTTGAGCATGCTTACTGAGCTCATTATATTATCACACAAGTTGGGATGTTTTTAGCATTATTTTTACGTTTTTTAAGTCCATCTATAATCAAAAAATAATAAAGGGGAAATGGTTAAATTAATTAGTTAAATTAGACGATCATTTTACTTGCCTGTCATGCCTCTTTTGGACAAAAATTATTATTCAGGAATAGAGTTGAGCTTCTTATTTCTTATTAAGCTTTTCATCTGTAGTTAACATCTGTAGTCATCTGTAGTGTCATATTTAATCAAATGCACAGAATTCGCAAAAGTCAATGTAATGCAATTTAATCACGTGTTTCTAATTTCTTTAGTTTTTTGCTGCCTTTACTCCTTTGGCGTGCCACACGTCAACTGGTATGGTTCTAAAATGAGCTCAGTGAACCTGCTCAAATCTAACTTTTGGGAAGGATATTCATATTTTTACATAGTTTAAGGAAAGTCCAGTTAATTTGTCATAAACAATGTTTTTTGGAAAATACGCAACATTTTTAGACAAGCTTAAATATCGAAAAATCGTTGCGTTGCATCCAGTAGCTCGCATATTAAGTCCTAAGTTCTCTTTATATTCTTTCTAAAGTTGATCTAATACAAAACTTAAAAAATAATTTAAGATTTCTTAATATGTGAGTTAAAGAAAAAAAATCAATTCAAATTCAAAACTTCAAAAGGTCGGGAAGTTGCATACTTGGCGGGGAATTATTTAGGAATTAGAAACACGTGATTAAATTGTATTACATTGGCAATCGCGGCTGGTGTGCATATGAACAAATGTAAAACTAATACTCTTAACGAAAGATGAAAAGCTTAAAAGAAATAAGCTACTCAACTCTCTTCCTGAATAATATTGTTTTGTTCAAAAAGGGCATGACAAGCAAGTAAACTTGAACACACTAAGTTTACCTTAAAATGTTATTAAAAATCATTCAAACTTAAATGTTTTGGTTAAAATTAACCAAAACCCTTCAAGTAAGAGTTGTAAAAATCTATAAAAATTGCCGAATGGGAATTTGTTTTTGGAATGAATTAAATATGAGTTATATTGGAAGTTACGAATTTTCAATATTTGTGTACAAATTCACAATACGTGTTGTTTGGTAAAAACTCCGGAAATTTTCAATATCCATTTGAGTTTTTGCTCAGAACGATCGCATATATAATTTGTCGAGGTGGTTTAAAATCATATAAATTGCATGTCGAATGAATTTTTTTTTCATTATTTAAACAAATAATATGAACTTCAACGTACAACTTTTTATGTCATTTTTACAGCCTCACCCTAACTGGAAGGCTAGTAAAAACGAGATCAAAACTAATATTTTGTGAAGCTTTGAGTATACAGTGGTGTCCAAAAGTTTGCGAAACACCCACTAATAAGCCGTTTCGCATATTACTGTAGGACTACAGTTGGAATGAGTGATACCAGAGGATTCCCCGTCATGAAAAACCTATTTCCATAAAATTTCATTAAAATTGGTTTTATTACCGCTACGCTACAGTACATTTTCCACAAACAACGGTGGTCACAGTGATATTACATCATTTTTAAACTTGGAAATAACACTAAAATTAGCGACATTTACTGGTTAACTTCATTATTTAATACTTTGTTGCTGATCCATTGATCCGAATAACCTAATTAATTCGGTTTGTCATGCTTGCAATCAGGTTTCCAATCAGATTTGAATCGATCAGTGACCATTGACGAAGAGTTTTGGCTTTGAGATCCGCTACAGTGTTTAATTGACGTTCTTGATGGTAGAATCTTCTAGAAAGGACGGACCAGAGATTCTCGATTGAATTGAGATCGGGAGAACACGCTGGCCAGTCCATAACAGTGATATTCTTTGACCTCAACCACGTCGTCGTTGAAGCACTAGCATGAATGGCGGCATTGTCTTGTTGAAATGTGAAGGAAATATGCCAGAATTGGATCTAAACGTTTCTCCAGGACATCTTGATAGTCCGCAGATTTCATTCGAGGTGAAATGAATTCCAAATAAAGAGTTCCAGTTGACGAGAAGGCTCCCCAAACCATGCACGTCCCACCTCCACAGTTTCTCTTAGAAAATTTCAATGGATCCTTCCTCAAATCACGCCAATAAGAATCCAGCCGTCCGGTCCGTCAAGATTAAACTTCTTTTCATCAGAAAAAATTATCAGAACACGTTTGAAGTGACAATTAAATCCGTAAATGGACTCACTGTTTTCCAATCTGTGACTAAGTTTCGGCGAGCAAAGTCAACACGTCCCAATTCGTGATCAGGGGTCAGACGTGGATTATGTTTTTGGTTTTTGACGAACAATAAATCTGCTCCGACGCAGAAATCAATAAATTGTTTTTTGTCGAGTACAAAACTCCAGCTTCATGGTCAATTTATCTAGCCGACTTCATTGAATTTGAAGCTTTCCACGCAATTGTTCGATCATATCTGCTCGATAGAATCCTTGGACGTCTCGGAATTGGTGTCTTTCTGGAGCCAAAAGTGTCCTTCAATTAATTACTCACAACGCGACGTGATCGGTTCGGATGCGCAGTAATTTTCGCGATGGATAATCCGAGTTGGCGTATGGCTTCAATTTTTGCACATTCCTGGAGAGAAAGACGACATCAGCTGCCCATTTCGTGGTATCATGTTTAAGACATGTTTTCAGACCTTTTATACTCTAATTATCTAAAAAAATTCCATTTTTTGCGCCAAATGGTGATTTAATGATCAGCAATATAAGGATGTCTCATCACTGTGACCACCACTGTTTGTGGAAAATGTACTGTAGCGTAGCGGTAATAAAAGCGATTTTAATAAAATTTTCTGGAAATAGGTTTTTCATGACGGGGAATCCACTGGTTCCACTCATTTCAACTGTAGTCCTGTAGTAATATACGAAAGAGCTAGTTAGTGGGGGTGTCGCAAACTTTTGGACACCACTGTATTTAGAGAGTTTAGGTCAATGCTGACCAACTGGCATGAATGAGGTTTATGTACAATACACGTAGATAAACGTAAAAATTGCATAATGCGCATGAAATTCAGAACCAGATCCCTAACCACCTGTAGAATCGGCCATAGCAACGGATTGGTCCTCGATTTCCTTGAAAGCTAATCCGGGGAATATCAGGGAATTCTATTATAACACCAAAAAATTAAAAAAAAAACCGATGAATTCAGCCCCGAAAATACCTCGCCAAGGCCCCCGCGGAGGTGTAGTGAAAAAAGAATCACAGGAACGGAGCCACCCTGATAACCCATATCAAACTCTACTAATAAATGGGCCGAACATGCCGCCCTGATACTGGCGTAGACTTACGGAATGGGATCCGAGGGGATGAACAAGAGCGAAAGGAAGATCGAAAGCGCGATTGTCAGATCAAGTCAAAGACATGGTTGTTTTTTCACTCACGTTTCACCTCACTTTTGGAATCCTCGACGGAAAAACGGTTTGGTCGAAGTTGACAAGGAAGAGTCGTTTCAGAACTTCTCCGCTGGATAATGAGTTGGACTTTAAAGTAACCAAAGTAAGTAAGTAATCTTATATTTAAAGGAAAATATAGATAAATCTCGGGAAATAACGTAAAAAAAATCGTTGCAGATATTTTACGTGGAAAATAGGAAGTCACGAAAAATTCTAATATTTCTAGGTGTGTGTCTATCTTACAAGGGAAGTCACTTTAGCGTCCGCTTGAGATTTTGATGAGACATGGACCATTGATAGATTCGGATGCGCTGATTCCAAATCCGTTTTCAAAATCGGCGCAATTTTTCCCTGAGGCGAGATATGAGCCGTCAAAGTTTATTTTTGACAGCTTCATTGACGTGCATAAATCATAAAACTTTCGACATAAGGAATAACTTACTTAAATAAGAACTTTATACTTTGGGTTTGGCGGCTTTGGCGGCTTATATCTCGCCTCAGAGAAAAATTGCGCCGATTTTGAAAACGGATTTGGAATCAGCGCATCAGAATCTACCAATTGTGCAAGTCTCATCAAAATCTCAAGCGGACGCTAAAGTGACTTCCCTTGTTATTGTGAAAATCTGAAAGACGCATATGAAAACTTCTTTGTATTGCAAATGTGGTATCCTGATTTATATTCCTTTAATGTATATTTAAACATATAAGATTAAATGTAAATCCTTAAGACAGAGTAATTAATCTTTATGTAAAATATTCATTAAAAATAAGCGAGAATTGCAAAGTTGTAAGAAACTAGGCCACCCAGGAAATTTACTGAATCTAACGCTATTTTGGTAATCTAGGGAATAAAACATACTTTTCCACAAAGAAATGCGACATATCTTCGAGATAACAACAATATGGAGAAACAGAGAAGCAGAGGACAAATTTTATTTTTCAATACGACTACGCAACGATGGTTTTTACGTTACCAGCGTGACAAGACAACATTTAATTGAGATAAGAATTAAACAGATGTTTTAATCTTTTTTTAATAGCAAAATAACAAAAAAACAGAATAATATAATCATGGTGGAAAAACAGTGTCAAAACGTTGAATATTTGGCGATAACTGAACATTTTGAACAGTTCGAGTTACCGTCGTTGTACGAATTATAATCATTTGTCCAGCTTGATTCGCATGTTTATCAAATGGTGATAACGTATTCGGTGATGGCGATGTGACCTGTAAAATCAGAATAATATAAAATTGACCATCTTGGAACCAACGTAATAATTTGGATTTGTAATATTGGATGGAACCGGTGATGATCCTTGATGGTTCATTATAGTAGAAGTTTTGATGGAAATGATGCTTGGTTTCGATTTTTGTTTGCATTTAAACCAATTTTTGTTTGTTATCGAGACAATTCATGAGACGTTTTGGCAAACAATTGATTGCAACAATATATATAATCAATTTTTATAGTAAAAGTGGGAAATTTGTGTGCTTTTTTCCTTCGTGTTGTTTGTTTTTGAAGTACAATTCAAAAAATTATTTTGGTGTACCAGAAAAAACACAAGAATAAATATTAAAAACATATTTCGGCGGATAAGTTATAATTTTTAATGACACGGTTCCCACATTAGGGTGAACCAAAATTTTTTTCCGATTTTTTATTAAAAATTTAAACATAATTTTAAAACATGGATCGGAGAAGGTGATAATCAGATAGCGCAAGGTCCGGACTATAAGCTGGATGTGGAAGAAGTTCAATGGCGTCGAGATTTTTGATCTTTTCCTTCGTTTGTCTGGCGGTGTGCGGTTTTGCATTGTCTTGTTGAAGGAGTATCGGCTTCCGATTGATCAATGCTGGATATTTCTCATCAAGTGCCGCATACATTCGACCAAGTTGGGCTCAATAAAGATCTGCGAGTACTTACTAATGGATTGGTCTCCACAGCTTCACGAATTTCTTCAGAATCCACTGTCGTAGGTGGGTCTGAGTGTGTCTTGTCCTCGAGATCAGTGTCGCCGTCGCTAAATCTTTTGAAACAATTTCGCGCAGTACGATCCGAGACCATATTGTCGCCTTCAACTTCGAATATCTTTTTAGCTTTTCCAGCTGCGTTGAAGCTTTGTTTCCAGTAATAGCGTAAAATAACACGAATTTCGGATTTTTCCATGTTCCTTCTACAAGTTAAAAAATTTTAAATAAAAGACGAATTAAAAAGTTTAGTATATATTATGATAGAGCTGTTCAAGAGCTTTAAAAAAATATATATAACACATGTATATAAAAATCTTTATTTGGTAAAAAAACAATTAGACAAAAAGATATAGGAAATCGGAAAAAAATTTTGGTTCACCCTAATAGAATCATCATGCAAGATTTTACACAGATGATTTTAGAAAGGCATGCCATAGGATTAAAGTATCAAGTTCGCAGCTACTAGCAGTTAAGTTGCTTTTTTTTATCTGTTATATTACACAAGACTAGGCAGCGAATATAAGTCGGATCGGGGGAATCTCAATCCGGGACTAGAACTGAACAATTAAAACAAAAATTATTCGAAAAAACGTACACAGTCAAATAATAGAGTCACGTTCCACAACTGCATGAAAAAAGCTTCATTCCGTCCCCAGTAGTTGAATCTTCTTCACAAAATTTCAATTCCCATCTTCAGTTTGGAAAAAATCGATTTCCGTCCCCTGATATATATGTATATGAGCTTAAAATGCATGTGGAATCGAAATTAAGAAAGCTGTTATTCTCAAATAGTTTAAGGAAAATTGCTAAAGTAGCGGGTAAAATTGGTCTGAAATTTGAACGTGGAGATTAACTTTGCATCAGGGTTGCACGGAAGTCCGTCATATATTTTCCGTCGTTTTTTGAGTTCCATTTCCGTTTTCCGTTGTCCGTTTGGAAAAAATAATTTGTATTTAAATCAATGTATTTGTTATTATTATTATCTTACAAAACAGGTAAATCTTGATAAATATGCAAAGTTTCAATCAAATCCATGAATAAATAAGCAAGAGATTTGAGCTCAAAATCCTAAAAAATTGAAAAAATTGTGAGTTTTAACATTTCAAGAAGGTATTTTTCTCGAAACTGTTTATAAAACTGTATTTTTAAAAATTTCATAGTTTATTAAAAATATATTAGTTTTTATATACAGAATTTGAACAAAATTTATCGAGAAATAAGAAAGAAAATCGGAGCGGAAATGCGAAAAATGCAAAAATTTATTTTTTATGAGTTTTCTTCCAGATTTTCTCAGAAACTGCCTTTAAAATTGATATTTTGAAAAGTTTATTGTATAATTTAAATTTAGTAAATAATATAAACACATTTTCCGAATAACACATCGAGAAATCACCAAGAAAATTGAGCTCAAAAAGAGGAAAATTGGATTTTTTGCAAATTTTCGAGTTTTAAGTCGTTTTTCTATAATTTTTGTCTTTAGACTTGTTTATTTGAATAATTCATCGTAATGATAAGGTTTTTATTAACAATTCTATCAATTTTCATCAAAATCCATCAAAAAAAGAGGAAGAAAATCGGAGCTGAAATGAATTTTTTTTGCTAAAACTCGAATTTTAAGATTTGTCCAGAAAGAGTCTGTAAAATTAATGTTATGTAGACGTTAAATTTTTATTTAGTGTTGTTAGCTATTATATACAAAATTTCAACAGAATCTATCGAGAAATGAGCAAGAAAATCAGAGCTGAATTCTGGAAAATTGCCAAAATACGATATTTCAGGTTTTATGCTTAATTTTTCGTACAAATGTATTTAATATTGCTGTTTTTTGTATAAATTTGTGTAGAAAAAAAAATAAATAATATATACGTGATTTAAACAAAATCCATCGAGAAATTATCGAGAAAATTGGAGCTGAAATTCGAAAAATTGCAAAAATTCCATTTTAAAGAGTTTAAGCTCGATTTGTCCCAAAACAGTCTGTAAAATTAATGTTTTGAAAATTTTCTATTGTTATGTAACGTTGTTAGTTGTTATATATGCAATTTCAACCAAATTAGCACGAAAATTGAGCTCAAAGAGAAGAAAAATCGATTTTTACCTCAAATTTTCAGATTTTCGTCGATTTTTTATAATTTTTGTTCGAGTTCGCCTTCGTCTTTCAAGTGTTGATCAATGTCCAACCCAACTGAGAAGCTTCATCGTAATTAAGAAATTAAAGAAAGTTGCTGGAATGTGACGATATAGAAGAATGCATTTTTATAATGCTAAATATGGAGTACTTCGTAGTATAGTCATTGTATACGATCATCGTCTTTGTTGGGTTGACCGTGATTTCTAGGCTTTTCTGCTAGTCGATTTAGACGCCGGCTTATTTCTTCTGAAGAACTTCCAATTAGCACCAGTCAGTGAGTACGAGTCGTTTCAAAACCTCTCCATCAACACAGGTTGAAGTCATTTCTTCCCAGTAGTTTAATCTTCTTCGTAGAATTCCATCTTCCATCTTTGTGTTAAAAAGACATTTTGAAGGTCTGTTTTTACGAATTCATTGGGAAGGAGCATATCAGAGATAAGCAGAATTGGATTTTTTCAATTTCGAAATATGAAATCCAGAATAAAAATTGAAATTTCGAATTCCGGAATACGAAATCGAACAATGACCGGAATTCTACCAATTTCTTATGTTAAAGTCCACGTTAAAAGTGAATTTACGAAACTTGGAATGAATATTTAAAATTCCGGAAAGCTGGACTCTGAACTAAGAATTACATTTCAAATTTTGAAATTCGAAATTCCACTCATCTTTGAAAAATAATTTTAAAAATTTTCAATTATATTCAAAAATCAGTGATATTGTGTATATTAGATGAAGCACAACCGTCATTCTTCAGTTCATCAAGTGCACACCAAATTGAATGGTTTAATTTGGAGCTCACAAAGATGCTCATTTTGCAAAGTTTGAAAAGAAGTGCATTTTTTAAATAATTTAAGACGAGCTCGTAAAAACGGAATGCCATGTTATATGAAAATAATACGTGTAAATTAAAAATACACGTTTAAACATTGCAAATTATTAATTTCGATTCGGCGTGCAAGTGAGTTTCCTCAATTGTTTCAATTCTTCTCAAATTTATATACAATTCAAGGTATAAAAAAGAACTCAATGAACACCAATTATTCCTGATTATCCCATAAAAATGTATTATTCGATTATTATTTTTCAATCCAAAATGTTTCACATTAATCCAACATTCCCACAATCAATCCAAGAACATATATATACATACATATATAATAAATTTTTATTTATAATCACATGTTCCTGAGACATAATTTGAAATTGAATAAACTTCTTCAAAAAAGGCTGATAATTACAGCTGCTCGAACGCGATTTTTTCAGATATTGATAGAATGTTTCTGCTCAATTTTGAAGCAATTAGTTTATTGATTTAGTTCTGCTATCCTAAAGCTGTTTTGGTTGGTAGTTGACGTCAACCTTTTTTCTATTTCACCTGCTGCTGGAAAATTGTTTTGGTGTTAAGTATAAGCACGTATTAAGGTTCTCTCATTTGTGCTCGTTTATAACCTTTTAAATTGCTTTAATATAATCAAAATTAGTACGTCATTTTGTTGGTGGAAATTTAATTTATTATTTTTTCTTATATGTTCATTTAGAAATGGTTCATTTAGAAATTCAATTTTAAAATTTGAATCTTGAGTCTTCATTTTAAATATTTTGCTCCTCAACATATGAAACACTCGGAATCGGAGACCACTCCAATTTCAATGAGCGTTGTTCACATTCCTAGATTCTTGTTTTAAAGGTTCACATAGTTCCAAAAAGCCAATCAAAATTGTTATCCGATAAAATATAAGGTATAATTAATAGGAAATTAACCCTAATAAAACATTTCCCCATTACGATTCCCCGATAGATTTTCTTGCAATCGGAGTGTAGAACGAGGAAGTGATAACACCCAGAAAGAAATTCTCTGACACAATAAAGTTTTAACAACCATTTAGACTTGAATAAAACTTGAGAGTCTGAGAGTCAACTCATTTTCTCAAAAATTCCACGATTTCTTTCTTTCCTTTAAAGCGTAACACAGTTTTTAATTTTGCCTCATAAGTTTTTGCCCTATTGGATTAAGGTCGGGTTAGTATCTAGCCTAATCCAGAACAGAAAAAGAAAATCAGTTTCCAGCTTTCAAACTACTGAATAAGGCTTCAAAGGAAAGCAAATATTTAAAATTTATGGAATAAAATTAATGAAAATGATCTTGTTTTTAATAATTCTCACAGTCTCAAGTCTCACAAGTTTCCACGTATTTGCTCTAGAATTTTTAAAACATTCTTTAAGCGACATATCTTTAAATTTATAAGAATGCAGTTTACTTACGGAATAACTAACTATATTCGATCTGAGCTTCGAATTTGAATGTTTGATTTGACGCGCGCGCAAAACTAAGATAATTTTCTAATCTTGACGCTTGTCTTACAGATTTCAAGAGTACTTTAAGTAGATATTGACTACAGCACTTTGTTAGCTCTTTTTTAAACAATCCAACAATAGTAAAATCTTCACAAAATGATCTTCACACAGATTGCACGCCAATTGAAAGTGACTGTTTTCAAAAATTTACACGCGTTTTATTATTTCCCACGTAAAATTAACAACCCGATTTCACCCCAACTTGTATGGTAATTGAATGAGCTCAGTAAACGTGCTCAAATCTATTATTTTGTGAAGATTTAGAGAGTTTATAGAAAAGATAACAAATTGGGTTAGACAACATTGTTGTAAAGTTCACGTAAAAGTTGTAACACAATCGTAAAAACAACAAAATCCATGTTTCCATTTGGTGTGCCGATTTTCATGATTGTTTAACAATTTTTCCATAAACTATCCGGGAATCGTAAAATCTTTTCAAGACAGTCGATTATAGCGTCTTTATGAGTTTCTATTTATATTATGTCATTTGGCGTGCGCAGGTGTAGCCATTTATAGCTCACTCTCTCTGTAAATGGCATCAATTAAAGGCTCTTGTTGAGCTGATGATAGGATCAATTGATATTTTCGAAATTTTCCTATTTTTCCCATGGGGACCTCAAAATAGTGAACCGTTTTCTGCGGTACAACTTTTCGATAGACATGCATACCGGAATTTTTTATTTTCTATGGTTTGGGAACTTTTTCGGTGTGTCTACAGGGTTTTTACCACTGATGGGAGGGACTCCCCCCGGCCACCCAACCCCCCCCCCCCCCCCCGACCCTGGTATCTTTCTAAAAAAAGAGGATCCAATTTTTTTAAGGTCCCGCCCGCCCGGAATTCCAATAAACGGGGGCCTCTCCCATCACTGATTTGTACCTTTGTAGATTTCCATGTTAAACACTATCATACGTCAATGGTATATTTAGCTGTTCCGGAACGGAACCGAAATTTTGCACGAAAAATCTCTTCGAAAAATTATTTCAACTAATTATGGATGTTATTAAATCTAGGAAAATCGGAAATTGCTCCCGTCGGAAAATAAAATCCATTTCTGCAAAGGAAATCACGGATTATTACACCATAGACATTAAAATACTTCTTCAAACTTCAACGGATTAATTAATTAAAACAAAAGAGGATGCGTAGCATACCTGGTAGAGGATTTGATTCACGAAAAATCTATGTTGGTTCGATTCCTTTGAGATCTTTGATTTTTTAGTCTTTTTTATAAAAATGAGAAAAAAATCGAAATTTAAAATGAAATGGTGTAATAATTCGTGATTTTTGCAGAAATGCATTTTATTTTCCGACGGGAGCAATTTCCGCTTTTCCTAGATTTAATAACATCCCTAATTATGGTTATCATTCTAATCGGATTCTGATTCTATTATTGAACATATTTAGATACAAGCCTATTTTTTTAATTTAGCTCAAAATGTGGGTTTCTGCACTATTTTTTAAGAAACGTTTTCTCGAATGATACAGCATTCATTGAAAAGAGAGCAATCTATTTAACATGTTACTGACCCCCATTAAAGTTTGCTATATGTTTAGTCTGTATGACTTTGCTGCGCTCTAGTTTTTACAAAATCATATAGCGACTTTTTGAGATAGAAGTACTTCTTAGTGTATATGTTTATTTCAAATTAACGATTAATACAATAGAATATCCATACCAGGGTTGCACGGAATTCCATCTTCCATTTTGCGTTTTCCTTTTTCCGTCGTTTTTTGAGTTCCATTTCCGTTTTCCGTTGTCCGTTTCAAAAAAATAATTTCCATTTGCATTTTCCGTCGTCCGTCTGAAAAAACTGATTTCCGTGCAACCCCGGTCTGTATTTAAAATGTGCAATTCCACGGCTCCGAGAGAAACCAATCCGATGGGGGATCATCTTGCGAGTTTCTAGACACTTTTTCTTCAGTTCCAAACTTGATTACTTAATTACTTGATTGTCAGTCGTCATTCCAAGTGGGTCGAGATGCGGACCAGCTCTCTCCAGAGTGTTCGCATTCTTCTTTCAAGTGCTGCCATTGTGCAACCCAAATGAGCAGTTTTCTGGTAACAAACAAATCAAAGGAAATCGAGCCATCGAGCTTGGCGTGAAAGTATATTATGTCGAAGTGTCATTTGAAGACGTTTTTGAAGAGAATTACCTTAGATGAGCACCAAGTTTCGAGCAAGGCCGGAATGATGATCTATTAGCTATTTTTTCGTTTGCTGGAATGTGAGGAAGTAGAAGATTGAATTTGCAGAATGCTACATGTGGAGTCCTTTGTAGCTTAGTCATTGTCTACAGTCATCGTCTTTGTTTTGTTGATTTCTAGACCGTGATTTCTAGCCGTTGATTTATTTCTTCTGAGGAACTTCCAATTAGCACCAGGTCGTCAGCGAATTCGAATTGTTTCCCAAACTTTCCATCAATACGGATATCTTCATTTTCTCCGACACTCTATGTCGGATTTATCGAGAATCGTTTGGAGATCAAATGTGAACAGAGATGTTGATGGCGAAACAACTTTAGGCACCAATCTCTTGAAAGGAATATTAACTGTTGTTCCATGGATTCTGATTTCTGAAAAACGCAGACGAAAAGTCGATTAGAGCTAGTTTCAGGGGGAATTTGAATTAATTCGTTTTTTAAATGAGTTGTCAAACAGAATGGATATTGTCGATGGTCTTCTAGACCATCCTTCCTCTTTCGTAGGAGACTCACTATTGGCGATTTTCCAATCTTCTGATGTTCTTCCCGTCAACATCGTGTGGAATGTGTGCATGTGAAGGCAAATAATATATACACGCTATACTAGGAGTAGAAAATCTAAATTCTATTCACAGTAGTTTAATCTTCTTCACAAAATTCCATCTTCCATTTTCCGTTTTCCGTTTTTGGGATTTATTTTCGGTGGTTCAGTTGTATGGTCGGCAATAACGCAATCGGACCGAAAAAGCACTTGAGTCTCTTGAATGAGCTGAAACTGTGCTTAAATGGTTTATCCGTGACCTTCTCGAAACATCATGTGGGTTTGATTTTCTTCCAAAATAGCACTTTTACGTAGAGCTTCTAAATGCCAATGACGTTTGTCTTTTGCCAATGGTTGTAAACAAAATTGTTATTGTTTCAACCAATGTAGTCCCTCTTGTGCTGGCGAGTGTCCAACTTTTTCTCGACTTTACGTAGATAGACTCTACGTATTGCACGCCAACTGGAAATAAACATTTTCCGATTTTTAAACGTGTCTTAAAATTTTTACGTTTTTTCAATAAAACCTTGATTACTACAATTTAACTAGGATATCCTTAAACTATCTAAAAATTTAGAAATTTTTTTCAAAAAGTAAGGTCTGAGCAGCTCATTTTATTATCATAGCAGTTGGTGGGCGTATTGCTCATTTAGGTCCAATAAAAGTGTACGTCCAAACCCATACCAAATCAAATTCTTGATTAACCGAAGACTTCAAATTGGCTGTAATTTCACAATCAAACTCAATGGAACTGAGCGCTTTCCGTGTATATATAGCAAGTTTCTTACAACAAGATTATTCTTATAGAATTTTTAGAGTATTCAAATACCTTTAATATAATTTTACTTCACAGCAAAAGTCCATTGCGAACGCCAATTATAGACTAAATAATTTCTGCCCTTTAATTATTAATTGCTCTAGACGTTCTATGGACTGACAAATGAAAATGCTCTCAACATAGAATCATAATCCTTTCTCTATTCAAGATAATTCTTATAATGAAACATGTCAAACTAGAAACAAATAACAAACCAAATGTGAGAATTCTAGAAAATGCACCCAATCTTGTTCTTACTCATAAAAGTCTAATCGAATCCAATTAACACTGAAAATCAATATCGAGAAAAATAAATAAATTTAATAAGAATTTGATTATGTTTTTATTGAATTTGTTTTTTTTCAAGATATGTCTTTACCTGGAAATTAGTGAGACAATGGGTTTTACTTTTTGAGTAAAAACTTTTTTGTTTAAATTCATTTTCAGCTTTGATTTTGACGTTTCTTTCAGTATAATTGGGCGCCCACGGGTTTTTTCACCTGGTTTTAAAATGAAATTATTTTTCTTTAGTTATGATTTAGTTTGTGTTATTATAACTTTATTAGTTAGTTTGAGAATTTTATATTGGAATTTTTCTTTTATGTTCATTGAAGCATTTTGACTAAAATAATTGTGAAATTCTAGATAAACTCTTCGAATTTTTTGTTAAATGGAAGAATACTAAATTTATTAATCAATTATAACGTTCTCTCGAAGGAAATCACTAACACTATAATGTCATTTGCTAATAATAGACTTTACCGAAGTAAAAATTCGAATATTGGCTGACATCTGAACAGTAACCAGGTGAAGGGGACAATTGGAAGACAAGCCATGAGATTCATGAGCCTTTTAGACATGTGCTGGGTCGATCTCATAGAATTCGTTAATCTAAACTATCTTTAAAAATTTGGTCCCAATTGGACAATTTTGTCCCAAAGTATCAGATTCCGATTGATCAATTCTGGATATTTCTCGCCCAGTTCCGCATACATTTGATCAAATTGAGCGCAATAGAGGTCTGCGTCGATAGTCCGACTATTTGGAACTAGCTCGAAGTAAATTACTCTTTCGAAATTCCGCCAAACACACAGAAGTGCGTTCTTTGAGAAACAATCACATTTTGCTAGCGGTTCCGCCGTTTGACAGGGTTCCAACCATTGATTTTGTTTGTCCGGATTACTGAAGTAGACCCACTTTTCATCACAAGTTACAATTCTACGAATAAAACGGTAATCTTGTGGGTTTTCGAGCAGTTTTCGGCAAGACTCGACTCATTTTTGAGCTTGAATTAGAGTCATTACATGAGGTACTTCTCGGCAGCGTCTATTGACTTTCCCGAGAGCGTGAAGATGCCGTTCAACTGATGTTTGAGGATTATCGAGCTCGGCCGACAATCTGCGAGTACTTATTGATGGATTGGTGATACACAGCTTCATGGATTGCTCCAGAATCCACTGTCGTAGTAGGCCGGCCTGAATGTGTTTTGTCCTCGAAATCAGTGTCGCCGTCGTTAAATCTTTTGAACCAATTTCGCGCAGTACGATCCGAGACCATATTGTCGCCTTCAACTTCGCATATCTTTTTTGCTGCTGCAGTTGCGTTGAAGCCTTTTTTCCACTAGTGGATTAAAAGAACACGAATTTCGGATTTTTCCAAAGTTTCTTCTACAAATTAAAAAATTTTTAATAAAAGACCAATTAAAAAACTTTGATATGTATTATGATAGAGCTGTTCAAGAGCTTTCAAAATAAATTTAAAACATGTATATAAAAATCTTTATTTGGTAAAAAAAAACAATTAGTAGAAAATTGGAAAAAAATTTTTGGTTCACCATAATAGTACGTTAAATACGTTAAACATCTCTTACTAATTCACACGTATTATTTTCATATAACTTGATACGTCATTGTTACTGGCCCGTCTTTTACTATCTAAAAATATGTGCTTCTTACTGAAATAATCAAAATGAGCATCTTTTCTGAGCCAATAACTTAATCATTCAATTTGGGGGGTATCGTGCCTTTCATCTTTTATATATTTTATATTTCTTATAAATTATAGCTTTGAATAAATTAAGAACAATTAAGGTGATGAGTCGGGAGATTTCCCAGCAATCCACTGGCGCGGCTTCTTTCTCCATCACAACCAGCACGCCAAACCCATTCGATCTGGATTATTACGATCTCATCGAGAGCAGCACAAGATCAAATTCACGAACCTACCCACTGTGCTCTGAATTCTTCTGCGGTTTGCTCTTGAATCTCTCCATCCTCCATTCCCAATTATTTCAGATGTCTACTTCACGCCGCAGAAAATCGTCTCTCTTGGAATCATGCTGGGTCGTTTATCCATCGCCGTACTCATATTCCTCCTTGGTACCAAGATCGAGAAAGATTTTATGAAGACGATAACCAATACCATATTCATACCTATCATCTTATCAGAAATCATCACAATCTATGTCGAAATTGCAGACTTTATCGAATTATTCTCAAAGACACAAGAAGAATCGAAACATATTATAAAGTGAGATTTGAATGGTTTTTCTTTATAAGGAAATGATATTTTAGTACGTATATTGCATGGACTCCTGGGTTTGTATCTGTGATTAATGATTATGTGCATATTAACACGTTATGCTTATTGCCTCTGCTTTTATATTGTGGAAGAATTGCCACACTACCAGGCGATCGGATTAATGCTCTCCCTATTAGGTAATTGCGGGCATTTTTAATTATCTAGCTCGTTTCTGACAGTATGGTTTGCACAATAATGCAAGTGGTGCCATTCTTTGTGAGCATTTTAAACTATGTGCACACGACGAGTGAAGCGCTTCTGCTTGCCATTCTTGCTGCCATGTCCAGAATAGTCACAATCATTTGCTTCCTAGCAATCTTTGTGCAAATATTTGTGGTTAGAATTAAATTATAGCATTTTTTCCTAAGAAGAGGATAGTTGCAGTCGATAGTGGTCATCATGCGGGAACTGCCGTACGAAGCTGCCTCATCGGTGGACATGCAAGTGAGAGATGCGCGAAGTCGACTCGCTTGGTCTTTGGCCTATATTATTATCCCATTCTTGACTCTGATTCCATTTGTTGGTATGTTCGTTTTCTGTTGATCGTTGTGGTCTGAAGACAGCTGCAATTCAAAGAATGAGCAATGATACTGTATGTCTGGAAAAATTCGGGTGTTTGTTTATGAGAGATTAATGATTAAAATGAGATTTTGCAACATTTTCACATGTCGTGTGAATTGAAATTGTTGTTTATATGAGAAAATATAAATGAAAAAACATATAATAGGGTTTGAGAATAAACATTCTAAAGTTTTAACAAAATAAATATTAATTAAATGAAAAATAATACCGCGACTCTATGCTCATAAAACGAGCAATCAATTATATTCATCAGATAAAATCTCCTCTCTGGAAAATGAAAACCAGTGCACGTCTTTTGTACTACTGTATTGAGCAAAACTAGCTGTATAAAAAACCCTGAGTACAACGTACTACTTGCTCATAGAGCCGAGAAACTCTTCATGGAAAATTTGGTAATTTTTTGTGCATCTTCGATTATCCAGTTTGGCGTAATGAGCTCATTTCGTGAAACCTCTTTTGCACTACTCTAACAAGCAAAACGATCTGTATAACATATCCTGAGCACAACGTACTGCGAGCTCACAGAGCCGAGGAACTCAGCAAAAACATTATGGAAAATTATTTTCAATGTGACATTTCGATGCTCCATTTTATAGGAATGAGCTCATTTTAGAAAATTTCCTTTAGACTACTGTATACAAAAAATTTAGCTCTACAACATATCATGAGCACAACTTAGTGGGTGCTCACAGAGCTGAGAAACTCTTAAAAAACTAAATGAAAAAGTTTTTCAATGTTTGTGCATTTTTGATGCTCCAGTTTAGCGGAATAAGCTCGTTTTGTGAAAATTTTTTGCACTACTGTATTGAGCAAAAGTAGCTGTATAAAATACCCTGAGCACAACGTACTACGTGCTCTTAGAGCCGAGAAATTCTTCATGGAAAATTTGGTAATTTTTTGTGCATTTTCGATGCTCCTGTAATTGTAAAAAACAATTTGTAAAAACAAGACCTTAGAAGGGACACTCAAATCTAACATTTCGTAAAAATGTACAGCTTCAGAGATATTATAAAAGAAGACAACAACTTTGAGATAAAATTTAGTTTTTAGCTTGCACGTCCTTTTTAATAAAATGCGTGTAAATATTACAAAATCGTCATTTTAATTTGGTGTGCTATTGTATCCAACTTTTCACATCTATTTCATAAATATTTTTTTTCCTGTTTTCTGGATCTTTTCAATAGTTTTCTGTTGAAAATAATCTTTTACTGTATTTCCAACGTGTAAATTAATAAGAAAATGGAGCAAAAAAGGGTCAGTCGTGGTCTCGCATTGGCCAAAGTGGTTTCTATATCTTGAAATATCTTTTAATCTGATTTCTTCCCGAAAGTTTAGGTTTCAGCATCTTTTCTGAGATGCCTTTTGAAACACGAAAACATGAAAATTTCGATTTTATATGAAAATTATTATTTTGCATGAAAAACCCCAAATGAAAATGACGATTTAACACATTTTGAACGCATATAATTAATTTCTCCTTCTCCTTCTCCTTCTCCTTCTCCTTCTCCTTCTCCTTCTCCTTCTCCTTCTCCTTCTCCTTCTCCTTCTCCTTCTCCTTCTCCTTCTCCTTCTCCTTCTCCTTCTCCTTCTCCTTCTCCTTCTCCTTCTCCTTCTCCTTCTCCTTCTCCTTCTCCTTCTCCTTCTCCTTCTCCTTCTCCTTCTCCTTCTCCTTCTCCTTCTCCTTCTCCTTCTCCTTCTCCTTCTCCTTCTCCTTCTCCTTCTCCTTCTCCTTCTCCTTCTCCTTCTCCTTCTCCTTCTCCTTCTCCTTCTCCTTCTCCTTCTCCTTCTCCTTCATTCCTCAAGAAACATAAATTCTTCCCGAACTGCTGACTGACGACACATTGACAGTTTTATAGTATCTAATACAGGCCTTTTTTAATCTACAACTTCTGATTCAATTTAATTCCAATTTTCAGTTGAGGCAATATTTTACATATTCAACATCCATGGTGAGCCGAACAGCGGAGCTCGAATCGTTAGTCATCCCCTTTTCCCTGCCAAATATTGAATTTATTTTCAGACGAAGGTGATTTGCGACATCTTAATCATTATGATCCACTTCTATCGTCCCACGTGGATGGTGATTATCACAATGGTCTTCCTGCCGCCTTACCGCCGAGCCGTGCCGTTGCTCTTCTGCTGCTGTGCATGCTGTCCCAAAGTGGACGTGGAGCCACTTCCACGCAAACCAACCGACATGAGTCTAATGTATAGATATGCGGATATTTAGTGACGCTTGTTTTGTTTTTTTTTTTCTTGTTTATTAGTTGACGATTAAAGTGGTGTTAAGATACGGATAAAATTGATTTTTGTTCATTTTATTTTAGAGCATCAATTGGATAATAATCATAATCATAGAAACCGGAATCATGACTTAGAAAAGTAAATTTGATAATCCATATATGCACATAATGAATAATGATGGAAATGAGAGTTGATTGAATGATGAGTTAATTGTAGAACCGTTGCATAATGGTCCACGACATGAGCAAATGCTGAAAGAATCTAATTAATTATTTGAAACTATTACATTTGAAACTATTACATTTGTAAAGATAAGAGAGAACAATTTTTGAGAATTTACAATATAGGTGCCAGAGATGGATGGAATGGGAATTTTAAATTTCTTAAAATGCAAATGGTATTTTTTCAAGTTTTAAGCATTTTTTCGAAAAATTACCACCTGTTTTTCACGTGACCTTAGAAGGCTCATCTTAAAGGACCTATGAATATTAATTTTTTGAGAACTATTAGATTATAGGACTTAAATGTTTTACGCACACACTAAACTGCCACTAAGTATGCCGCATAATGCAAAATTCCGCGCACCAAAAACATGTCCCTCAATTATTATTATTCTTTATTTAATCATTTTTATGAAAGCGTGTTTTCATGGAATTTGAACAACTGATTGAACTTGAACAAAATAATATAGTAAATCAAATTCGATGAAGATAGGCTCTTATAAAAAATTTAAGTAATGAATAATAAAAAAGGGAAGAGCGTGTTTTTCTTTCACTTTGGGATCAAAATTGCAATTTCGGAATCCGGATGTGAAATTTCGGAATGTTGCCCTTCTCTGATAGGAACTATTGTATGGGTTCATTTTTCTCTGCCACGAGAGCAATTTGCACATTTTACAAGGAAAGTCTCTTTAGCGTCCCTTTGAGAATTTGATGAGACTTGGACCATTGGTAGATTCGGGTGCGCTGATTCCAAATCCGTTTTCAAAATCGGCGCAATAGTATATTTATTATTACGAGTTTACTATCCCTCATGCCATGTTTGCCCTGATTTTGAGATCAGAATTACCCTAAATTACCAACTCCCTGATTATTACTTCATAAAAACTGACAAGAAAACATTAAATCTAATCATCAATCGAACATGATAAATAAGTGTCATCGCAATGCTGTTTGTCACAACAATTACACATCAACATTAATATTGTGTGTAAAACTATTTTAATGCGAGCCTCTGTGAAGTATAATGGACCCGTGTTTTATGTCATCCAGAATGATTGCTAATTATTGATGGTAAGCAACGGTTTCTTATGAAATCCCCCCTCGCCGCGAATCAATCATGACAAATGTTCGAGTGAATTTGGATTTTGGCGTGCTCCTTGACCAAATTGTTAATAATTAAGAGCACTCATTATAAGCTCCCTAATTGCCTGTTGTTTGTTTATAATGCGACTTACTTGATTGATGACTCTTCGGGTCTGCCACCACTGACCAATTGTGTTAAGTTGAAGGTGTGACAAAATGAATGTGCCGCCAATGCTCCAACAGAACCTTTGCAATTTAATTTATTAATTGACTTGAATTGGTATTCCAGTTACCTGTACGATTAAAGCCAAATAGCAAGACAGAGCCCCAACAGCCACGAATGTAACCCCGCGCACCAGTACCTGCAAAATTACGAGTTATTTTTTGTTTTCAGATTGTAGATGTTTCGTTTTTTTTGTTTCTCCGAGTTTTTTGTAGGACATGAAAGGGAAATTGAATAAATGCCGATATGGGCAATTTAGAGCAAGGTTTTTGAGACAATTCAATTTTGGAACAGAGTAAGTTATTTATTATAATCTTGAGCGTTTGTAGACGATGGCACACTTCAAGTGGTACTTAAAACAGTTAAACAAGAGAATAATTAATGTGCTAAATGCAATTATACAAATAGATTTTATTAAATTTAAAGACGTTAATTTTAGAATCTTCGTCATTTATTAATTTCAATGTAAGTTTTTTATTATCAGGCACGCCAAATGAAAATGACACTTTTTTCGATTTTTAAGAGTCTCTTCCAAATTTATACGTTAACTTCGAAAGACAGTAGCACGCCAAATGGAAAGGCATATTTTCTCAATATTTAAACGTGTCTTTCTAAATTAAACATGATATTTTCATATAATTTTTCACGTCATTGTTACTAGCCCGTCTTAAACTATCTAAAACATGCGCTTCTTGCCGAAATTTGCAATATGAGCATCTTTTTCTGAGCCCCTTACTTCATCATTCAATTTGGGGTGCAGTAGTTACGCTAAATTAATATGAATTTTTAAAACTTTCTATGTATCTTAACACTTTTACAAATTATTAGATTAAATTACGTTTACTGAGCTCTTGTTTTTACGAATTCATTTGGCGTGATCAGGACAAGTTAAATTCTAAATCGGATTATTCAACACGTGGTAGAATGGAGTGTTTTGGTTAGAAAATAAAAATCAAACTTAAACTTACCAAACAAACCCAAGAACTCGGACGGAAAATTGTAACAACTTCTGCTCATTTAAATAGCTTAAATTTAATTTTCTAACTAGGAATTCGGTATTTTAGATGTTTTAGGAAAAGAGAAATAAATTTAACGTTTATGTGCACAACTGCTACGAAACCAAGCCGCATTGCAAAATACCTCGCACCAATGCACGCCAATTGGAAATAATGATTTTCTTGTTTTTACGCTTGTCTTACGACTTTCACGTGCACGCCAAATGAAATCTACATTTTTTCACATTTCTAAGCGTGGTTTTTGAATATCCACGTAGAAATAACAAATAATTATTTATGAATATTTAATAAACATGTCTTAAAATATTTAAAAACCATAGAATTGAAAAAGAACATTTTTCTAGACACCCTCAAACGAGCTTGCACTTCTAAGCGTGCAGTTGGCGTGCACGTGTACCTTACAAAAATGTTGTCTATCCTTGTTTGTCAGATTTTTCCTAAGCTATCGAAAACATTAACACCTTTTCTAAATATTAGATTTTACCATGATAAATTTAAGACAAGCTTAATTCAATTTTAGTGAAGAATTTTTTGTTATAAAGACGTGAACCTGGGTTGCACGGAATTCCATCTTCCATTTTCCGTTTTCCGTTGTCCGTTTGAAAAAAATAATTTCCATTTCCGTTTTCCGTCGTCCGTCTGAAAGTTCCAAACTTGACTAATTGATTACTTAATTGTCGGTCGTCATTCCAAGTGCGTCGAGATGAGGACCAGCTCTCTCTAGAGTGTTCGGCTTCGTCTTTCAAGTATATTTTCTCGTAACTAAAAAATCAAATGAAATCGAGCCATCGAGCTTGGCGTGAATGTAAATTCGAAGGGTCATTTGAAGAGGTTTATTCAAGAGAATGAGCATGAGATTCATGAGATGAGCACCAAGTTTCGAGCAAGGCCGGAACGATGATGTATTAGCTCTTTTTTATTTTTCTGGAATGTGAGGAAATAGAAGATTGCATATGTAGAATGCTAAATATGGAGTCCTCAGTAGCATGTGTACGATCATCGTCTTTGTTGTGTTGATTTCTAGACCGTGATTTCTAGCCGTTGATTTAGACGCCGGCGTATTTCTTCTGAGGAACTTCCAATTAGCACCAGGTCGTCAGCGAAATCGAATTGTTTCAAAAACAACCCATCAACACAGATTTTTCAGCTTCTCCCACACTCTCCTTGTCGGATTTATCGTGAATTAATTGGAGAGCAAATACAAATAGAAATGGTGACGTCGAGTCAACTTGACTCACCAATCTCTTGAAAGGAATATTGATTGTTGATCCATGGATTCTGATATCTGAAAAAAAGAAGCCGAAAAGTCGATTAGAGCTAGTTCCAGAGGAAATTTGAATTCATTACATTTTTCAATGAATTTTCGAACAGAATGAATATTGTCGATGATCTTCTAGACCATCCTTCCCCTTTCGTAGGAGATTCACTTTGACAATTTTCCAATCTTCTGGTATTCTTCTTCCCGTCAAAATCATGTTCAATGGGCGCATGCGAAGGCAAATAATAGACACACGCTTTACTAGCAGCAAAAAATCTAAATTCTATTCCCAGTAGTTTAATCTTCTTCACGAAATTCCACCTTCCATCTTCCAATTTTATTTTTATAAAAAATAAAAAGTAATAAATCTGACGTGATCTAGAAATGTTGAAGAAATATAATGAAAAACAGAGAAGTTATTCACGTAAATTGAATATTTGTTTCATTTTATCTATGAGACCATTGAAAATAATTCAAAAATGATTAAATCAAACCTTTCATATTCTTAGATTTTGATAATATTATTCTATCATTTATTATTATTATATACGATGTAACTATGGCTTCACCTCATTTTGATTCCGGTTGACAACTTGGGTTGATGGGCAACTTTCCATAGAAAGTTCCGAGAAAGAGTTTCACGACTTGTGGGGTTTTCAGGCGGTTTCACGGCTTGTATGGTTTTCAGGCGGTTTCACGACTTATATGGTTTTCAGGCTAAAGTTTGACGAATCACCCAAGTATCCATTTTTCTGGGTCATGGACCGAGGCTTTTCGAGTTCTATTTCCGTTTTCCGTTGTCCGTTTGAAAAAAAATCGATTTCCGTGCAACCCTGACGTGAACATTTCCACACACGTTGAAAAATCGTTATTTCGATTTGGTGTGATCGAGAATTCACGAAAGGTTCTTTAATATATAAATAATATTTAGCCATATTTCTAGAGTTCTTAAAATAAAACAAATAAATTCGTAGCTTTTACATTAAAATGTAAAGGCATTTATTCAAATATTGATTCGTTTGATTTTGCGGGTATTTTTGATTATCTCAATAATTTCCCTCACATAAACAAGCTTTAATAAATCATAGAGGAATGATTAACAGGCGTTTCGTTTCATGTTCAGTGGTTTCTCTTTCTTTTAATCAAGTGATTGGCATCTTTATCAAATAAATTTGACACATTTTTTTATCTGACCACACACTTTTTAATTTGACACAAAACGTGAGCTTACAACTAACCAATTTTCAAATCTTCTATCATTGTGACGCAATTTGAGTTCTCTTCGCAATAGCTGTATGGAACATCAGCACCTCTTGCATGTGGATCTCTTAAAAGAACATAATCTTGCATGAAAGGAGGAGAGAACCCCACCGGCACTGGTCCGTGAAAGCTCGCGGTTCTTGGTAGATGCGGGAATAGCCGGCGAACTGCCACGTTGCTCCGTAATAACGAGACATACAGCTGTAACACTTTTGAGAAGAACCTGGAAACAATTGCAACTAGGAATGGAAATTGAATTAAATAAACTAACTATGTGTGATTGAGTAGGATTGTATGATTTGAAATTGATAAATGATGAATATTATCATCCAAATGTCCATGGTATCATCATTGTTAGGATTTAGTTCATCACTTTAGCTGTTTTGTGGTTTTGAAAGAAAGCGCGTTTTTTCTGCAATAAATGAACTTTAAAGATGAACATTAAATTTGAATGATCAAGGTTGATTTAAAGCTATAAAATTTAGATTTACAATATAATACGGAAGTGATTTCTTGAAAGTACTGAAACAACAGAGCTCAGAGACAACGAGAATAATGAGAAACACAGAAGAAATTAAAAATGTTCTGAAAGGATGTTCTGAATTAAGCAAAACGTGATTAAATAGCATAAAATCTACATTTGCGGGTGGCATGCAGAAGAATAACAGCGAAAAATTATATACGGCAACAACTCAAATGGAACCTTTAACAGTGAGCCAAGAAATTTTGACAAGAATTTCAGATCACTGGATAGTTTATGACGAGTTTTACCGACATACCTGAGAGTTTAAGTCTTATTGACATGTAGCACGCCAATTGAAACGAGAAAAAGAGGAGCTGAATTAATGTTCTTAACACTATAGTCCCAGAAAACTATTATACTTAAAATATAATTTTTAATAGATCTAGAAAACTGACAAAATCGTTGTTTATTTTTTTACTTGAAAATTAGCGAGACATGATTAAATATAAAAAATATTTCTATTTTCAATTGGCGTGCCTGGGTGGTCTAAAATAAGTTCCGATTTATACTTCTTCAATTTGCGTGCCGAAATCTACAAAGGAAGTGTTTTAGGTGACCATCTAATCAGACCAATTTCACGTTTTTTTTATCGTGGCTGGGCCAGGACGCGTGATCATTTTAAACTGCTGCCAATTAAACTGCACATCTACAGGGTGGCTGAAAATTACCCGGACTAAAATTTCGCGCCTTCGTGAGGCGCACTGGCGCTTTTTCAGCGCAATGTTTTTTAATTTTTTTAATTAGCAATGTTTTTTTTACTATCTCCCAAATTTTCATGATAATTGGTTCGGTTTTAGCAAAATGGCAAAGCAAAATGCAAACCGACCCGCAATTATCGCATTATACAAGTCCGGAATGAGCACGTATGCAATTTGGAAGCATCTGGGAATTCCGAAAAGTACCGTCTACGATGCAATTTCTCGTTTCAAGGATCTTGGCACAACCCAGGACCGTGCAGGCAGAGGAAGAAAAACTGCGGTGACGACTTCTTCGAACGTCAAGATCGTCCGAGACAGAATCAGACGAAATGCTCATCAGAGCATCAGAAAGATGGCGTCCGCGCTGAATATGTCACGAGCTTCAATGACAACCATTGTCAAAAAGAAGCTTAAGTTGACTCCTTATCGTGTCAGAAAAGCGGCCATCCTTTCTCAATCCAACAAGCTCAAACGGCACCAAAAGGCAAAACTCCTTTTGGCGCGCGCGCGGGTTGGGGAACATCTGTCGACGGTCTTTTCGGACGAGAAGCTGTTCACCGTGGAGGCCGAATTCAATTCGCAAAACCATCGAGTGCTTGCCCGAACGTCCGAGGAAGCTTCAGAACTCGGCCGGACGATTCATCGTACGTCGCACCCCGTCAGCGTCATGGTCTTCGGTGCCATCTGCTCCAATGGCAAATGTCCTCTGATTTTCGTGGAAAAGGGTGTCAAAATCGACAAGGACTACTATGTCAATGAGATCCTGAAGAAGAACTTGCTTCCTTGGGCCCAAAAACACTTTGGTGGACAACGATGGGTGTTCCAGCAGGACGGGGCGCCAGCTCATACTGCAAAGTTTACGCAGGAGTGGTGCGCCAACAATTTCCCCTCCTTCATCAAGTCAACAGAATGGCCCGCCTCGTCTCCTGACCTTAATCCGTTGGACTACTCCGTATGGGGGGTCTTACAGAGTAAGGTCTGTGCTAGGCCTCACCCGAATTTGGACTCTCTAAAGAAAGCGCTGGTCGAGGAATGGGACAAATTGTCGGTGGAATACCTGCGCGCCACGGTCGACGCATATCCGAAGCGTCTTCGCGCCGTCATCAGAAACCGCGGAGATCGAATCGAACAACGATAATCTATTTATGTTTGTTATTGTAAAAATAAACTAAATATGAAATTTGAGTGTGTTTGAACAATTATTCACTGAAATACATTGGTTTTCATATAGTCCGGGTAATTTTCAGCCACCCTGTAACATACCCAGCTCAGGGGGCGTTCAAATTGTCAGACTGTCTGTTGTTTTTATTCATATTTATTGTTCCTTTTTTCCCTTGCCACCCAGCCCGCGATCTCCCTCCACACATTATTCTATAAAATAACTCCTGCACACAAAAATAATTTTATTTCATTTAGCATGCAGTTAAATTGCATAACTGCATGCGGCAGTTTGCCAGCCCATTGTCGTATTTGGCTAAACTTTAAGCATTTTTAACGGCTCGAATCAAATGGTATTTAACATTTTTCCGTCATAACTATAAGAACAGATGCTTAAATACTATATAATCATAAACTTGTTCAAAAATAAACCACCTACAATGGTTCCCAAGCGGGGCAAAGTTCAACAAAATTAACACATCTGCATTGAGCAATATCTTTATTCAATAACATTATGGATGAATTCACGAATAATTGATGTTTTGTTAACCTACAAGTCGATAGGATAAATTATTGGATCGAATAAGATCGACTAGACGAAGGAGTTCATATAGGGTGTCGAGGAAAATTGAAGATTACTCGATAATGAAGCGATACATTTTTAAGATTTCAGGGGATCATTAGAATCAGAATGATCTAATGATATAGGTTAGAAGAAAATCACATGTAAAAAGAGATAAATAAAGATATTGCTCAATGCAGATGTGTTGATTTTGTTGAAATTTGTCCCGCTTGGGAACCATTGGAGGTGCTTTATTATTAAACAAGTTTGATTATGTAGTATATAGGCATCTGTTCTTTATAGTTATGATGGAAAAATGTTTTAAAAAAAACATTTCATTCGAGCCCTTAAAAATGCTTAAAATTTTGCCAAATACGACAATGGGCTGGCAAACTGCCGCATGCAGTTATGCAATTTAACTGCATGCGAAATTTTGTTGTGCTCCAGTATTTATAATCTGGGTGGACTAAAATAAACTGCTCAAGTTATCGCTTCTTAAGTCCCAACTTAAATTATTTACACTAGCTTACAAAAGTTTTGTCACAAATGTTTTTTCGGGATTAACTTTTTTGTGACTTGACCAAATTGGCTGATTTTTTGATATGATAGATTCATACGGTTGTAGATTATTTTACAAATTCCCGCTTGCGATTACGATGATCCGTTTTACAGTGACAAGCGTTTATCGTAAAACGCGTAGCTCAAGGATATTACGCACTTTTCTTGCACTGCATTTTTTAATAATTTTTAAAGTTCAATTATATTTTTTTCATAATTTATTGAAAATAGCAGTAATTGGCAACATTTTAGAGATGACTCCACGTAAAGAAATTCCAATTGCCACCCGGCAAGCTGTTATCAATATGAGGGAAAACGGAATGCGTGGTACCGAAATTGCCATGGTAATTTAAACCAAATTTTGCTACTATAACATTTTAAACGCTGATTCACATAAAATATCAAAAAATCAGCCAATTCGGTCAAGTCACAAAAAAGTTAAACCCGAAAAAACATTTGTGACAAAACTTTTTCAGCTAGTGTATATATATATATATAATTTTCAGGTCGAAATTCACTAATTCAGAAAATATGCTTCCAACATGATTATGTATGCACACGCCAATTGAAAGTGTTAATTTGCTAATATTTCAATGAGTGTCACAAGTTGATGGATGTTAATTTCTGTATGAAGTTTTCGTAAATTTTATAGAAATGTCTTGAAATATACAAGAACCCGCTTGTCTGATCGAAAAACTATTTCTGAGCTCGTCATTGAAAGGTTTCATTTGGCGTGTATGTTCACGCCAAATCGAAATGAATATTTTTCGATATTTAAACGTGTCTTACTAATTTACACCTATTGTTTTCATATAGTATACTATCTAAAAATCATCGCTTCTTATCGTAATTTGCAATATGAGCATAGCTCCCTAAATAACCAATCAATTTGGAGTCTATGTGTAACTCAAAAATGTTATACCAAAGTTTCTAAATTTGACTGTTTTGATGGCGAGAAACTCATAAACAAGTTAAAATAAAATAGTAGTATTTAACAAATAAAATTTATCGATAGAGGTGTGTCGAAAAATGTGAATTTCTGATGAAAATTGGCTATTAAGTAAAAACTGACAATAATGAATATTAAATTTTAAAAAATATTAATAACTGTTCTTTCAGGAAATCCGAGTACAGATCCATTATGAAACTAATAGTGATAATTATTATTAGCACAGTTATCATTTAGAAATATTCTCAATTATATTCACAATCATTTTTACATTTTAATCCTTAAATAAATTCATTAATACTATTCCTATATACTTTTGTTGACCTCTGATAAAGGAGATAATTTTTCAAAACAAGCTTTGAGAGTCACTTTAACACAAAATTTCGTAAAAGTTTAAAGTTTCAGAGATATTTTAAGAAAAGCCTGTAAAATTGACGTAAAAATTAGGTTTTCACGTTTACTTGGAAATTTATATATAGCGTTTAAATCTAGAAAAATCGTAATTTTCATTTGGCGTGCAGATATCAAAATAAAGAAGAATAATATTCGTAACATGATATTTACAATTTTAAACAATAAAAAACAGCAGATTTTCTTTCAACCTTCCAGACATTATAAATGAATCAAACCAATCGTAATTCTTATAATAAATGAATGAAATTAACCACCGCTTGTTTCTATAGTTTCATTACTTTTTAAAATAAAATAAAAATAAAGCAGAATAGTTTTCAGTCATCAAATAAGGACAACCAGAAGAGTTTATGACTCAAATTTGATGAATATAAAAAGAGCAATAAAAATTACTTGGCCCCAAATATCAAATTATAAATAAAAGAATGGAAAAAGTTCATAATCGTAATGTTAAGTTATTGTTGAGAGCACTGAAATACTTTGTATTATTTGTTTTTAATCTTATTCCTGTGCAATTGGAATAATAAAAGTTGGAAAGAATTGAAATTAAAATTCAATGCTCATCGAATTTGAATTTGAATTTCTTTTTTTATTTTCCAATGATGGTAGGTACGAAATTAAAGTTAAGTGTTAGGTATAATGAATTATTAAGAATATAAAATACTATATTAATATGAAATACTAAGAAAACTTCTGAGTTCTCTAGATTGAATTAGTATTATAGCTGTTTGTTTAGCAGAAATTTTCACGTGGACATTATTATTGACAGAATGTGTGAAATTAAATCCTGCTATTGTCCTTTTCAGAGATTGATGCCTAGAAGAGCAAACAATTAGGGGCGGAGAAAAGGTCTTTTTTAGACAGCCACATGGCCACCAAGGCCATCGAATCTCTTCCTCTTTTGTTTCTCATCAATTTTTGTTATCAATTTTTAGTTTATTATTTGATGACAAGAAATGAAAAGTTTAATTTAAAAATGAGAATGGATGAAATAAAAATTTTGATGAAAAACAAAAGAGAAAGAGATTCGATGGCCTTAATGGCCGTGTGACTGTCTCAACAAGACCTTTTCTTCGCCCCTAATTTTTTGCTCTTTCATTAGGCATCGAAAATGAATAATGAATAAAATGAATAATAAAATCCCACTACATTAAATAACCGAATAAATAAATCAAATATTGAATCATTTAAAAGAGCCAATGCACAGCTCACCAAGCTTAACCGAAGTAAATGAAATATTCTCTTTCTAGACTCGTCATTTTACTCAAGTAAAATTGAAAAATAATTCGGGACATCAGAAAATTTAAGCTCATTTCCCCGTGAACTTTTCGGAACATTTTAAATTGCATTCTGACTACGTTGAATCACGAAACCAACAAAAAATAAAATTCTTTGGGTAAACGTGGATCATTAGAAAAAAATCATTTTAATATACTCGTTAATGGGGGAGCCGAATCCGCAACTTTACATGATAATCAGGGTTGCACGGAAATCAGTTTTTTCAAAAAGAAGACGGAAAATGGAACATCGAAAGATGTAATTCCGTGCAACCTTGATGTTAATGATAAATTAATAACAAGGAAAACAAACTAAAAATAATAAACAACAGCACACCAAATAAAAATTGTGATTTTAGCACATTCAATTCAACCACAAGTCTATTATAAATACGAACGTGTTAATTATAAAATATTTTTTCACGTGGCTTATTCTGGCTTGATTTGAACTATCTAAAACTCTAATTAAGTTTGTGAAATGATTGATTTGAGACGATTTTCTGAGTTTCTGTAATTACAACGTCAATTGGTGAGCAACAGAGATGGACGGAGCGGGGGTTTTTGAATTTCGGAATCCGGAATGGAAAAGTTTCCGTAATCCGGAATTGAATAATGGTCTGAATCCGGAATACGGACGGCGAAATGCGGAATTCCGGCTGTATTAACGTTTATATGAAGAGTTAATTATTGGAATGCGGAGTTCGGAATTGAAAAATGGCTGGAATCCGGAATACAGAGGACGGAATCCGGAATTCCGGCTGTATTAACGTTTATATGAAGAGCAAATTTTCGGAATGCGGAGATAAAATATAAAACTTCGGATACAGAATACGAAATAACATTTGAAAACACGAAAACCGAAATCCGGAATTCTGCCCATCTCTGGTGTACAACAACCTTCTGACCACAACAGTGCCTTTGTTTGTGCTGCATCACGTTTACAAGACGAGAACAGGAGACAAAACAGATGTTGCATACCAAATTGAATGGTTCATTTAGTGACTCAGAAAGTATGTTCACATTGAATATTTCTATAAAATTCGCATGTTTTTAAATAGTTTAAGACGGGGTGTAAAAAATTACGTATGAAGTTATTGTAAATTTCAGAGATCGGTGCCTATTGGAAGAGCAAAAAAAGAAGGGACCATGACAGTGTCGGATGGACGGCCACAAACGACTTTTTCGTCTATTCCTCTTCAATGTGCACGCCAAATGGAAATAATTATTTTCTTATTTTTACGCTTGCCTTACAACCTTCACTTGTAATTTGCACAAATATTATCCAAGTTAGTTTGTCAGCTATTTCTTAAACTCTTTAAAAAATATTAAAACTTTCACAAAGGATTAGACTTGAACACGTTTTCTGAGCTATTTTTATTAGTGTTCCAGTTGGCGTGAATGTGTGTTGTCTCTGTTTTGAGTGGCCGTCCAATCGAGAACCTAATTCCATTCTAATTTTTTTCCTCTTCCATTAGGCACCGAAAGGACAATATATGAAAATAATACGTGTAAATTAGAAAGAAATGTTTAAATATTTATAAATATGCATTTCGATTAGGCGTAGATGTTATGTTGTTTTTGTGAGAAACCACTCTCGTCTAGTTTCTCGTGAAACCTATACCACACTAGTTTCAAACCGATGTAAAACCACCCATACGTCGGTTAACGGGTCGTCACCGGTTTGTCTGTGTGATTGTGATATTGTATGAAATTACTGCAATAGTAAAAATAATTTTTAGGCGCGATATGCTGTAATCATTCAATTTTTAAATTAATAGGAGCACTTACAATTAGACTCAAGAGAAATCTTACACGAGTCGATCTACACCAAGACAAAAACAGAGACGATAAACCACATTTTTAAATATTTTCTCCGATAGAAAATAGAGGATCAATCCATATTAAAAGAAAATGAAAAAAGAAAACCACCAGTCATCAATATTTCGATAAAATGTCTCGAAATATTTAGCTTGTTTATTTGTTTATTTATTTATTTATTTGTCACAAATTATTATTATTTTATTTGTATTATTTTATTTCGGCGGCCAGGCAACCCCCAGTGAATTTTAAATTCGGTTTTTACTCGATTCATATTATATTCATGACGCGTAAACAATAATAATAATATGGAAAAGTGTCAAAAAACCCAGCACATAGTGTGCAAACACAAATAATATTAACAATGAGAGATTACCTTATGAAATAAAAACAAAACTAGCAACTGGTTAGTGGATGGTTTAAAGAATTTTGAGACCATTTTGAATTATTTAAGAAGTGGCTGCTCGAAAATGTTGCGGTACTCGGTTTTTTTCGGCAATTTTGTTTTTGTCCGTCCATTTTTTCACACATTAATTTTATTTTAGTATTGCTAATAAGAGGGAGAGGGCGAGAGGAAATGCATATTTTAGGTATATTTTGTGATACTTGAAAAGGTGCTGAATGGAAATTGAAACAGCACACCAAATGAAATAAATACTTTGCAATATTTCAACGCATTTTTTTAAATCCTCCCCTGCTAAATAAAATCTATATTTCTATGTCAATTTTACAGGCGCTTTAGATTTATACAAAGTGTTTGATTTAACATAAGAGCCTATTTTGAGATCACGTATATATGTATTCATTTGCCTTTAAACGACATTTTTCTGGAATCATGACTATGAAATTGTCACTATAATTTTCAAAACATTTTCACATCAATTTGTAAGGTAAAAGATTGAGCTCCGTAAAGGTGCTCAACTTTAACTTTGTGACGAGATTTTAATGTTTTTAGATATTATCAAAATCTGAGAAATTGACAATTCCAATTTTATTTTTATAAAAAATAAAAGTAATAAATCTGACGTGATCTAGAAATTTTGAAGAAATATAATGAAAAACGAAGAAATTATTCACGTAAATTGAATATTTGTTTCATTTTATCTATGAGACCATTGAAAATAATTCAAAAATGATCAAATCAAACCTTTCATATTCTTAGATTTTGATAATAGTTTAAGAAAACCCCGTTAAACATGTCAAAAACATTATTCCTTTAAAATTTTAAGACTCGCTTAAAAATCTGAAAATTGTTTCTTCCATTTGGCGTGCAGTTTAGAAGAATTTCCTATGAATTACGAAAATGAAACTAATGAATGTCTGACTTTAAAGAAATTATTTAAATGTTTACGTCTACTTAGTCTGTTATTACTTGAACTATTTCAATAGCTTAATGATTCTTCCAACTCTTATTTTACAGGAAAATAGAAAACTAATCCAGATCATTTAAATTCATCTAAATAATTAATTTTCAGAAATAACCTGGATTAATGAAGGATTTTAAGGAGTACTCAACTTTGACAATAGCAATCAATTAGTGTTTGGTATCATTCGAATCAGAAAACTTTGCTCTATCGATTAATAAAAACATGGAAAAGGCCGGTAAAATCTACTAAAAGATATTAGAAACTTTTATATATATTTCGAGAGAAGATATAGTTGCATAAGCTTCACGATAGTGACAATATTTCTTATACTGCTTGATAATAAAAATAAAGGTTTTATTTTCATTTCGTTGTGATTGTGCAGTAAAACATTTTTGCGACCAATATAGATTGCTGACGGGTTAGGTTATCAGCTATACGATATTAATTTCTTTTAGAAGACCGTCAACAACAAGCAACGCTCAGTGAAAATATCATATTAGTGTGAACCAAAAATTTTTTTCCGATTTCCTATATCGTTTTGTCTAATTGTTTTTTTTTTTACAAAATAAAGATTATTATATACACGTGTTATATATATTTTTAAAGCTCTTGGACAGCTCTATCACAATATATATTAAAATTTTTAATTGGTTTTTTTAAAATTTTTAACTTATAGAAGGAAAATGGAAAAATCCGAAATTCGTGTTCTTTACGCCATTTCTAGAAACAAGGCTTCAACGTTATCATTGTCCTTCATTTAAAGAGTATGTCCGCTTCTGTCATTCACCGCGTAACCCGTTACTACTTAAAGCAAACAAATATTATAAATGTTGCAATAACTTCTTTATAGCTAACTTGCCTCTATGGAATCGTGTTTCAATCTATTTTCTGAACGTAAATGTCCCTATGCATGACATTGTAAATCTATTTGATGATATTCCGAAGTCGTTACTGTACTAATATGCATAATTTATACCTCTGTATATGTATGTGTTTCCTAATTTATTGATTTGAACTTGTATCTCTTGCGGGATCAGTTGTTCATCTGAATTATTCGTTCTCCTGTTTTATATTGTATTATATATGGTGAATGAATAAAGTATATAACGCAACTGGATCAGCAAAAAAGATATGTGAAGTTGAAGGCGACAGTATGGTCTCGGATCGTACTGGGCGAAATTGGTTCAAAAGATTTAACGACGACACTGATCTCGAGGACAAGGCACATTCAGGCCTGAAGCAATCCGTAAAGCTGTGGAGACCAATCCTCGCAGAGCTGTGGAGACCAATTCTGATGAAAAGTGGGTCTACTTCAGTAATCCGGACAGACAAAATCAATGGTTGGACCCAGTCAAACGGCGGAACCGGTAGCAAAATGTGATCGTTTCTCAAAGAAGGCACTTCTATGTGTTTGGCGGAATTTCGAAGGCGTAATTTACTTCGAGCTAGTTCCAAATAGTCGAAGCATCGACGCAGACCTTTATTGCGCCCAACTTGATCGAATGCATCCGGCACTTGACGAGAAATATCAAGCATTGATCAATCTGAAGCGGATACTCCTTCAACGAGACAATGTAAAACCGCCAGACAAGCGAAGAAAAACATCAAAAATCTCGACGCCATGCCAAAAATCTCAACTTCTTCCAGATCCAGCCTATAGTCCGGACCTTGATCCATGGAACACTTTCTTCGTGGTCGTAGCTTCAATGAGTTTTTTTTTCCGCGAGTTTTTCCCCTCAAAGAACAAGGAGTGGTACCGCAGCGGGATCAAACAACTTGCCGATAGATGGGTTCAAGCCATAGAGTCAAATGGTCTCTACTTTGAAACCTAATTGTTCTTCATGTGTTGTAAAATTACGTTTAAATTTTTAATAAAAAATCGGAAAAAATTTTGGTTCACCCTAATATAATATTTTTTCACTGCAAAGTTTATTATTAGGTAATTTTAACGGTGTGACCGTTTTACGCTCCGAGCCTTATCTCTACGAGAAAATATTTCAAAAACGCTTATTCTTAAAACTCTAGTTAGTGTTTTAGAGCTATAAATAAAATATTTTAAATCAAAATTATTATAAGCGAAATAAATAATAAATATTAAAATAGAATATTGCGGCTGAAATTTAAATCTCGTCTCCTCTCTCTTTTTTCAAAATGTGTTCATCATTTTTCTATTGTTCTGATTCGTGTGTTATACGTGTTATTTTTACGAATCATTGATTATTTGACAAATATTTAATCATTTTTTATAAATTTTTCCGTGTAAACTTACAATTGGCAGTTTTAAAATATTGTCCTTTCCAGAGATCGGTGCCTAATGAAGAGCAAAAATATAAGAAAAAAATTATAGTCTCGCTTGGACGGTCACACGGCCACAAACGACTTTTCCATCTATGACCTCTTAAATGTGTATTATCCATTTTTTTAAGACAACACTGAAAAAATGGCCGTCCAAACGAGAACCTCATTTTGTTCTAATACTTTTCTCTTCCATTAGGCACCGATATCTTTCTTGCTGAAATATGCAATTGGAGAAAAAATTGAGCTGGAGAAATATGTTCTTTATTATATTTCAAAAATTGATTATAGGAATCAACTATTGAAGATTTCGTGTTGAATCAGAAGAGCTGTTACGCTCACTAGTGAGTTAACTTACTTTGAGCAATTCATGTTTTATTCTATTACATATTGATCCTAATCAAGACTGATGCTAACCAGATATGATTAATTGAACTCAAAAGTGCAAAAAAGCGGTCACAAATTGCTAATCAAGTAAAAAGAAAACGGAGACGAAAGTAATAATGATGCATGAAGGAATACATTAATTATAGAAACATTTTAGTGGCAATAGAAGA
The DNA here is from genome assembly GCA_963931815.1 of Caenorhabditis plicata. NCBI lineage: Eukaryota > Metazoa > Nematoda > Chromadorea > Rhabditida > Rhabditidae > Caenorhabditis > Caenorhabditis plicata. The sequence goes on from OZ007491.1 coordinate 7,024,237, forward strand.
ACATTTTATTGCAAAAGAAGGCTATCGAGCATTTTCTCATCTTTCGTCATATTTCATCGAAACGTGGATAATAATAAATTATTATTTTTGAAATAAAAACTACATGATTTTGATAAATAGAAATAAGAAGGAATAAGTGATAAACATTTTTAGTGAATGATGAGAATTGGGTGGAGCATGAAGTACTCGTAAATGAATAGGCGGAGCCGATGAGAAGGTGATGCGATGGCAATTGAGGGGATTTGGATGGAATTGAAGCGGATTGTATGCAAATTTGTGATGACTATTAATTTCAGATTGGAATTGGTGAAAAGTTGGCATGTGAAATTAGCTATTAAAACAGGCAGATTCTGGTTGTTAATTTTTAGTGAGAGAAAAGATGATGAAGCTTGCAAGAATGGGATTCTATGTAGAACTAGAGAATCATTAAATTTTTATTGTTTGATAATGATAAATCCATCGGATTTGATTCTTTTTGTTACGAAAAAAATTACATGAAAGTTTTGAAAGAATTCTCATAGGGAATATTATGATGGGGAAGGAATTCATAGTAAAGCCTAGAAAATTAATTTAAACCTAACGTTTCATTAAAACTTAAAGTGAAAGAGAAATTGTAAGAACATTATAGTTATTAAATTTCATGTGAATCTTAATAATTTTAAAACGTTTTTATATCGCAAATAGAACTAGTATAATATTACAATTCTAAAACAGATTTATACAAAAACAAAATATTTGCTAATTTTGCTACCTTACAAAAAAAAGTATAAAATTATTTTGTCATTACTTTTTCTGTATTATGTATTTGAATATTATAGCAAAACCAGTTCATCTAATAACGTATAAATTTGTTTCCAAACTCCTATATCCAAAAATACGTGAAAATGTCACAGCAAATCCCTCTTCAGCACCTCGTATTTTTAGTATTTCTCGATGAATTTAGCTAAAATTCAGAAATTTTATCAAACAAACTATTATTGAAAATATATCTAAAGTTTATATAATTTCTATGACGAAATAACGAAAACTACTTTAAATTGTACAGTATAGCTGCCGAAAATTGGCATTTTGCCAATTTAGCAATCCTTATTTCTGGCATTTCTCGATTAATTTTCCTCAAATTTAAATTTTATATAAAACAAGCTATCTTTCAAAATATATCTAAAACTTATATAATTCCTATGACGAAAAAACGAAAAAGTACCTGAAACTTTAAATCAAAATCACGGAAAATGGCCTCATTCCAACTTTCAAATTCTGTATTTCTAGTATATCTCGATAGATTTTGATCAAATTTTAAAATTATATCAAACAAACTATTTTTGAAATTATATCTGAAAATTCTATAATTCTTATGACGAAAAAGCTAAAAACTACGTGAATCTTTATATCAAAGTCATCGAAAATTGGCATCATGCCAACTTTCAAATTCCGTATTTCTAGTATTTCTCGATACATTTGGCTGAAATTTAGAAATTATATCAAACAAACTATTCTTGAAAATATATCTAAAACTTATATAATTCCTATGACGAAAAAACGAAAAACTACGTGAAATTATTAATCAAAGCCACCGAAAATGGGCATCATGCCAACTTTCAAATTCCGTATTTCTAGTATTTCTCGATACATTTGGCTGAAATTTAGAAATTATATCAAACAAACTATTCTTGAAAATATATCTAAAACTTATATAATTCCTATGACGAAAAAACGAAAAACTACGTGAAATTATTAATCAAAGCCACCGAAAATGGGCATCATGCCAACTTTCAAATTCCGTATTTCTAGTATTTCTCGATGAATTTTGCTCAAATTTAAATTTTATATGAAACAAAATATCTTTAAAAATATATCTTAAATTTATTAGAATCCTGAAAACAGAAAAATTATTTGGTACATGAATTTTAATAGTTTAGGTAGTTTGTTCCGTTTGGAATCGTATGCTGTGTTCAATGATTTTTAACGAAGAAAATCAATTTCTGGTTGCCTGTATAAGTCACTGTTGTGATGGAAAGTCGATGTATATATTCATCTTTGTTTATATTCATTCTTATCGTGAGACACGAATAAACAGTTAATAAGCAATGCCTCTGACCATCAGCGGTTCCACATCAAAACATGGAAACAGGTGCTTCTTTCGGTAAATGTACTATTCTAGCGGAATATTTACACTTTCTCGTAGTTTGAGCAAATCTGGCTAACTAAGTTTTTATGGAGAAAAAAGTTTTTATGGAAAAATCAGCGATGGTTCCGACGCTTTTGAAATAGTGATGAGAACTTAGAGGAACCCAAGTAGAGTACCGGGAAAAAAAATTTCGGCTCAATACCGGTTCTCGAAAACCAGTTATGCTAAAAAAACCCAGCGTTTACAACCTTTTGTATGTATACGCTTCGTTTTGAATGCGTAAATCTGAAAACAATTCAAAAAAGCTTATGATTTGATTCAAATTGTGTTTCTTCTTCTGTTTTCACATACTTTTAAGATACTTCATTGTTTCATGGTGATTATCTTTCTCACGAATTTTTGTCTAAAATAATACAACGTTCAAAAATCAAAAGAAATTCTTGATTTCGATGTATTTTCGCAGCGTGGGAGCTGTCTCCTTGGATTCCTTCAAATGGTTAAATAATTATAAATTCACAAGCACTCCATAACTGAAAGTTCAAAATTTCTATTCCTACTTGAAATGTTCTGATCATATATCAGAAATATTTAAGTTAAAGGATTTAGTTCTGTTTCGGAAAACAATAAATTGATTACTAAATTTGGACACATCGTACAGTTCAATCGTTATAAACAAATTACGAAAATCCTTGAATTTGCAATAGTACAATTCTCTTAATTCACACGAATCTTATACGCCTTTTAATCACATTTAAACCTGATTAGTATCACATGCTTTTGATATTATTCCCTAGTGTACTTTCATAATTGTTGATTGGTGAGAATAACAGAATTTTGAAATTTTAGCATTACAATTGAGCAATTCTTTGTTTTTTGAGGACCTGAAAGTTATTTAATGCGCAGGTAATTTCAAACTAGAAAATACTGAATTGTAGAGTAATTAGAATTTTGAAGGTTAATGAACAAAACATCTTTTGATATTAACGCATACGTGCCAAAAAACGGAATCGAAAATCATGAGCATTTCGTTAATATTGTAGAAGGGATTATTGGTTTAAAGCTAGTATCATACAAGTCTGACGGACGGCAAGCTCATATTTAAATTAGCGTGCAAATTTACAAGAAACACACCAATTTTAGTCAGTACAAAAACGTTTGATAGGTCAGAGAGAGTGGTGACGAACATTCTGCATTTTTATGAACATGTGTGTGTAGGGAGACGATAGGTGTACATTTACGCGATCTTTTTTTTTACTTTCTTTTATTTTCGATTAAATTTAAATATTCTATTTAAAGCATTTGTTTTTGTTTTTCTTTGTAATAATAATTAATGTTGTAAAACTGTTCTATGTTTTGTTTTTCATCGTTTTAAACTGTTTATTTATATCATCCTGATAATTTATATTGATCTAATTATTTCGATGCTGTTTGCGAAAAATTATCTGTTTTTTTGTTTAATTTACTTCATCACAATGAAAAGAATGTAATGATACTTAAATTTCTAAAATTTGACTGCTAGTTACTGAGATACAACCCGTTAAAATTTCAAAATGTCTAAAATAAACTGTGTTTATTTCATTTCTATGCCCGTTTTTCGTAAAATATTTTGTTCATATACGTTTTATAGGCTCTTCTAAAGGCAATTGAAGTACAAAATCATTATGGATCAACCAGGAACCTCAAAAACGTAAAGCTTGGTAAGTCGGATTTTTTTCCATCATTATAAAAATTTTTTATTCCGAAAAATATTCCGAAAAACATATAAAAAGATAGTAAATGAGCTACTGAATCAGATGGATATAAGAATTCGCGAATTCAACCGCACATTTTTGAAAATATTCGCAAAATGTGAAACATACTACTAATTTTTTGATAATTTTCAGCAAGAACGTGCGTCTATCGCTCGAAAAATATTAGATGAGAAGCTGGATTGTCAGACAAGGATCCCTACTTATAGTTTAAACAAGGAAGACCACGAATGAACAAAAATTATTTATATTGATATTGATATTCACTGTATTCGTATCAAAGAAGTTGTTAATTGGTTGGTATGTTTATTTCAAATAAAATATGATAATCTTATTTTGTAGATGATCTAGGTGATTTAGTTGAAACTCGATTTAAAGATATTATGTTTGTGAGCAAGCTACAACTCTCGAGGACACTGAAATTCGGTGGCACAGTTTGGAATTCTAACGAAGTCAACAATATTTAAAGAAGAGGCAGCGTCTGGGATTGTTTCTGTTCGAGGGGATAGTTTTGGTGGTTTATAATAATATTAAAATATAATTATTTTTTATAATTGCTCAAGGATTCCGTAAATCTAATATAAGACTAAACAATTATTATGACCACTCACTATAATATCTTCGATTCTAATATATTGAATTGTTTTCATTGTTTTATTAAGTTTATTTAGAAGATGTTCTACTAAATATTCTATTTATCCGTTGTTTATTATTTAATAATATCAATTATTTATTATAACTTATAATAAAATATTGTTTCAACTTCAATTTAAATTGCCTCCAATTGTGAAGAAAAAATAGCGTTAGTGACTCGCGGAGACACGAAAGAATGAGAGAAATTTTTATGTTGCTGCAGCTGCTGTGGTTAACATAGCGATGCTGCCTCTTCCAATCTGACCTATCAAACGTTTCAAATTGGTGTGCAAGAAAAATTTTAAAATTGGAAAATCGTGGAATAAGAATTCTTATCAGCATTTTAGACGCAGTTCCTATCAAATTACCTTTACAAAGTAGTGCGATCCAACGCGATACTAGACACCGTATTAGCCGAAGCTTACAAAAGAAACTCATTAAATTGGCAAGAAAGAAAAAAGTCGTTGTGTCAACATTTTGTAAAACAAAAATACAAGAAATATATTGAAAAGGTAATTTATAACAACTCCGGCACGCCAACTAGTATGGTAACGAAATGAGCTCAATAAACATTCTTAAATCTTACTTTTAGGAAATATATTAATATTTCTAGGTAGATTGAGGAAATCATAGTTAATTTTTCGTGTTTTATTGCTCCGGATACTGAGCCTCGGTACGAAAACCGAAATCCACACCGGAGTATAAGAATGATGTCAAATGAGAAACAGAATATTATTATCAAAATAAAAGAAATTGACAATTCCAATTTTATTTTCATGAAAAATAAAAGTAATAAATATGATTTGATCTAGAAATTTTGAAGAAATTTAATGAAAAACAGAGAAATTATTAACATAAATTGAATATTTGTTTCATGTTCTCTTTGAGACCATTGAAAATAATTCAAAAATGTTGAAATTGGAATTGTCAATTTCTTATATTTTGATTATATACACTAGCTGACAAAAGTTTTGTCACAAATGTTTTTTCGGGTTTAACTTTTTTGTGACTTGACCAAATTGGCTGATTTTTTGATATTTTATGTGAATCAGTGTTTAAAATGTTATAGTAGCAAAATTTGGTTTAAATTACCAGGGCAATTTCGGTACCACGCATTCCGTTTTCCCTCATATTGATAACAGTTTTCCGGGTGGCAATTGGAGTTTCTTTACGTGGAGTCATCTCTAAAATGTTGCCAATTACTGCTATTTTCAATAAATTATGAAAAAAATATAATTGAACTTTAAAAATTATTAAAAAATGCAGTGCAAGGAAAGTGCGTAATATCTTTGAGCTACGCGTTTTACGATAAACGCTTGTCACTGTAAAACGGATCATCGTCATCACAAGCGGGAATTTGTAAAATAATCTACAACCATATGAATCTATCATATCAAAAAATCAGCCAATTTGGTCAAGTCACAAAAAGGTTAAACCCGAAAAAACATTTGTGACAAAACTTTTGTCAGCTAGTGTATATATATAAATTATAGATTCACATTGGAGGCAAAGATCAATTCTCCAACCCATTTTTTAATGACTAAAACTCCTGATCAAGATTCTAAAAGAGGTAGAACCATTCGTGGTTCAGTTCAAGAGGTAGAACCATTCGTGGTTCATTGGTTCAACTGAGGAGTGTCCACTTACTTTTGTCGCTAAACTAGAATAATTAGAATTGTTGTGGAGCGTGACCTTATTATTTTGTCATCCCACATTTATTGTATTTCCTTTTAACTCATTCCTAATTTCCGATCGCTTAGCTGACAATTGGTGTAATAAACGATTTAATACACATCAAAATTGGCGATCAGGATGAGATTCGAACTCACGCGGGAAAATCCCAATGGATTGCTCGAAGACGCAGCTCCGATCCATTCGCGCACTTTACGCCCATTGGAACTCTTTCTAGTTTTGGACAACCTAATTTCCTCCACGCCATTTCTCCGATCAGCGTGATATCCGCGCCAGTATCTATCTGCAATTCCAAGCACTTTCCATTCACTTGACAACGGATGTATTTCCGATCCACTTCAGCTGACTGTACTTTTACCACATTCGCATACTGTCTCTCGCTCTTACAATCTCTTTTAAAAGGACCATACTTGCCGCAATTGTGGCATTTGACTTCCCTCGTTTCCTTGGGATGATACTTCTCCCGTTTCTGTATCCTTTCTTTCAAGTCGTGAATTGGTTGAAAAATGAACTGTTATCAGAAGACAATCCTTAATCATCTACATTTGATGGGATTTGTCGACAAACTCGGGGCCAGGATACCTCATGAGCTCAACGAACAAAACAAAGAAAATCGCTTTCAAATTGCAGCGCAACATTTCGCTCGAAATCGAGCAACAAGCATCGAAATCGAGCAACAGCATCCACAGTACTCTCCAGACCTTGCGCCATCCGATTATCACCTTTTGCGCTCACTGTCAAACCAAATGAGGGGTGTTACCTTCGAAGACCTCAAAAACTGGCTCAACACATTTTTCGACACTATACCGGACGATTTTTGGCGGAACGGCATCAACAAATTGATCGAGAGGAGGGAAGAAGTCGTCAACAGTAACGGCGAATTTATTATTATTGTTTTTTTTGTTCAAATAAATCTTTGTGACAAAACTCTACGAACATATTCCTCAACTTAAACTTCCCAAAAGGTCCAATGTACACATGATCTAAAACTTTCAAAAATCAAACAATTCGTTTATCGTTGGTGAAGATCGATAAGAAAGTGTATATTCGGGAGATTTCCGAGAAGCACATAACTAACTGGTCTCATATCCACTTTGCCGAAAAGGATTTGGCTGTTTCAGTGACTAAATATCTCAATTTGTGACCGGTTGAATCTTAAAAGACAACTTATCTTTCAATTGAAGAAAAGTCTTAAACTACCATTTTTACATATTTCTAGATCTCACAAGGGAAGTGTTTTAGGTCTCCATCTCAGGTTTTGATAAAAATTTGTAGATATCTTCTTTATGATCCGAATAGTATACTGACAAAAAATTAGAAGCCATAAAATGGTTTAAGTGGGTAAAAAATGATTTTACCAACACTAATTTTTACTATTGTCTTTTTCAGAAATCGGTGCCTAATGGAAGAGGAAAAATTAGGGTGGAATGAGGTTTTCGCTTGGACAGCCATTCTTTTTGGACAAAATCTCTTTTTTCAAAAAAATGGGCAGCCCACATTGACGAGGAATAGACGAAAAAGTCGTCGGAGGATATCATTTTTCTTCATTTTTTGCTCTTTCATTAGGCATCAATCTCAGAAAAGGACAATAGTTAATGTTAACCAATCCCGTTTATAATTTAAGGGCTATACTAACTTTTTAAAAAATATTTTTTTATTATTATGGATAATCGGGATATTTTTGGATTTCAAACCGATTTTTTTGCCTACCTACACTAGCTGACAAAAGTTTTGTCACAAATGTTTTTTCGGATTCAACTTTTTTGTGACTTGACCAAATTAACTGATTTGATGATATGATAGATTCATATGGTTGTAGATTATTTTACAAATTCCCGCTTGTGATTACGATGATCCGTTTTACAGTGACAAGCGTTTATCGTAAAACGCGTAGCTCAAAGATATTACGCACTTTTCTTGCACTGCATTTTTTAATAATTTTTAATGTTCAATTATATTTTTTTCATAATTTATTGAAAATAGCAGTAATTGGCAACATTTTAGAGATGACTCCACGTAAAGAAACTTTAATTGCCACCCGGCAAGCTGTTATAAATATGAGGGAAAACGGAATGCGTGGTACCGAAATTGCCATGGTAATTTAAACCAAATTTTGCTACTATAACATTTTAAACACTGTTTCACATAAAATATCAAAAAATCAGCCAATTTGGTCAAGTCACAAAAAAGTTGAACCCGAAAAAACATTTGTGACAAAACTTTTGTCAGCTAGTGTAATTTGTTTTGAGTATACTAATCAAGCTATAAGGAATCTATCTGCAAGTTTTTATCAAAATCTGAGATGGAGACCTAAAACACTTCCCTTGTCAGTTTCACACTTAGTATTTATCATCATTATGGTTATATCAAAATAACTATAAAAATAGAAAAAATAACTACAAATAAAATTAAAAAATAATAAACAGGCAATAATTGAACACAAGAGAATACAAAATAACAATAATTAATATCTAATAGCAAATAATATCAAGAATGTATCAACGAACACATCTATATCATATCATAATCCATTATATGAATATGTCTGAAGGAAGAAATGAGTAAAATGAGGAGAAGCAACCGGCACACAAATCCCATTAAAGGCAATGTGAGCCAATAGTTGGTCAAAATGTCGTCAAAAACTCATTTCAATGCATATTAGGCAAAAACCAGTCAAACAACAACAACAACAAAAATAACAACAAATGAGTGAAATTGAAATGGGGTCCGATAGGTTTAAGTTGAGAAATTAGTTAATTCAGATCCATGATAATGTTAAGTAATAATAATAATAAAAGTGCAGGTCTTTTTGACATTATTGCGTTTTGTGCTCACATCAAATGTGCATGATTTATAATTGGATGTGAGATAATTGGTTATTCAAAAAAAGGTGTAGAATGTTTTATATCTTTTTATATCGATAACAAGAACCTAACAAGTAAGAGAGGATTGCGAATATTAAAAGCAGAGGAAATAATTATAAAAACAGCACTGCCAAATCGAAATAACGATTGTTTATAAGGAAAACATTTTTAGTTCAATTTAATTCAGCTTGTCTTAAACTATCTAAAAATATTAATATTAGGGTGAACCAACATTTTTTTCCGATTTTTTATTAAAAATTTAAAAATAATTTTACAACACATGAAAAACAATTAAGTTTCAAAGTAAAGACCATTTGACTCTTGAACCCATCTATCGGCAAGTTGTTCGATCCCGCTGCGGTACCACTCCTTGTTCTTAGAGGCGAAAAACTCGCGGCACCCGTTTTCGACATCGGCCAGCTCATTGAACCACGAAGAAAGTGTTCCATGGATCGGAAAAGGTGATAATCAGATGGCGCAAGGTCCGGACTATAAGCTGCATGTGGAAGAAGTTCAATGGCGTCGAGATTTTTGATATTTTCCTTCGTTTGTCTGGCGGTGTGCGGTTTTGCATTGTCTTGTTTCGTTTCCGATTGATCAATGCTGCATATTTCTCGCCAAGTGCCGCATACATTCGAGCAAGTTGGGAGCAATAGAGGTCTGCGTCGATGGTCCGAACATTTGGAACTAGCTCGAAGCAATTTAAGCCTTCGAAATTCCACCAAACACACAGAAGTGCCTTCTTTGAGAAACGATCACATTTTCCGTCGTTTGACCGGGTTCAAACCATTGATTTTGTCTGTCCGGATTACTGAAGTAGACCCACTTTTCATCAGAAGTTAAAATTATACGAATAAAACGGTAATCTTGTGGATTTTCGAGCAGTTTTCGGCAAGTCTCGACACGTTTTTGAGCTTGAATTTCAGTCAATGCATGAGGTACTTCTCGGCAGCGTCTATTGACTTTCCCAAGGGCGTGAAGATGTCGTACAACTGATGTTTGAGGAATATCGAGCTCGGCCGACAATCAGCGAGTACTTATTGATGGATTGGTCTCCACAGCTTCACGGATTGCTTCCGAATCCACTGCCGTAGGTCGGCCTGAATGTGTCTTTCCTCGAGATCAGTGTCGCCGTCGTTAAATCTTTTGAACCAATTTCGCGCAGCACGATCCGAGACCATATTGTCGCCTTCAACTTGGCATATCTTTTTTGCTGCTGCAGTTGCGTTGAAGCCTTGTTTCCAGGAATGGCGTAAAAGAACACGAATTTCGGATTTTTTTTCCATGTTTCATCTACAAGTTAAAATGTTTAAATAAAAGACCACTGAACAATTTATATATATATATATATATTATGATAGAGCTGTTCAAGAGCTTTAAAAATATAAAACATGTATATAAAAATTAGACAAAACGATATAGGAAATCGGAAAAAATCTTGGTTTACCCTAATAGAATGTTATATGCGAGAGGCTCTACTAAGCTTCTGTGCTTTAACCACATCATGTTGCATTTCAAAAAATTTAGAATTTTACGTAGAACAAAATGATATAATTAACATTTCATAAAAACCACTCGTTCTCTTAAAATAGTCGAACAACAATTTTACGAAAAACACGCCAAATGGAGATAATGATTTTCTAATTTTTACGTTTGTCTTAAAACTTTCACGTGTACTTTACACAAATTGTCTCTACGCCAGTTTGTCAGATTTTTCCAAAACTCTTTAAAAATATAAAATCTTCACAAAATACTTAATTTGAGTTCGTTTTTTGAACTCGTTTTACTACCGTTCCATTTGGCGTGCTAAAAATAACATTTTTATTTTGAAAATGTGATGAATTTCGTAAACTTTGAAGGCGATTGGCTTCCTTGAAGTGGTATTTAGTAGATAGTCTAATACAACTGAATAATAAGAAAATGCTCACGACACAATCTGTGATATCGAAAATAATAATTGGAAAATCATCTACATTTCTCAAATTTCACCCATCTCATTAAAATGGTTGATATTTATATAATATTGAGCAAATCGTTATATATATATATAGTGGAAATCAGAGATGGACGGAATTCCGGATTCCGTATTTTCTCCATATTTCTATTTCACATTCCGTCCATCTCTGATGGGAATTACTGAACGCCAAATCGAAATGACTACTTTTCAATATTCAAACGTGTCTTACAAACTTACACGTATTATTTTCATATAATTTGATACTTCATTATTACTAGCCCGTCTTAAACTATCTAAAAGCCACGCTTCTTAGCGAAATATGCAAAATGAGTATCTTTTCTGAGCCACTAACTTAACCATTCAATTTGGTGTGTTACTGTGATAATCGAAGAAAATGAGAATTTAAGATTTGTTGCATAAATACCAGGGTTGCACGGAAATCAATATCTTCAAACGGAAAACCGAAAACGGAAAACGGAAAATGGAAGATGGAATTCCGCGAAGAAGATTGAACTAATGGAAACGGAATGTAGTTTTTTGCTGCTAGTAGAGCGTGTATCTATTATTTGGCTTCGCACGCAAGAATTTAACACGATTTTGACGGAAGGAAGAATACCAGAAGATTGGAAAATTGTAAAAAAAATTGGAAAAATAGTCAAAGAAGATCATGCATATCCATTCTGTTCTACAACTTATTGAAAAATGTAATGAATTCATATTCCCTCTGGAACTAGCTTTAATCGACTTTCGGTATGCTTTTTTTAGAAATCAGAATCCATGGAAGGACAAGCAATATTCCGTTCAAGAGATTCAAGTTGCCTCGGAATCACCAGCTCGTCTAAATCAACTCGAAGAAAAGGCTAGAAATCACGGTCTAGAAATCAACCCAACGAATACACAATGACTATGCTACGAAGGACTCCATATTTCTAAAAATGCAATCTAATGTATCCACTTGGAGAGAGCTGGTCCGCATCTCGACGCTCCCAGAATGACGACCGACAATCAAGTAATCAAGAAGTCAAGTTTGGAACTGAAGAAAAAGTTAATGGAATCTGAGATTTTTCCCCATCGGATTGGTTTCTCTCGGAACCGTGATATTGCACATTTTAAATACAGACCGGGGTTGCACGGAAATCAGTTTTTTTTCAGACGGAAATGGAAATTAATTTTTTCAAACGGACGACGGAAAACGGAAATAGAAGGTAGAATCAACCCTGATAAATATCAAATTGTTTTATTGTCATTTATCGGGCAGTTAAGTGTATTATATAGTATTTAATCGTCTGTATTTTTTAAAAATAAATTAGAAGAATGTCGTAAAGGAACGTAAGGAAACAATTGTGGTCTCACTTGCACGCCAACTTGTAGTCTATTAAAACGAGCTCACCGAACGTCCTCAAATCTTACTTTTTGAAATTTTAAATTTTTTTTAGATAGTTTAAGACAAGCCTAGTTAAATTTTCGTAAAAACTGTTCTGTTAAAAGATCGTAAAAAAATACCAGACTCACTCAAAGTTGCAAAATCATCATTTCCAGTTGGCGTGCTCTTGGAGGCAAAGAGACGGCAATATAATGGAAAAATATTTTTTAAAAAATCTTCTTCGTCTAGATAGAATAAAAACTAGTGTAAGACAATAAAAACTCAAAACATATTGAGCATCAAGTTCCAAAGATCTTTACCTATTCATAATTATCATGAACTTTAACAATTCTTCAACACAAAGTTTTCCGGCGCACAAAAAATGCCACCAAGACCCGTTAAAGTGCAAAAACAAAAAAAAATATAAAAAGAAACCGATGAGCCACAATGATCATTTGCTCATTTATTGTGAGACGAAACTACTAAAAAATTTTGGTGTTGAAATATGAGTAAAAGCGGTGAGAAAGCAACACCTCGATGTTTCCTTCCAGCATTCTTAAAGAATAGTCATAATTGATAGAGAATATGCAAACAAAATGGCGACAACAATAATAACACGAAACTTATTCTTTTTTTTGAGTCTTAGCCTCCATATCCTTCGAACTTTTTCGAGGAGCTGAGGTGTCAATTATTCATTATAGCACAAGTGTGTGAGTTTTTTTTGTATTCGACTCGTTTATTTTTCTTTGGATGGATACATCTTCTCAATTTTCGTATATTTCTAATGGTTAATAACAATAATATTAATAGTATTATGGTTGTTTAAATATCAAATTCATATTGGGAAATGATTAAATGGAAGGGTCGGAAAATGTGCTCTAAAGATTCTTAAATTAAAGAGAAAATATTAGAGATAGCTATGGGTGGAATGAGAGTTTTTGAATTTTGCAATCCGGAACGCGGAATTTGGAATTTCCAACTGTTAACGTTTTTATGAAAAGTGAATATTCTACATTCGGAATTTAAAAAACCGCCCATCTCTGATAGACAATATAAAATTATTTTTAACACAAACATTTTTGCACACCAAATTGAATGATTAACTTGGAGGCTCAGAAAAGATTCTCATTTTGCAAATTTCGGTAGGTAGCGCATGTTTTTTAGATAGTTTAAGACGGGCTAGTGACAATGACGTGTAAAATTATATGAAAATAATACGTGTGATTTAGTAATACATGTTTAAATATTGAAAAATGTTCATTTCGATTTGGCGTGTTTTTGTTTTATTTTTTATTTTACTGACAATATTTTTTATAATTTATTATAGAATCAAAATAATACATTTCTCCGCGAAACTTTTCTTTTTTAGATTTAATTACATGATCTCATATCAATCGAGGAATTAACAATTATTTGACGCACAAATGCAGAAAAACTCGACTTTTCTTCAACGACGTATTTTAATAAACATATTTTCACAATTTTATTGAGAAATATTTTAAAACAAACATATATTGTATTTTTGTAAATTTTATTCTTTATAATACCGCAATTTCACTGAAGACGTGTTGATTTAATGACGCGAAAATGAAGAAAAATACAAATTTCCTCTGCAACACCTCATTTTACTGATAATATTTTTTATAATTTGTTATAGAATTTAAAACCGAAATGATATGTTTTTCCGCGAAATTTTTCTTTTTTAGATTCAATAACCAGATCTCATATCCATCGAAGACGCAAAAATACAGAAAAACTCGACTTTTCTTCAACGACGTCATTTCATTAACCATATTTTTAAAATTTTATGGAGATATATTCTTAAACAAACCTATATTGTATTTTTATAAAGTTTATTCTTTATAGTACCGCAATTTCACTGAAGACGTGTTAAATTAATGACGCACAAATGCAGAAAAACTCGATTTTTCTTTCACAAAGACATTTTATTCACCTTGGATCGTAAATTTTAAAAATGGTATTGTATTTTTTAGGGTGTTCCTATTTATAACTCAATTTAATCACAAATCCATTGAGTGAATATGGTTTAACTGACGCAAAAATTCAGAAAAATTCGGTTTTTCTACTAATCATTTTACTCATAATTTTTTATGGGAATCTAAATAGTTTTTGTCGAAAGCATTTCTAATCAATTCTGCTATGAAATCATATGTATTTTATAAAGTTGATTGACGCCAAATTGCGGAAAAAGACGTATTTTCTTTAAAACAGTGCATTTTCCTAATCATATTTTTAATAATTTAATGTAGAAACTAAAATTGAAATATTATTGGGTTTCTAGTACAATACTATTATTCATTTCAGAGATCGATGCCTAATGGAAGAGCAAAAAATTAGGGGCGGAGAAAAGGTCTTGTTTAGACAGCCACACGGCCATTAAGGCCATCGAATCTCTTCCTCTTTTGTTTCTCATCAATATTTTAATTTCATCCATTCTCATTTTTAAATTAAACTTTTCATTTCTTGTCATCAAATAATAAACAAAAAAAGATAACAAAAATTGATGAGAAACAAAAGAGGAAGAAATTCGATGGTCTTAATGGCCGTGTGGCTGCCTAAACAAGACCTTTTCTCCGCCCCTAATTTTTGCTCTTCCATTAGGCATTGATCTCTGAAAATGACAATAAAATTATATCACAAATCAATAGAGGAATTTATGATTTATTGACGTGACAAACGCCCATTCTATAATAGTGTAGTTTAGTATTTCAAATCTTAAATATTCCACTTTAATAAAATTAATTTTTTAATATTAAAGTTCTCTCTTTTTGCTATAAAAATTAACCCGTTTTTCAAAAGCTTATCTTTCCAGAAATCGTATAAACATTTGAAAAAATGAAAAACAAAATAACAAGGACCATTAAATTATAACGGAAGAGTAGCTAATTATACAATAACGAGCTCATCTTTTGGAAAATGAAAAACAAAAAAGGTGTCCAATGAGCCAAAAGAAGTGACATTTGCTGGAGATGAATTGTCTTGTTTCGCTTGTAAAATGAGTTGTTGGAGATTATGGAAGCTCAACTCGACAAGGGGGATTAAAATTGAAAAATGTTCGTTCGTGATGGTATTTTTCGGCACAATTGAAATGAATATTCATCAAAATTAAAAAGTCTTGAAACTTTTGTAATTTTATTCTGAACTTAAACGACTCGACAAGAAAGAAGATAACAAAGTGTTTGATTTTTATTTGTAATAAAAATTGTGAAATAAGAGTATAAGCTTAACTGGGTTTAAGAAAACATTGTTTTGCAATAAATCAACAAAATAAATGATTGAACATCTTTAAAATATGTTTTCATTTGTTTGAGTTCTTCAAACTGGAGCCATGCGGATTAGGTAATCTCAGCGCATTCAATCAAGGGATCTTGATTTAGACGAAACATTTACAACATTAAGATTTGTATAAAAATTTGTGAAAATATTTACTAATCTTGTAAATTAACGTTAGTGAGTGATGGAAATTATTAGAACTAGAAATTAATTTCCGCGTGTTTTGTAGTTGATATTTTGTCAAAATACTATTATTTTTATATAAAGAATTTTATTTTATAATGTTGGCTGTATTATCTGCTTTCTACTTATATATAACTTTCTTCACGTACTTTATAAAAAATCATTATTTTGGGTTCAGAATATGTTCACCTTTGTGCAAGGAAAACGTCATTTGCGGAAAGCTCTTCTTTTCCATTTCCAACGCAAGAAGAAAGCCACTGACGCGCGCCAAATGCTTGGCCAAGCTTACGGCGATGCTGCACCATCCATAAGAACCTGCCAAGAATGGTTTCAGCGTTTCAAATCGGCAGATTTTGACGTCAACAGGACAGCCAAAACAATCTGAAGACGAAGAACTTCAGGCTTTGTTGGATTAAGATTCAGCACAAACACAGGAGAAACTCGCGGGATTTCGCGGCGTCAGGTAAATATCAACTTCTCATCGATTGAAAGCAAGATTCAAAAGGAAGGAAAATGGATGCCCTATGAGCTCTCAGAACGCAACAAAGAGCAGAGAAGAACCACTTCACAAATCTTGTTGGACAGATATCAAAGAAAGCGACGATTTTCAAAAAATCACGACAATCCGAAGCGATGAAAATCGTTGGTCAATCCCGGTGAACCATCATATTCGACCGCAAAACCCAACATGAAAAGAAGGTCTTACGGAAGGAAGGTCTTACTGTGTCTATGGTGTAACCAACAAGGAATTCTGTACTCTGAACTGCTCCAACCTTGAGAAACAATCACTGCGAATCGCTATCAACATCAACTAGTGCAGTTGCAGCATCAAATCGCAGTAAAAATACCAGAATGGGCGGGTCGACACGAAAAGCTCATATTGCTTCATGACAACGCAAGGCCGCATGTTGTTCAAGCGGTGAAGGATACGCTGAAAGAGTTCAAATGGGAAGTCTTACCGCCCACGCCGTACTCTCCGTACATTGCCCTGTCGGGTTATCATCTTTTCCGGTCAATAGCTCATAGTCTGGCGGAGCAGCGCTTTCGAGATCATCAAGAATTCAAAAATGGCTAGATGAACGGACGGCGGCCAAATCAGAAAAATTCTATTATGATGGAATCCATAATTTATCCAACTCTGGGACAATGTGTTCAAAATCGGTGACCGCCAAAAATGATTGGTTTTTTATCGGTTTATTGATGTGTTTAACATTCTAGATAGTTGTGCATTTGTAGATTTAAATACAAAAAAATTCACTTATTTTTTCGTCGTTAGAATATTGTTAGAAAAAGCGCAAATAATAGGTAATTCACTAAAACGTAATTAAAATTCGTGTAAACTGAAATTGCATTCAACGTGATGATAAATATCAACATAGCAAGTTTATTTCAGTTTAGAATCATTTTTAAATAATCTACAATATGGATTCAAGTATAGATCAAATGGAAACAATTTTTAACATCCCATCGCAACAAAATAATAGAAATAATATGAATTGTGAGTTTTACAAGGTTACATTTTTGATTAAATGGTTTAATTGTGATTAAAATCCGGTTTGAACACAAGTAGAACTCATTTCACAAGGGAAGTGTCTTATTGAACTAAAAATAGTTTTTCTCGAGTAGAAATTGTTTGTGCATGTGACCCACATTTTCGCCGAGTTCGGTCAAAATATGAAATATTAAATTTAAAAACTGTGCTTAGTTCAGTTTTTTTTAAGCGTGCCTTATAAGCTTCCACGTGTTAGTTTGGCAATTATTTTTTAATCAATTTTACAAGCTTATATAAAACTATGAAAAAACTATTTCTATATATAAAACTATTTACAAGCTTATATAAACTATTAAAATTACACTAAAATTTTAGAGCAGAAGGGCTTATCCAAGCCACTGCTTTTTCGGGTTCAGCAGGGCGTGCTGTTGTAATCCCCAATTACTATCTTGTGTTCCTAGTTTTAGGATTTTAAAATTGCCTGAAATGTGATTGTGTTTGTATCCTTGAAAATAGAACAAGGCTTCGATGTCTATCTCAAGAGGAATGCACCCGCAATTTGGGGCCAAGGTGGAGATTATGGACTGCACGGAAACCGATTTTTTCAAACGGAAGATGGAAGATTAAATTCCGTGACAAAGATTTAACTAACAAGGGAAGTGTTTTAGGTCTCCATCTCAGATTTTGATAAAACTTTGCAGATAGATTCCTTATGGCTTGATTAGTATACTGTCAAAAAATTAGGACCTACAAAATGGTTTAAGTGGGTAAAAAATGGGTCTAAAACCCAAAAAATCGCGATTTTCAAACGCAAATTTTATATAGTTAATGTTAATCAATCCGGTTCATATTTTAAGGGGTATACTATCTTATTAAAAACTATCGTTTTATTATATTTTTTTTTAATTTTCACGTGTTTTACGTGAACCTGTTTTTAATAAATAATGGTTTTATTGACCACCGAAACATCGGGGCAACAGCGCAGTGGCAAGACGACGGGACATGGAACAGCAGGGCGAGGGTTCGATTCTCATTGGGGGTGGTATGTTTCTATTATTATTAATAATCATTCTATATTCGAATATCTCTGTGGCGCTTTTTTATTTTTACTTTTCAAGATTTATATGATAACCTTTAAATGTATTATTTATTAAATCAACAATTATAATGATTCTCAACAATCATATGTTGAAAGCATAAAAATTTTTCACAATAAAGACAACGTATAAAAGATACATTTTTACAGTTACTTATCTCACAGCCGTTGGGGATCTCTTTTGGGAATAATAGTTGCTTCGGTGTATAAAAAGATCCTGGACGGTCGACTTTATATCCACTAGCAAACCAACTGTACTTTACCCAACTGTGGAGTTTCGGTGAACAAAGCTGACGGTAAATTAAAGACAAAACCTATGAACATATTATAATCAAGCATCTAAAAGTTAGTTACCTGAAGTGTGGAAGACCTTTGATGTATTTGAAAGCTTGGTTCACATAACCGTGCATACTCCGTGATGATTTTTATAACACTCTTGAATCCTCCAAAGACACCGACATCCAAGGGTTGAATCATACCTGTACAACCAGCAGGAATTTGCAGTGTTTTTAATTTATTATCTTCATTATTTGGGTCCGAATAATTTGCATCTTTCCATCCGTTCCATGAATCGATAATAAGCAACGAGCTAGCCGGAACCCATTCATCGAAAATTACTGTGTTCAAAAATTCCTTCATCAACGGTTTTGTCATAATGTGGCTCGTATGACAGCGAACAACCAAGTTGGAAAAAGAACTTCGAAAATTTCTTGGAAATCTTCCGTTGTTTTCTTTCAGAACTACGAAAAGACGAGGATGTAGTTTTCCTTCTGCAGATATTACAGGAAGCACTGTGTAGCTGTGAGTAGTGGAACTCACAGTGTTCACAGTGCATTCAACTGTTTTTGTGCCTGTGTACGTCAATGTTCTCGCAGTGTTCATTTCCAATTGAAAACCACTTTGATCTACATTAAAGATCCTTCTAGGTGAAAATGCTTCCAACTCCTGATTTGCCACAACCAAAAAGTTTTCTGCACTGGCCAATAGTTCATCTCTTTTCTTATGTCGTATCACAGACACAAACTTCGTGATCTTGCGGGAAGAAATTCCATGTGCACGCTTCCAAGAATTGATCCAAGAATTAGAACACGGAAAGGCCATATCAATTTCGTTATCTTTCATAATTTTTCCTATCATATACCGCAAGGTAGAATCATGAAGGATATGACCTTTATCTATGCTCTCCTGCACCATTTCGAATAGCATCTGCGATATTGTGGAATAATTATTCCGGCGATCTGTCACTACTCCACCTTTAATAGTATGATTGAAATTTAACTAATACAGAAAATACCATTTTTTTCGTATTCACGGAGCTTTTTAACATGGTGCTCATTAGAAATGAAAGAATAGCGGTTATTAAGAGATTCCAACGAAGGCCTTTTCTTTCCATTCCTGTATCGTTTTTTGGAAGAGCCAAAGTACTTTACAGCTTCCGTGACTTTTGTTGTTTCCACGATTTTTTTCAAAAGCTTCAATATATGATTTTGATAATAATTATAATTGTTGATTTAATAAATAATAGATTTCATTATCATTATAATCTTGAAAAGTAAAAAAGCGGCCCAGAGCTATTCGACTAGTAATAGAAATAGAAACATATCACCCCCAAGAAGAATCGAACCCTCGCCCTGCTGTTCCGTGTCCCGTCGTTTTGCCACTGCGCTGTTGCCCCGATGCTTCAGTGGTTTTTAAATCATTATTTATGAAAACGCACAATTTAAAATAAAATTCATTAGCTTTATTCCATTATTGTGGGTAAACGGGATATTTCTGAATTTCAAACCGATTTTTCACCTACTTAAACCGTTTTGTAGGTCCTAATTTTTTGACAGTATACTAATCAAGCCATAAGGAATCTATCTGCAAAGTTTTATCAAAATCTGAGATGGAGACCTAAAACACTTCCCTTGTAAGAATCACCATCTCTTCTCGCATTTCCGAACGGTTCTCGATGAAGCGACCAGGAGAGGGTGGGAGAAAAAGTATTCGTGTTGTTGGGAAGTTTTTGAAAAGACTCGAATTCACTGACGACCTGGTGCAAATCGGAAGATTCTCAGAAGAAATGGTCTAGAAACGAGCCCAACGAAGACGATAATCCTACACAACGACTATTCTACGAAGGGCTCCATATTTTTGGCGGTTCAGTATGCTCATCAGTAGCTGGTGCCAAGTACTTGGGTAGTTTCATTGTTATCGATCGTATGGTTTCCAAGGTTTTCCAGAAGAATCAAGGCAGCTTGGAAAAAGAGAACTTGTTCACCAGAACATCGTTCCAGCCTTGCTCTACGGGTGCGAAACTTGGTGCCCATCTCAGGAAACTCTCCATTGTCACCAAAGGACTCGACATTATCTGCTTTCACAACAAGGCCGACGGCTCAATTTCGGTTAATTTTCTAGTTAGTCTCGACGCAGTCGGAATGACGACGGACAATTAAGTAATCAAGTAATCAAGTAATCAAGTTTTCAACTGAAAAAGTGTATTAAATCTCGTAAGATGATTCCCCATTGGATTTGTTTCTCTCGGAACCGTGGAATTGCACATTTTACATACCGAGCGGGGTTGCACGGAAATATATATTTTTTTCTAATGGAAAGCGGAAAACGGAAATGGATACAAATTTATCCAAACGGAAGGCGGAAATGGAAATAAATTTGTTGAAACGGACAACGGAAAACGGAAATGAAACTCAAAAACGACGGAAAACACTGACTGAGAATCATAAAATTCCACGAGTTTGGTAGCAGGAGACAGCTCATAGCTATAAAAGTTCTATTCTTGAGTACAATTCGATGGAATATAAAGTTCAAAAAGTGTTATTATTACTACTTATTGGCTGTAAAAATATATTCTTTTAAGCCATTTTTCTCATTAATCAAGCATCACGACTATTTTATTTCTATTCTCATGGCACGCTAAATGAAAATACAAGTTTTACCATTTTTACACGTTCCTTATAAGCTGTCACGTATCAATTTTATAGTTGTTAGTTTGTCAAGTGTGCTGACTCACGCCAAAAGAAAAAGAACATTTCCACATATTTCCATGAGTGTTATAAGTTTACACATGACAATTCCAAAATACTTTTCATGTATATTTGAGAAGCACCTTCTTAACTATATTGAATACCGCTTCTCTTAGCTCTGAACTATTTCTGAGTAGGTTTTTCTCAAGTTTAAACACATCCTTTGGGGTAAGCTAATCATCTGAAAATCTTAAATTGGTCTTGACATTGTAAAGCAGAGGAAATTTTGTGAGCTTCTACTATTTTCTAGCTCTGTTGGTGCGTCATAAGAATTGTTTTCCACAAAATTGTTTTATTTTTAAATTCTCATTTGCAAATGCCTATTTTTCCTACAAGCCCAATCAAAGTGAGACAACCACAATCATCTTTCTTCATAATTTTCTCACCGAGCAGCGTTTTTCGCTTTGAATAGAGGCTTTAAATAAAACTTTTAAGGTCAACAAGCTGAATTACCATCATTAATATTTGATGAAGTAAACCGCACAATCAAGAAAAGAGAGCCATCATTATACCTTCGCCCAATTTGCATCGATGCTCTAGATGTGTCCACTAGGTATTTATTTTTTAAATCAATTTCCTAAATTCTGTGCAGGTATACTCGCATGCTCCTTAAAAACCGCAATACGTATTTGAACGATCGACCCACATTGAATGTGAGATCAATATCGTTGGTCCTGTGGTATTTCATATCGAGAGGGCATACGGTAATACATAATTAAAACAAACGAATCGTGCTTGAATATTATTTGCAGGCAGTTGCATTTTTGGATAATAATTTGCAATATTATGCCGCCAAGTGCTCAGACCCGCACGAGTTGTACATGCTGGCCAAGTTGGAACTTGTTATGTTTGAAGGAAATGGTGAGTTGTGGTAAAAGTGGGCGCGTCGAGCAAATTATGGAAAATTTCGTAACAGATAGTCCTGGTAGTTTACCGTACACCATTGCCAACTGTACCCGATGTAGCGATGGATGCATTGTTGGAAGCCGTAGGAAGTACACTGCATGCTCTAGAAGAGATCCAAAACTAATTGATGTTGTTATTAATCGGTGAAAACTTGCTCTACAAATTTTACATTTTCTAATTTCAATTTTAGTCTATTACGCGCTTCATTTCAAATGGATAATTGCGTGAAAATCAACGGCGACGTCGATTTATCATTAAACCTTAGTGAGGGAACATCAAATACGAGAGAAACTGTGTCATTCCAATTGACGGCTTCTGATCAATTGTATTTGATGAGTCGATTGGCAAAGATTCTAGAGAATGGTTTTGTTCTGAATTCTAACATTGAATAGAATGCTATTGCAGAATCTTATAGCGAGCTTTGTGCAAAAGCGCGCGAGTTGGATGTTAAAGGTGGATGCGGATTGATGAAGAATAAACTTCCGTTAGTTTTAAATTTATGTTTTTTGAGGGAGGGAGAGAGAGAGAAGTTGCATAAAATTCTTTAAAATGTATTAAATCTTTGAATTAGAATAAGATTTCCCGGGTGGCTTGTATAATAAACACCCTAAGACTTTCCAAAAAAAAAAATTGGCTCAACTAGAATAGAATATATGAATGTAGTTATTCAATGAGCTAGAGTATGAGCTAACATCTCACCCATGTAGGGAAAAATTAGAAGCGACCTTCTCGTAGCCCTGTCAAGTTAGCAACCGTCTGACAAGACGGAGTTTTGCTCCGTCGGGTTATGGATTTTCGTTAGTTTGACAATTTATCGGTCCGTGTAGTTCTATGTAGCAGTATTTTATAAAGCGTATTTTTGAAATTGGATATAAAATACCTTTTATTATTTTTTGCAGTAACTTGCCAATACTTCATGATCAATGCATTTATTTTCAGCAATCAAGGCACAATGGAGAGAAATGATACACCGTATCACTATAACGACCCTTTCCTGCCGGAGTACGTAGCTCCACCGCCACCGCGACAATATGAGACGCATAAAGTTACGAGAATTGGCAATAAGAACTCGATTTATAAAGTTGGACAATGTTCGAGTGACTCGCGGAGGACGGAATGTAGCGCAAGTGATGGTTCGTGCCACGATCCGGAATATAGCGTAGAAGGAGCCGAAGATCAGGCAATCGATTCTAGTGAAGGCTTTTTTTGAAATTGTTGTAATTTATAGATGACTCAATCAATTAGGAGGCCCTTGGTAGAAGCACTTGAGAGGATATTTGGCGCGGAGAAGGCTCAGCAGTTGTGCCAAGCGTATCCAAATTGTAATGATATTAATGATTTCTTTGAAATGGGGCTTATATGATTTGATATTGGGGCATTCAAGCACTGTTTGTTAATAAATTATTTTTTAATGAATTAAGACAAATTTTATTAAGTAATTGAAAGGTTTTAACTTATGCGATAAGAAAAAATGTGCAGGTGGGATATTCAGTCGTTCAGCTCAAAGTCGGCTGGGCAAAGCAATCCTTGCAACTTTTGTTAACATCAATTTGAAATTAAACCTAGAAAATCTTATTGAAAGATGAAAATTGCACGCCACCCTCAGTAAAAAAAATAAATTCATGTTTTATTCTTCCTGCATAACCCGATAGAAGACCCAAATTTTAGCTTTAAAGATGCTACTCT
The DNA here is from genome assembly GCA_963931815.1 of Caenorhabditis plicata. Lineage (NCBI taxonomy): Eukaryota > Metazoa > Nematoda > Chromadorea > Rhabditida > Rhabditidae > Caenorhabditis > Caenorhabditis plicata. The sequence continues at coordinate 7,048,305 of OZ007491.1, forward strand.
TTGTGCCTCAAAAAGGTCGTCTCGGTGAAGAATTACTTTTTCCTATTTCATTTGAAGGAAAAGCTTCGGTTGTTCATCAAATGCTCGTAGAATCTTACGGCAACAATTTTTCAACTGAAATAACTTGCCGCGAGTGGTTTCATCGCTTAAAATCGGGCACATTGATTGAAACGTTCGATTCAAGAAAATACGACACTCCGCACATTTACGAGCTAAATGCAGGGTAAGAAAAATCAACGATAAGAATCGAGAAGGACCTCAAAAGACGTTTAATGACAAATAACCTCACGATCTGCTTAATGTAGAGGCGACACAAAAACAGTTGGCAGTTTCCCTTAACATAACTATGCAAGATGTTTCGCATCATATGAACATCATGAGAATTGATTCATAGAGAAAATTACCTTGGGTGAGCCCGAATGAGCCGACAACATGAACCGCCAAACCAAATAAATACGGGAAAAGTTCATTTGGGAACAGTGCGGCATACTGTATTAGGAGCTCCAACAACCAATTGCTAAGAACAACAACTTTGTCTAGTTACGCAAAACAATTAAGCAAAGAGACCGGAATCGAGGGATCCACATGATAAAGTGATACTGCTTCATGACAACGAAAGGATCCTAAAGGATTTCAAATTAGAAGTCTTATTTCACACTCCATACTGTCCAGACATCACTCCATCAGACTATCATCTTTTCCGGTCAATAACGCACGGTTTGGCACAGCAGCGCTTTCAAAATCGCCAGCACGTCCAAGAATTTTCGAAGCTGGCAAATTTTTTTACAAAGGGATAAATAAATGATCATAGTGTTTTTGAAAATGCTGTATTAAATGATGGCACATTGATTCCACGATTGAAATAACATCTAAAATATATTCTTCAATTTATTTAAGCAAAAACTGTATAGAAACAAAGCCTAAACAAGAAAATAATCATTCTAATTTTTTTCTCTTCCATTAGGCACCGATCTCTGAAAAGGACAATATGTATCATCAGATTTTTGAAAAATAATTCCAAAACTGAAATATTTATCAGAAAATAAATTCCATTTATATTTGAAGAAAATAAATAATATAAATTATGCACAACGAGAATCAATTATATACAACAATTTTGACAACCAGCTATGAACAAGACTTAATTTTGGCAAACTTAAAGAAGCTCATCTTATCATACGGTATGATAATCAAAATGAATGAAATAATAATCAACGCGGTCCCAATAAGAAATAGTGGGCTTGCATGTGAGCCTCGAAATATGATATCAATTGCTGAAAACGTGCTCATTCTCAAACTCAATTCCACAATAAAATAAACCTGTATTCAACGGAATTCCACAGAGCATTCCAACGGAAATGACAAGTGGATTAAGAAGAGCAATGCCAAAGTTAATTGTAAAATTAAATACTGAAATAAGTATATAGTCGATGGTGCTGAAGCAAGCTCACTCATGGATAATATGGCAGCGACGATCATTGGCCACCATGGAATATAGGAGACATGGAATAACTCAACGCCAACAAAAGCTAAGATCAATGGAACAATCCAATTGAGCGTGTAATTGACGAATCCAAGACACGTCATGAACAGCGACACCTCGCCAAGGGTTGCATTGCCGAACACGCGTTTGAACGCGACTTTATATACCGCGGCCATGAAGGCGGACAGGAAGGCGAGCAGAACCCCAAGCCACTCGACTTTAAGCGTTCCATCGCAAGCAATCACAACTACTCCTCCAATTGCGAAAAGCACGGAGAGCATCTGAATTGGGGGATTGTTATTGGGAAATTAAAAAAACCGTTTCATACTTTCATAATATTTAATGAATCCTTGAGGAATATGACGGCTAGGATATACACAAAAGCTGCATTGCAGGCACTGATGGCGGTTGCCACACTTGCATTGATTAATAAGAGGGCACGTACGTAGGGATAATTGGCACCAACCTGTAAACTATTTTGGTTTGCTTAAATTTAACAGGATTGTTACCCAGAAAACAATGAATGGGAACACGTACTGGAGAAGAGCTATGACAGTTAGTCGTCCGCTTTTACCAAATGGCCGTTGACATTCTCTATAAAAGAACCAATAAGGGAACATTATAGTTTACTGAGATTTTTTGAGACACAAAACTCATATATTCTATTAGAAAAAACACGTTTTACACAATATTTAAACCCTTCATTCATTTTGTGTGGAACTAAACAAACATAAACTAGCTGACAAAAGTTTTGTCACAAATGTTTTTTCGGGTTTAACTTTTTTGTGATTTGACTAAATTGGCTGATTTTTTGATATTTTATGTGAATCAGTGTTTATCATGTTATAGTAGCAAAATTTGGTTTAAATTACCATGGCAATTTCGGTACCACGCATTCCGTTTTCCCTCATATTGATAACAGCTTGCCGGGTGGAGTTTCTTTATGTGAAGTCATCTCTAAAATGTTGGCAATTACTGCTATTTTCAATAAATTATGAAAAAAATATAATTGAACTTTAAAAACTATTAAAACATGCAGTGCAAGGAAAGTGCGTATTATCTTTGAGCTACGCGTTTTACGATAAACGCTTGTCACTGTAAAACGGATCATCGTAATCACAAGCGGGAATTTGTAAAATAATCTACAACCATATGAATCTATCATATCAAAAAATCAGCCAATTTGGTCAAGTCACAAAAAAGTTAAACCCGAAAAAACATTTGTGACAAAACTTTTGTCAGCTAGTGCACTTCAGGTCAAAACAATGGAAAACGATGTCCCAATTTAAAAAAAATAAATTTGAAGGCGGAGCAAAAAACACAATAATTCGCAAAAGATTGCACGCCATTTTGCAGAACAAATGTGCCTTATTTTTAAAATTTTTTTTAGACAATTATTTATGTGTTATTATTTATAGCTATATTGCTATAGTTCATTACGGAGAAACTTGAACAGAGGTTAGTTTATTACATTAATAAGTTTATTGATATACATAATATTGAAATTAATTCAAATTAACCAATTATTAGCCGTTTCTGCCATTGTATAACGCTTTTGATACTTTCAAGATGTTATTAAAAATAGTTTCCAAGGGTTTTGTGGCATATAATATCACTTTTCTGAAATCCAATACAAAATTATATGTAATGTTTGTCAACCACCCTTATCAGACCTTCTTAAAATGAACTAAAACGCTTTTAAGGGCTGATCGGCAAAAATTACAAGTTTTAGCAATATATTTCTTATATTTTTATGTCAACTTGATATGTCATATACATCATTAGAAAGCCCATTTCATGCTGATTCTAATGATATATAAATCATTTAATTATATCGAAAATAAAATATGGATTAAAAAAAATACATAAATAAAATATACATATTTTATTTTCGATTTCAGAAAAATTATGTTATATCACACAAAACCCTTGGGAACTATTTTTAATAACATCTGGAAAGTATCAAAAGCGTCTACAATGACAGAAACGGCTAATAATTGGTTATTTTCATTAAATTTAAATATTATGCATATCAATAAACTTATTAATGTATGACTAACCTCTGTTGCAGTGTTTCCGTGACTTAATATCAATAATATTAAATAAAATATTGCCTGAAAAAATTAAAAAATCAAGACACATTTGTTTTGTCAAATGGGCATGCGTTTTTTTGGCAAGCTTCCAAATAATTTTTGGGACCAATCTTGAACTGAAGTGCTAGTGTATATTGAAAATAAAGTTATACTCACATTTAGGCTTATGGTATTCTTATTATTCTTATTATTAATCTTTAAACTCACTTATAAATCAATTTAATCGATTTCCTTGTTCTAATCTTTTCATAAACCAGAAATACCGGAAAACAAGCCAACATCATATCTGTGTTAAACCACATCATAAAATAAGGAGCATTGAAATTCTTCTAAATTCACTCTATTTAAAACTTTAAAATAGTAACAAATAATAACGGTATCGTAGTTGAGAGCAGATTTGCTGAATTGTGTTGAAAGGCACCACGCAAATGCCACCAAGCCTATCACTGACGCATTGACTATTATCTGAAAATAGGAAAGATTCAAATTGCTGTAGCAGTAACGATGCTGAGAGGACCAATTCGGTTTTCATACATTGTGCAACTCACTAATAATGGTGTCCCGGTGAGGAATTTGTTGCTCGGTTTAGGCTTGTCTTCGATGGTATTAGGTCGGCAACTTTCAAGTGAGCATGCGTCGTAGGATTCAGATTCAGGCATTCTGGAATTTGTTTTTGGATTTTTTTGTAAATTATATAGTCAAGAAACAACATGAGATTGTGTAAGGATTTTTATGCTTCATCACTCCATATAAATTCTTAAAAATTGGGCTTCAAAAATGTAAAGAATCAGAGATAATTTTAATAAAGCCTGAAAAATTAACGTAAAAATTAGTTGATAAATTTCCACGTGGAAATTAATAAAACCCGTTTAAATCTTGATTTTCATTTAACGTGCTTCATTATTGATTCTTACCATTATTCTTTGTTTCTTTCTTTACCTAGATGCAGGAACTTCGAAGCACCAAATGCAAATTAACTTTTTCAACCTTCTAATGACTTCAACTGATGTGACGTGAAAAACAAGTTACAATAACCACATTAATTCATTAAAATAGTATTAAATTATCTAATTATTGTGACGGAAATTCAAGCTTTACTAGTCACACTTGAAATTACCGTAAATGTTAATTATATATATATACAGTGCTGGCCAAAAAGATATGAACAAATGGTTTTTTGAGCATAAATTTGTTCATATTCATCCGATCAGTCTGAAATTTTCTCTGAAAATTTTTTTCAAATTCTTCAATGAAATTGGTGAGAGAACGAAAAACATGTTCAATACTTAGTTGAAAAGCCTTTTGCATCAATAACCGCCTGATCTTCTTGGCATCGAATCAAGAAGGTTGTGCACAACCGAGAGTGGAATCGACTTCAATGCAGCTTCCAATTGAGCAAATTTCTGGTCGGCGTTCGAAGCCCGCAGACCTTTGATTCGACTTTCCTTTTCCTCCCACATGTGTTCTATCGGATTCAGGTCGGGAGACTGACTGGGCCAATCGAGCACATCCACACGACGAAGTTGGAACCAATTGTGCACATGGGAGATGTATGCTTTGGGTGGTTGTCTTGTTGAAAGACGTAAGCACGAGCCACATTTGACAGTGCCCATTGTCTCATTGTGTTCTCCAGAATGTCTTCGTATTGGAATCGATCCATTATCCCATGAATAAATCTCAGCGGTCCCATATTCATTCACTGAGAAGCATCCCCACACCATTGGAAGCTTATACTGAGGGGAGTACCTGGTCTAAACGGGGCGTCGAATACATACATTTCCGTCACTTCGGAGCAGATGTGTTTTTTCCCAATCCTGACGACTCCTCGTTCCCATGCAACTCTAGCTTTTCGGTATTTCTCACTAATGAACTGGACGGCGTCCGTGGAGTCTTTCTGCTTGGAGACATCTTCTTATGATTCTCCTAGATGGTGCGGGACCTGTTGGATAATTAATAGCCAGTTGGATGTCCAATGAGTTTCTCCTAGGATCCTTTCTGGATGCTTTTATGATATTGTGTTCCATGCTGTGGGTGGTTCCACGAGGCCTCCCAGGCGGTTTAGAGTCAAAACAGGTTTTTTAAATAATTCATTCGAAAAAATAAACAGTTTTAATCTTACCTGCTCGTTGAATTTTCTGATAATTGAGGAAACAACGGATTTAGTGATCTGAAACTGCACCGAAAGAGCTCTATTCTTTAGGTCTCGTTCATAGCCTTACGACGGTTTTCTTGATGTCAACAGACACGTTTTTCGGTCCTATGGCTTTACCCATGTCTGGAAATCAATTTATAACTATTCTGGTAGCTGTGAATATTGTTGGAAAAAAATTAAAAACTAAACTCCGAAAATGGTCAAAAACTTAATTTTTGAAAAAAAACGACAACTTTCACAAATTCAAAAAAAAAATAATGATGATGCAATTTGCTTTTTTGCATTATTGCGTATCAATGTTATGCATTCACCGTGAAAATTCCAGGCTGATCGGAAGAATATGAAAAAAGTTATGCTCAAAAAACTATTTTTCATATCTTTATGGCCATCACTGTATATATATTTCTGAATATGTGTTTGCCACCAAACGGTCATATTGTATCATCATATCTAGTTGATATTTTTATATAATTCACTCCTATTAGGGTAAACCAATTTTTTCCCGATTTTTTTAAAATTTAAACATAATTTTACAACACATGAAAAACAATTAGGTTTCAAAGTAAAGACCATTTGACTCTATGGCTTGAACCCATCTATCGGCAAGTTGTTCGATCCCGCTGCGGTACCACTCCTTGTTCTTAGAGGCGAAAAACTCGCGGCATGTGTTTTCGACATCGACCAGGTCATTGAAGCTACGACCACGAAGAAAGTGTGCCATGGATCGGAAAAGGTGATAATCAGATGACGCAAGGTCCGGACTATAAGCTGGATGTGGAAGAAGTTCAATGGTGTCGAGATTTTTGATCTTTTCCTTCGTTTGTCTGGCAGTGTGCGGTTTTGCATTGTCTTGTGGAAAGACTATCCGCTTCCGATTGCTCAATGCTGGATATTTCTCGCCAAGTGCCGCATACATTCGATCAAGTTGGACGCAATAGAGGTCTGAGTCGATGGTCCGACCATTTGGAACTAACTCGAAGTAAATTACGCTGTCGAAATTCCACCAAACCCACAGAAGTGCCTTCTTCGAGAAACCATCACATTTTTCTGCCCTTACAGGGTACAACCACTGATTTTGTGTGTCCGGATTACTGAAGTAGACCCACTTTACATCGCAAGTTACAATTCTACGAATAAAACGGTAATCTTGTGGATTTTCGAGCTCTTTTCGGCAAGCAAGTCGGCAAGTAAAAACGACTTGTGCATATAAACGGAGGCGGATGATATCTTGGAAAAATTATAGCTAGATTTAGTAAAGTTAACAAATACGATAACAATATGATTAAGTAATTTATGATAATTCTTCTGAATTAATATTGTGTGTAGCTGTGAAAAATGGTAGTGACAGGCCGGATTAAAATCAAAATTTTCCAATGTTTAAATGAGAATAACAAGATTCTGCCTTCTAGAATACGTAAGTCAATCTACTCAAAATTATGTGAATTTTTGCAAAACTTTATAATAATATAAGTATATAAAAACCAAAAACAGAGAGCCCTTTAGAGAGTTAATGTACAAATATCCCTACCCATTTCAGAAAACCTTTCAAGTCACGTTTTATTATAGGAAAACTGAAATATTCTTCCACAAAATAGACGAAAACTAACAAAATCAGATAATTTTTCATTTAAAATTAATGAATGTCTTTTATCAATACCTTATTTGCCAATAATTCATAATGATAAAGACATACGTCACTTCAAAAATATTTAAAAAAAAAACCGCAGCAGACAGTTTTCATAAAAATAAACCGAATTAAATATTGTTTTTGAAAAAAAGGATTATTTGTAAACATTTTGTAGATGCAAAATATTCATGATAATTCGATGGGTTTAAAAAATAATAAAAATACTACCGCAAAAAAATGATGCAAAAATATTTAAAAGCACAATGAGCAGAAAACTGAACATTTCCGGGATGGAATGGATGGCCAGTTGGTGGGAGTATTATATGCCGTCTTATTCTGATAATAATTGATTGAAGATGAAAGGAAAACGAGAGACGGAAATGAAGAGATACCATTCGAATCATTCGATATCAATTGAAAGCGGTGTTGAAATAATGATGTTTTTATATTCATTATAAGATGCAATTATTGAAGAATGCAATCGTAAATTACCGAAAGGGCTCTTGAACCTTAGAATATTAAATGTTTAGTATGAAGATTTTTGTTATTTTAAGGAATATTTTGACTCGATCCTTCTTTCCAAATAGGGGATATACACTAGCTGACAAAAGTTTTGTCACAAATGTTTTTTCGAGTTTAACTTTTTTGTGACTTGACCAAATTGGCTGATTTTTTGATATGATAGATTCATATTGTTGTAGATTATTTTACAAATTCCCGCTTGTGATTACGATGATCCGTTTTACAGTGACAAGCGTTTATCTTAAAACGCGTAGCTCAAAGATATTACGCACTTTTCTTGCACTGCATTTTTTAATAATTTTTAAAGTTCAATTATATTTTTTTCACAATTTATTGAAAATAGCAGTAATTGGCAACATTTCAGAGATGACTCCACGTAAAGAAACTCCAATTGCCACCCGGCAAGCTGTTATCAATATGAGGGAAAACGGAATGCGTGATACCAAAATTGCCATGGTAATTTAAGCCAAATTTTGCTACTATAACATTTTAAACACTGATTCACATAAAATATCAAAAATCCCAATTTGGTCAAGTCACAAAAAAGTTAAACCCGAAAAAACATTTGTGACAAAACTTTTGTCAGCTAGTGTATGTCGCATTCGGCTTTTGGACATAACCTTTATGTACGGTAAATCTACGAATATCTGCAGATTTTCAGTTTGCGGAAAATCAAAAAAAAATTTGCAACTTTTTTTGTTTTTAATTTTAAAATGTATAGTCGATGCGATGCGAACTGCCGCAATTTTTGAAATGTTATATAGTGTATGTCAAAATAGTTGACGACGCAATCACGCTGCAAATGCGGCATACTAATTAAAATTCATTTTCAAATCGATTATTTTAATAATTTTTAATTAATAAACGTGAAATATAAGCAATAACAATTAAAAATGTCACAAAAATAAAATAAAATAATTGATTTGAAAATGAATTTGAATTAGTATGCCGTATTTGCAGCGTGATTGCGTCGTCAACTATTTTGAAATACACTATATTTTCATTAATTTTTAAACGGTGTAGAAAAACGAAAAAACAGTGTAGAACGAGCATAACAAGAAAATAATCATAAAAATTAAATTAAAAAATAATATTTAAAAAGTGCGCCGCATTTTGCAACAGTAATAACATTTTTTCATTGACTAAAGCTTTTATCACACCAAATGCGATCAGTAGAAAAATGTTGGATTCAACAAATTACGAAATTCCACTGATGATGGTAGCCGATTTTTAACTTTTTTTTGTTAATTTATAGTAGTCGCGAAATGCTATTACGACCGCCCTCCACTGCCACGATCACTGTCTATCTTGCATAAAAGTGTGGACAAATTGCAAAATCACGCCCTTTACATTTTATTTAAATTCTTTGTTTTTTTAAGAATTCTAATATCGTTGTTGAACCTTAAAACAAATTAAACAATAATTCTAAGGGATTTTAAAAACAAATTGAATCAAATTTGAAGAAGTTACGATTTTAAAAATATAAAGAATTTAAATAAAAAGAGGTGGAGGTGGTTTTGCAATTTTTCCACACCTTTTTTGCAAGGCACGTAGTAGTCGTGGCAGTGGAGTGCGACCGCAAAAAAAACATTATTTTACACGTCTTTTATTTTAAGATGCGTTTCATATGAATCAGCATTAAATTCTCTATAAGATGATATTTTACTTGACGCTTTAAAACATTTTTATAACAGTTTTTATACATGATTTGGATGTAAAAATATCAGGCGTCGTAGTGCGGTCGTTGAACTAGTGCATCACTATTGCGGATGCACCCCACTGCCACGAGAACGGGCCGCATGGCAAAAGACCGCGCATCAATTGCGGGAAATTAAATTAATTATAAAAAACCTTATTTTATAAATATTGGTAAAGAAACGTTATTTTAAATATTTCATGGTATTTTAAGGTTCTGGAGAGTTCCTCCACGTTCCACAATTACTAAATATTCAAAAATGACAAAGAAAACGACTGAATATTAACTAAAACCGAAGACCATAAAAATAACGTATTCGCGAAAATGTATTGGTTTATTGTTGCGAAGCAGGTTTTGAAAAATTCCTCATTATCTTCTCTGTCTATTTGGATTAGTTAAAATATAGTCGTCGCCAAATTCGATTACCACCACAAAATGTGGCGCACTTCTTAAAATTATTTTTTCATTTTATTTTGCAGATTATTTTCTTGTTTATGCTCGTTCTATACTGTTTTTGCTTAAATAAATTGAAGAATATGTTTTAGATGTTGTTTCAATCGTGGAATAAATGTGGAAAATAATAAAAATCCTAAAAATAAAATTAAAAAATAATATTTAAAAAAGTGCGCCACATTTTGCGGTGGTAATCGCATTTGGCGACGACTATAGTAAAAATTTTTTTTGAAAGAGCTATAAAGATTTTTTGTAGTTTTGACGGAAACGTGCAATTGGTACGCGATCGTTTGCAATTTGCGCGTACACTTCACTGCCACGAACAATGCGTATATTGCAAAAAAGTGTGGACAAATTGCAAAACCACACCCTTCACTTATTATTTAAATTATTTATATTGTTAGAATCATAACTTTTTCGAATTTGATTTGATTGGTTTTTAGAATCGTTTATAATTATTGATTAATGATTTATTAATTTGTTTTAAGGCTCAAAAACGATTTTAAAATCCTTAAAAATGCAAAGAATTTAAATAAAATGTGAAGGGCGTGATTTGGCAGTTTGTCAACACTTTTCTGCAAGAAACGCATTGCTCGTGGCAGTGGAGTGCGCGTTAATAAAATGCCCTTAATTAACAGTAAATTTACTGTATACAAAATATTTTAAACACTTAATCGTACCGTAAATGTTTTTTTTAATAATTCAAAATTGATCTAAAAATCCATTTATTTCAATTTTAACTTATTTTAATGACCTTGCCTCTTATGAGCTTCGAAAAGGTTTCCTTTTTATATCATTATATAGTTCTTTCAGAGATCAGTGCCTAATGGAAAATGAAAAAAATAGGATTGAATGAGGTTCTCGTTTGGATGACCATCTTCTCATCTCTCATCAATGTGTGTTGTTGTAAGGAGGTCGCCTTGGCTTCCTCCTTGGGTTGGTGGTTCAGTGGTATAATTAATACTTTATTAACAAGCACCGCGATATAAGAGACAGCTATTTAGTTCTTCGGCTTCTTCGGCTCGTGGTTTCGGCGTGCGTCGTGTCCCTGGTCTTCTTGAGCGGGATGCGGATTGTGGGCCTGCGGCTGTGCGGCAGGCAGGAACGTGGTTGAGTTCACTTCCTTGTGCGGTGTAGAGGATGTCCGTGTAGCGAATGTCAGTGTAGAGACTGACGATAGAATGAATGAGTACAGACTCACCATGCGATCGGAAGTTTGATAATTTAAATAGTGATTAAGTGTTCCGACCCGTAGATTAAGGTGTCACGGCACTCGCTATTTAATTACTACACGACGACGCGTGTATTTAGTTTCTTCTTTGTTCCTTGGCCATTCCAAGGGACGGGCCAAGTTGTCGTATAGGCGACAGTTGTTTCAAAAAATAACAGCCCACATTGAAGAGGAATAGACCAAAAGTCCTTTTTGTGGCCGTCCAAACGAGAACCTCATTTCATTCTTATTTTTTGCTCTTCATTAGACACCGATCTATGAAAAGGACACTACTTTAGTTCTATATTTTATTTCAAGTGTCATTAGGAAACCGGGACTGCCTTTTTGTTCCGTGGCCAAACCGACGCGTTTTCACCAGTCAAAGTTGTTAGAAACATAGTTAAAGAACCCTAGACCTTCTTTTTCCGACGTCTCCCAGTAATCCCACAATATCCAGGTTGAGTACCCAAAGAAGGGGAATGGATATGACGGCAGACGCAGCTCATAAGCACAGTGCTCTATTTGACAGTACTAAATACTGAAACAACAGGCCAAGGACAAATGAAACAGATATGCACCAAATGCGATTAATTTTGTCATCACTTCGCCACACCAAATCATTCTGAATTGTGTCGTGGCCTTGTAAATTGTAGTCCGCGGCCGCGGCTTTTAATTTACTACGTTTTCAAGTATTGTTTCTTGATTTAATTGTGTTGTTCTGCTTATAAAATAATATCAGAATTCGAGCCAATACGTAACTACCTTAAAAAGAGCTGTAAATAAATTTGCGGCCTAAAATGTAGAGAGAGACTAACACAGTGACAGTAAAGAAAATTTAATTTCGGGTGCTTAATTATAATTTAAAAAAAACGGCCACTCAAAAATTACGAAATTCCCCAAATTAATATTTAATAAAAGCTAAATAAAAACTTAAACATACTCGAGTAACGGTTGATTATTCGATTCATTCTCAGAAGCTGGTTTAATCGTCTTTTGCTCCATGAAGTCTTTCTATGGAAAATGTTGATAACTCAATATGACCACAAACAAGGCAATACTAAGACATTGTAGCTATTTTGATACTTGGTAGACACACATTTTTGAAGCAAAAAGCAACATGAGACATGAAAAATAATATTTTTATGATAACAAATGTACAAATATTATTGAACCCGTATGGACTGTGATAAACAATATATAGTTAAGTGTTTGAATATATCATTATTATTATTATTATTACAATTGATCAGGAATTTGAACCGAGAACGGTTCTTGGAGTGATATGCAGTTTTTCGAGTCTTTGTTCGATAATTGGCAGACGGTTGACGTTGGTTTTGAACAGCATGAATGCCATCTTGCCGATACGGAAGTAGATGAAACTGCAAATTATATGTTTGTTAACTTTTCAATAAAATATCATAAATATTAGGAAATATTTTTAAAAAAGGCCATATTGTCAAGATGCAAAGTAATGAGAATAATTGCTTAAAGGAGAATATAGTGAGGCAGTAGTGGTCTCGAAAGGGCAATTTGTTTATTATTTCGCTTACCCTTTTAACCTCACTTCTTGTTTTAATATTTTTTAAAGAATTGGTTGTTAAATTTATATAATCCTTTTAAGGCCAAACACAATGTACACGAACACGAAATACTTTTTTCCATGGAGGAAGGCATTCCAGAATATGAAGGGAAGGGTTGCAACATTTATGTAGAATAATTAAATAACAAGATGAGGACGATGCTGTAAATATCTGGAAAAAAATAGCAAATTAGGCTTGTTAGGTACCTTAGCCTCCTTTCATATGGAGATGTGTTTCGGGTAACAACGTACGTGTACATCATGTTAGGCCAGTTTTAATGGTTTTGTTTATCGTGTTTTCATTTACTGTTAAACTAAAAAAAATTAAAGACGTGTTTTGCTCAATTTGCTCGTACTTCGTGGCAGTGGAATTTAATAATATTATTCTTTGATTAATTTTATTTCTTTAATGCTCGATGAGTAGGAATAAGATAAATATAGTCGTCGCCAAATGCGATTACCACTGCAAAGTGTGGCGCACTTTTTTAAATATTATTTTTTCATTTAATTTTTAGAATTTTTATTATTTTCCACTTTATTCCAAGATTGAAACAACATCTAAAACATATTCTTCAATTTATTTAAGCAAAACAGTATATAACGAGCCTAAACAAGAAAATAATCATAAAAATTGAATGAAAAAATAATATTTAAAAAAGTGCGCCACACTTTGCGGCGGTAATCGCATTTGGCGACGACTATATTTTAATAATTAAAAAAAACTCTTTCCCCAAACCAGATCAAAAGTGATGCTTCAATTTATACTCCTTTAATCCATTGTTCTCAATAATTTGCACCATGCCACGAACTATGCCGCATATTGCGAAAGACCGCGCATCAATTGGAAGAAAAACACGCTCTTCACCTTTTATTATTCTTTATTTACATAGAGAAAATAAAGTTGGCGATTAATTACTAAACAAATTCCTGGACCAGTTTTTATAAATTACATTGCAAAATGATTCTCTCATACTCCTCTAGATATTAGTAAGGGTTTTAATACCATATTTGTATTTTCCAGAAAGATATGAATATATTTTATTGTTTCTCATTCCACGCCAAATTTTGCGTTTAAACTGAAAGCTCAGAAAATATACTCAAATTCAGTTTTTCGTTCAGAAAAGCAAAATTACATATAGTTTAGAACGTGCATGGAAAGTTTACGTGAAAACTACTCTGGAGATAACACGTGAAAGCTTAGAATATACATTTAAATATTAGAAAATGCTCATTTCCAATTGGCGTTCTGTTCTAAAACAGGTCGTGGAGCCTAAAACAAATAAAACACAATTAATCAATTATACTAAACGGTTCTAAATAAAAAAATAAATTAACTTCCATAAAGATACGCCTTAATAAAAGAAGTTGAAATATTGAATAATAAAAATTGAAGGGCATACTTTTCTTTTGCAATATGCGGCATAGTTCGTGGCAGTGGAATGCATCGTGAAACTATATTTTTAGCAAGACAGTTTCAAATCTCTATTGGTGTTCCTTAGCTGAGCTCCTTAGTATTACAGTGTAAACCAGGTTTAAGGTTCATAATCTTAGAAATCTCTTTTGAAACTTTGTAGGTTATGCCAATAATTATTTAAGAAATAGAAAATGGGTTTGGAATCCGAAAAATTTGCGATTTTTTTAATAAAAATAACGCGAAATCTTAAAAATCGTTTTCACTCCACTGCCACACGCCAAATCGAAATGAATATTTAAACGTGTATTACTAATTTACACGTATTATTGTCATATAATTTGTCACGTTATTGTTATTAACCCGTCTTAAACTATCTACAAATATGAGTTTCTTGCCGAAATTTGCAAAATGAACAACTTTTCTGAGCCCCCAACTTGACCATTCAATTTGGTGTGCTGCCACGAATTATTCGCAAATTGCAAAGTCCGCGCATCAACTTCACAAAACACGCTTTTCAATTTATTATTTTTTAAATCCTTTATAGATTATATTTCTCTGAATTTTTAACTAACTTCTCTTAAACATTATTTAATAAATACAAGAAAATAATAATAATAATAAATTGAAGGGGCGTGTTTTGCGCAATTGGTGCGAAGTCTTTTTCAATACGGCGCTTACTCCGTAGCAGTGGGGTATGTTATCCTAATGTTTTATGAATTTTATGAATCTTATTTTAAAAAACAGCAAATTTAAATAAAAAGTATTATTTAAAATAAATATTACTTTTGCGGTTCAAATGTCACGAAAGAGCCAAAATGTCGCCCACAAATACAATGCCAATCTGGTCCATATTCCTTGTCAAATGATAACTTTAAATGTTTTGCAATGTCATGTTCCAGGTGATATGTCTGAAAAATAATAGTTTATCTGGATCTGTAGAATCGAGAAAAGTAGCTAATATTTATACATATATTGTTCTTTTCAGAGATCTGTGCCTAATGGAAGAGCAAAATAGAAGAAAAAATGATGGACGGATCTTGAAGATCTAATGATCTTGAAAAAGGTTTCGTTTTTATATAATTATACAGTCGTCGCCAAATACGATTAGCACCGCAAAATGTGGCGCACTTTTTTAAAATTATTTTTTCATTTAATTTTTATGATTATTATTATTTTCCACATTTATTCCACGATTGAAACAACATCTAAAACATATTCTTCAATTTATTTAAGCAAAAACAGTATAGAACGAGCATAAACAAGCATATAATCATAAAAATTAAATGAAAAAATAATATTTAAAAAAGTGCGCCACATTTTGCGGTGGTAATCGCATTTGGCGACGACTATACTTCAATTTAATTCTATATATATTTTTTTTCAACTGTGGTGAGAAAACCTGGACGGCCAAAATTTGAATGGTTCGCATTAAAAGCGTTTTCGTCCGTGGCCGAAGCCCGTTTTGTACTCAAATGACGCGTTCGCACACCATGGACAAATAGTAATAAAAAATGTCAAGAGAAAACGTGACAAAAATGTAAGAAGAAACGACTAGGTCGGTCACGTTGTAGATTTACGATTTACGTTGTAGATTGTAGATTTATATTTGATATATTCTGAAAACTAAGATTCTCTAATTCTTTTTAAATAATTATTGTCCTTTTCAGAAATCGGTGCCTAATGGAAGAAGAAAAAAATATGATGGAATGAGGTTCTCGTTTGGACGGCCACTCTTTTTAATCTCGTCAATGTATGTTGTCTCAAAAAAATGGATAGCACTCATTGAAGAGGAATAGACGAAAAAGTCGTTTCTGGTCGTCCATCCGAAACAATCATTTCTTCTTCTTTTTTTGCTTTTCCATTAGGCACCGATCTCTGAAAAGTACAATATATACAAAATAAAAAATAAAATCATGATTTTTCTATATTTATATGTGACTTGCGATCTTTCACATGTAAATTACAATGTTATTAAAGATGTTTGTCTTGAACTAGCCTACGCAATATTAGGTTTGGATTTTTGATTCCCCAATTTCAGTTGGCGTGTATATTTGTTTGCTTAAGAAAATCGACCTCGAGAAATTTACGAAATGCCCACAGCTATCGCCGCTGAAGAAAACGTTGCCTAAGCAACCTAAGTAGCCTAACTACCTATGTATACCTAAATATTCTTGCTCAATTCGCGTTTTGCTTCTCTGGTTCTTATTAATTGCCGTTATCTTCCTTTCAGAAAATATATTTTCTCTAGTTTCTCACAAAATCACAAACAATTACACCAATAATTTTAAACGACTAGAAAACTCGCCATAATATTAGACACTATACTATTTCATTTCAAATAAAATAATAAAAATAGAAGCACATAAATCTGTGGTACGTGAAAAGATTTTACGCTTTCCGGATAGTTTAAGTTAAACATGTTAAAATGGCGTGAAACGTAGGTTGTCATTTCACGTAGACAACAATAATAAGAAGCCTTTTAAATTTTGAAAAAAACTGTCACATTCAATTGGCGTACTATTTATGATACACTAATAACCCATTTTTCAATTTTATCGCCCGTCTGATCATTTAAAATATTTAAATGAGTCCATAAAATTTACACGTTGTAATTCAAGAGTATTGTCCTTTTCAGAGATCGGTGCCTAATGGAAGAGAAATAAAAGAAGAGAAAATTATGGGCAAAAAAAAATTTTAAATTATGGGCCACAAACAAAATTTTTCGTCAATTCCTCTTCATTGTGTGCTGTCCATAATTTCGTAAAAAAGAGAGACCGTCCAAACGAGAACCTCATTCCATTCTAATTTTTTTCCTCTTCCATTAGGCACCGATCTCTGAAAAGGACAATAGTACACCAAATTATTTGTAATATTGTCGTGGCCTTGTAAAAGTTAGTCCACGGTTTTGCTTCGAATTTAGTGCGTAAATATGTGTTGTTTCTTGATTTAATGATATTGTCATTGATATGATACAATGATACTCTACGTCAACCGAATTTTTAAAATTTAGGGAATTTAGTTCAATTTTAGTATTTCCGCGTGCACG
The DNA here is from genome assembly GCA_963931815.1 of Caenorhabditis plicata. Lineage (NCBI taxonomy): Eukaryota > Metazoa > Nematoda > Chromadorea > Rhabditida > Rhabditidae > Caenorhabditis > Caenorhabditis plicata. The sequence goes on from OZ007491.1 coordinate 7,065,580, forward strand.
CCAAATCGAAATTTCTATAGTGTTATTTTTAAACGTGCGTGGAAATTTTTACGTGTTTATAACTAAAAAGTTTTTACTATTATCTAATTAAAAATGTCTTAAACTATCTAAAGTTGTTAATATCTATCTAAAAAGTTATAATTGAGCACGTTTGCTGAGCTCATTTTAAAACCATACAATTTGGCGTGTCGCGTGGAATTTTCAGTATAGTTTTAAAATTGGTTTTCTGCACAAATTTCTAGAAGTCGAAAAAACTTCATCTGAAAATATTATGTTTTTTGCTCTCCACTTTTCCCCCTTTCCTCTATGCACACCATTACACTGGTTAGTGATGGGAACATAAAAAAATAGAACAGCACGAGACGATGATACAAAAAATTGAAATAAAAAACAATAAATTCGTGAATTTTTCTAATTTTATTATCTAACCTATCTGATCTCTCTCGATTTCGAATAATCATTTCAACTTTTTTCAGTTGATATTAATGTTTTCCTAAATAAACAACCACAAGGCTTATAAACTAACATAATACTATTCGGATCATAACTAGATCGGACCGCATACATTTTGTTATGCTCATTCTGGCAGAATAAATATTTTTGGTGCAATAAATTGCAATAATAAGATATTATTTTATATTTTGGTTAGCTGATACATTTTTAATTGAAATATTAAGAAACTATATAATAGCCATTATGAAAATGTCGATCACCATTAACTCAATACACAATAATAGTTCATTTAAAACTATTAAATTAAAAGAAACTACTTTATATAATAATAACGACATATATTAAGAAATCATAAATATACATGGTATACATTTGTCCATAAATCGTATAATATCTTCTTCTGTCCCACGTTGACATCTAAAATACAATATATAATCATTACCAGTCGAAAATTTGTCAAATCAACACAACTTACTCCATGAATGATCAATAATATGCAAATCCTTCCAAATTTCAAATCGAATCGAGTGAAGTCGAATTATTTCAACTATCAGACAACGTGTCGTGCATCAGGGAAGCTTATAATCACCATCTAAACATTAATATTCATATAACTATAAAGAAAATTTAATTTTACCTATAATGAGATCCCGCAAATCACTATGATTTACGTATCTTCTTTAAATAATGCATACAATTGATATGAAACAGTCACATTGCTTTGACATAACCTGTAAAGCAATCGAAATGTTTTAATAGATTAAATAAATGTCATACCTTACAATATAAAGTTCTAATAATCCTATAGATTCGGTCTAAGACATCTTTGTGCAAAAATAGCACTTGAATATCCATTTCGATTATTTATTAACTCAGCAATTGAGTAATAATCATGCCATCATAGTTTATTCTATAAAAATTAATTTCTAACCAATTTAATTCATAAAAACAAACGAACCACAACTAATCATAGTTTGATACACCGAAGTCACGTATTTCGTAGCTCCAAAATATGTTATTTGATATGATCTGCATATCTACGGACTCCTTATCATATGGAGCAACTCATTATCCAACTCTAAATTAATTATTTATATTGATTTTTAAGAAAAAATAAGTTTACCTATTGGATGAGCATAAACAACCTCGTAACTTTTATATTTAATCTGTTACAGCGTTTCTTCGGCACTGCATAGGTAACTCATAGTCTAAAATACGATTTTTCTTCTCAAAAAATGAAAAAAAGTAAATTCAGACCTGTGTTTACCTATAAAGTATTCATTTTTCTTTCGACCCGTGTAACTTTTGCTAAAACATTTTTTTATAACGTTTTTTTGCATCATTCGAATCTTCATCATGAGTAGATTAATAACTGCAAGTTTAATTTAAAGATTATTACGATTTTCAAAGAAAATTACGTTTGAAGTTATGTCGAACAGCACATTGATTTCTTCGTCATCATTGTTGATAAGAACGTGGCATAAGGTTCTACTTGCTACGAAACACTAAAACAATTAAATAAAAGCAATATTTTATAATATACTTACCTTTAAGTCGTTTTATAGAATATAAAAAAATTATAAAAAATAAAAAAATTGGCCGAGGACTAGGATTCACAACATGGCCGGACTTTGCTTTCTAAGGGTGGAATGGTGTGCTCTATGCATTCTCTACTTTGGAAAAGCAAGCAACAGTGGAGCTTTTCCGAGTTAAGAATTCCAGTTGGGGTGTTTTCGCAGGCCCAGTGAAAATTATTATTATTCAACGAGTTTTAAAAATAGTCATTATTATTTTCAAAGGAAAGTTGTGTCTGCGGTGTGAAGGGTCCTCCGCGTGAATATACCGATTTTATATATCTTCAGCTTAGTGATGTATCCCGATTAACCAAAAATCCACCGTAACAATGTATTTTGGTGCCTGACAACTCAGACAGTTAGCAACTTAAGCACGACAGTTGGAGATAATTATTTCCCTATTTTTAAGTGTCTAAAAAAATCGACAATTTAACAAGGATTTTCTTAAACTCTCTAAAAATTGGTAACTCTTTCTTCGCATAATAAATTAAAATAAGCCAAAAATAAATTACTTTAATTGACTGTGCTGCTAAAGAACAAGCTTCCCTCTCCATTTCATTTGTCATATTACTGAACTGGACGTCAGCCACGATAAGATGATCCTTCCCTGAACGTCGGCACTCCAACTCGTATCTTAATTAAAAGCGTTGTTAAATTGCAATTCAGCCACAGACTTGAGGGCTTTGGCATTATCAATTCGCTTAAGCTTATCTTGCGAAGAAGCTAGACTAAAGGATTGAGTTCGTACAATTGATTCGGCAGTCGATTGGTTGTTGGTCATTCTGGAATAAGAATGAAAATCTCATTTCACCTTACATTAATGAAAAAATAAGTAAACTGTATGCTCGTTGTAAAACAAAAAGATGGGTTGGATTTAATCCAAAGATCAGTTGTTAAGTGTTTTGTTAATAAATCCAAATAAAAACAATAGTCAAGCATTTATGTTGGTTGTATGAAAAGATTAAACGATTAAAAGACCAAACTCAATATTAGTTTGAAAACAGTTCAAACACAACAACTCATATGAGCTCATATGAACAAGCATATCATTTAACCATCAATCCATCGATAGTGTTTATTTTGTGAAAAAAGCTACAATTCGACAAATATATCAACAATGATTATTCATTGTTATTATTGTTTGACAACTACTTCAGACGGATAATCATTGAAACGGGCCTGTTGGTTATTTCGTCGATCCGTTGTTTATGCCAACCAGGATGATGTGTTTATATCGAATTTGTTGGAAGTTTACTTCCCATTGGAAGTAAATCAATATAATTACTATTATTATGTGGGTGTCTAAGTGGGTTATGTTTAAAAACATGTTATTCAAAATGTTTGCAAGGTAACAACTGAGCGGATGAAGCATCGGATTGGTTCTTGAAGGACTGGAAAGCCAACTCAAGAAATGTCTGGTGGAAGTACTAAACTCTCAAAAAATATATAAGAAATAATTCGATAAATTAAGCCCGGCACCAACCACCATTCATGACAGGATCCCCAAGTGGACGGGTCCCGGGTTGTGGATCAATGGAAAGGAAACGATTAGGAAAATGGAAATTGAGACGCAGAAATTGTAAATCGGAACGTGGAACTGCAGGTCAATCGCATATGAAAGGATGGACTCTGGAATACTTGATCGGATCTGGATGCTTAGTGGTTGGAATACAAGTAAAATGTCATCCCATGAAGCCAGAAGTTGAGCAACGGTATGGACGCACATTCTACTACGCCGAAAGGTCATATTGTTTGACAACTACTTCAGACGGATAATCATTGAAACGAGCCCGTTGGATATTTCGTCGATCCGTTGTTTATGCCAACCAGGATGATGTGTTTATATCGCATTTGTTGCAAATAAATAAATGTAAATACAATTATTATGTGGGTGTCTAAGTGGGTTATATTTAAAAACATGTGGTCATCTTTAATTTTCTAAAAAGTAAATGATTTGAATTAAAATTGGAAGCCAAAGTTTATGTCTGATCCCAATGATATTCAATTTAATTCGGCACGCCAAATGAAAATGACGATTTGACATTTTTAGGCAGTTTTTATTAAAATCCGCATGTAGGTTAAAAACTATTTTTCACGAAAATATGACGGACTTCTCCTTAAATATTTCACTCGCTTTACATTTTTAGTTTATGTTAGGTTTAAATAACTCTTCTGGACAACTCTTTTCACAAACTCATTTGGCGTGATTTCAGTATTACAATAGAGCTCTTTCACAGATGACCTGCTAGCTATCAGCTAGTCTTCCACAATGATAGTATGATATAATGCGTTTTATAAAATTATATTTATGTTCGATTCTAAATTTGTATCCGCTTTTTAATGTCAGTTCTGAGTATAAACATTAAAAATTACTTTATGGCTATTATGAACTTTACACGAGTTCACGGAAAGAAATAGACTATTTTGGTATATACACTAGCGCTAGTGTACAAATGTTTTTTCGGGTTTAGCTTTTTAGTGACTTGACCAAATTTGTTGATTTTTTGATATTTTATGTGAATCAGTGTTTAACATGTTATAGTAGCAAAATTTGGTTTAAATTACCATGGCAATTTCGGTACCACGCATTCCGTTTTCCCTCATATTTATAACAGCTTGCCTGGTGGCAATTGGAGTTTCTTTACGTGGAGTCATCTCTAAAATGTTGCCAATTACTGCTATTTTCAATAAATTATGAAAAAAATATAATTGAACTTTGAAAATTATTAAAAAATGCAGTGCAAGAAAAGTGCGTAATATCTTTGAGCTACGCGTTTTACGATAAACGCTTGTCACTGTAAAACGGATCATCGTAATCACAAGCGGAAATTTGTAAAATAATCTACAACCATATGAATCTATCATATCAAAAAATCAGCCAATTTGTTCGAGTCACAAAAAAGTTAAACCCGAAAAAACTTTGTGACAAAACTTTTGTCAGCTAGTGTATGTATATATATATATATACGTAAATATATAGCGTCTTATAAGCATTAGCATTTGCTTACAAGTGCGGATGTTATTACTTTGGATACTTTGGAGTTCGAATCAACCGCATAAGCGTTTGCGAACTATCTCCCTCCATCTCGAACGACTGCATCTCGCCAATGTAGACCACGTCATTTTCTTCTGGAGCATTCCCAATCTTCTTCTTCCGGATGTGCATGTCCTTGATTCATGATCCACAAATTCAGCAGCCCGCTCCTTGACCCGCTTGTCCCACCTGTCTTTGGGTCGCCCTTTCGATCGCTAAGCACCCCTTGGTGTCCATTCCGTGACAGTCCTTGTCCATCGCGTGAGCGGCAGTCGAGCGACATGACCGGCCCACTGTAATTTCCTGTTATCGACAATGGTGGCGATATCGATCGGAACGTTGCACTCGGCGTGGAAAAGGAGTGCATTCAGGGAACGTTGAAGTCGGCAGATCTGGTTGCGGGTGGGAGTCCAAGTTTCGGAGCCATATAGCATGGCGGGCAGCACATTCTGAAAAATCAGCTTCGTCTTCTTGTCGCTGTCGAGCATCGGGAGAAGTGGTTTGCCTATTGAGAACGCTGAGTAAGCAGACTTAATCCTTCTTTATCGTCAAGCTAGAAGTCGATGCAGATCAAGCTAACCAGATATCGAATCCCCTGGTTGAAGTGCAAATCTTTCTCTGACACTTTATTGGAGACGAAGGGGCCTAGTCGTTGTGGAGAATGACGGTTTTGTCTATGTTGATCTCCAAGCCGCAAAGGCTGCTTTCCTCCACGAGAAGATTCAGACGATCCTCGATTTCGTTGCAGCTTTTTCCAATGAGCACGACATCGTCGGCAAACTCGAGACGTTCCAGTCTTCTGCCGTCGATCATTATTCCATCTTCGGTACATGATTCGCTCGATCTCCTTTTCCTGTCGACATTGTCAAGAATTCTTTGCAGACCGTAGGCAAAGAGTGTCGGTGAGGCTGAGTCGCCTTGCCTCACTTCTAGGCACATCGATAAGTTCTCCATGAACCTCGAATTGGGCAAGTCCACGGTTTCTAGTCTACATAATTGCGTCTTTAAGCTCGTTATGAATTCCAGCTTCGATCAGGGCGTTGTTAATCGAGGAATGGGAAATCTTGTAGAAAGCGCTGGAGTAATCGATGAAATCGAGAACCAACGAATGTTTGAATTCATTGCACTTTTCGATTAGTTGTCTGACGCATTGGATGTTGTCGATGTATGACCAGCCCGAAAACCGTTTTGAGTCTCTTCCAGGTACACCTTCGAGTAGGAGCCTAAACGTGTCAACAAAATCTTCGAGAATATAATTTTAAAAAATCACGGATTATTACACCATAGAATTTAAAATACTTCCTCAAAATTCAACGGATTAATTAATTAAGGCAGAAGAGGATACGGATAATTATATTTATAAATATTAAAACCTGGTGCTATATAATTAAAGTTTACTTTTAGATACACGTTTCTTTATTTCATTATGTGACCTATTAAAGTTTTTCAAATAGACTATAAAGTTTCTTAGTAATAGGACGATTGCAAGAAAATATATCGGGGAGTCGTAATGGGGAAAGCTTTCCGGGAAAGGTTATCATGGTGGTTCATTCCTTATTAAACTGTTTACCCTATTAATAGGGCCTATTTAGTTAAATAATGTCGTTTTCAGAGATGTGCCTTATGGAATAGCAATAAAAGAAGAGAAAAAGATGAGCGTCCACACGGCCACAAAAAACCTTTTCGTCAATTCCTCTTAAATGTGTGCTGCCCATAATTTCGTAAAAAAGAATGGCTAGCAAAACGGGACCATTATTTTTTTCCTCTTCCATTAGGCACCGATCTCTGAAAACGACAATATTATTTTTTAAATTCATTTTTCGAAGAAGTCAAATCAGAGTGTCTGTAGAATTTCAAACGTACTATTGCGGTTAACATTTTATTTTACGACTGATCTCTGTATTATTTTCCTTAATTTATGTCACATAAGGCGCATTTTTTATTAAACAATTTATTTATTAATTACCTTAAGTAAATATAGATTCTAATAATTTTCGCAATTTTTTAATGTTGTTTAAAATGATTTGTAACATATTAATATTACCATTCTTATAAATATTATAAAATTATTTTAAATTCGCGCTCGTTTCATCCAGAAAGACGTCAGTGGCCACCTTGACATCTTTCGGCAGCGTTGTTATTTAAAATTAATTTTATTTACGTGAAACGTGAAATTGATTTCATTTAACCTATAGCACGTTTGAAAATTATTTTTATTTCGTTGATTTGTTTCTATTTAACCACTCTTATTTTTAGATGACTTCTGAAGGAGATAATAAAGATACAACACCTAAAATTGATTCTCAACCGAGCTTTATAAGACTACGTGGTCTACCATTTTCCTCAACAGATGCAGATATTAAAAAGTTCTTGGATGGTAAAATCAGATTAATTTTATGTGTTTAATTGTTGTTTTTAGGGGTTTCTATTGACAAAATAAAGTTCACCAATGGATCTGATGGAAGACCTACAGGAGAAGCATATTTGCAATTGACAACATTTGACGATTCATCAAAAGCTATGGGCTATAACAAACAAGAAATTAAAGGAAGATATATCGAGAGTAAAAACTTACTGGGCTTATAAGTTTTAATTGTGTAATTGAAGTATTCGATGTGGATAAGAAGGAGTTTGATTTTGTTGCATCGAGGTGCAGCTCTAATGATGAAGGAAAAGTTGTACGGCTGCGAGGGTTGCCGTGGAGTTGCACTGAAAATGATTTGAAGGATTTTTTCCAAGGTATAGTGGTTTAATCTATATTTGATTATGCGATAGTATGACACCTTATTAAATTGGGGGAATCATCATTTACGAGTTGTAATACATGGTCATGATTGGGTTGTCTTAGGGCTAGAAATCGAAGAGGTTGTATTTGGAACTACGGGTGGGCGACGAGCACGACCATCGGGGGATGCATTCGTCAAATTTTGCTCATCTGAACACGCGGTTAGCGCGCTACAGTTTGACAAGAAGCATTTGGGACCAAGGTGGGTGGCTAAGTCGTATGATCCTGGCTAGAATTGAATGACGCAAATAACTTTGTGGAATATTCTTTACTATGAAATATATTATTTCAGGTATGTTGAAGTCTTTAAATCTACACAAATTGAATTCAACAAAGAGAAGGATTTTGCCTCCAGTATGTTTTATTTAAAAAATAACTACATGACACAGTTTTTAGATGATGGAAGTCGCATAATAAGTGATATTCGGCCCTTAATGAGCATCTCTCAACCTCCTGCTGCATATCAACCCGCTTCCGCTGGGGCTGCCACAGGTTATAACTATAGTGCTCATGACTATGCTGCCGGATATGGTTATGGATATGGAGGATATGGATACGATGCTGGATATGGTGCACCAGCAGGGGCAATGGGAAGCGACTGTAAGGTGTATTTAAGAGGATTACCATTTGATGCGGATGTTCGAGATATTGAGTATTTCTTTTCGCCATTGAACGTCGTGACTATCAAAGTTTAATGGAGATAACAGTAGGGAAATAATAGTGGAAATATTTTAGTTGGGAATCAATGATAGTCGACGAGCATCTGGTGATGCTATATGCACATTTAGCAGTCCACATGAGACAATGGAAGCTCTTAATAGAAACAAGCAAAGAATGGGGAAAAGGTTTTAAATTTTAAAAAATGGTAGAAATAAAAGTAATTTTAAGATACATTGAAATCTTTACTTCTGATGATGTTCCGTCATCTATGATGAAATTGACTTGGAGAGACGCAAAAGGCGGAAGCGGATATGGTGCTACACCACTAATGGAGGCTGATATGGGGGATTATGGTCCAAAACAACCACGATTATCTGGTCGCGGAGGTGCCAGGGCACATGGAAATGGAGGTTATTTAAACGGAACTTTATATTCAAATTATCCATTTTAGCACCTGCGAGGGGGGCTCCAAGAGGCCCCAGGCCACGTGATTCATGGGTGACGCAAAATGAATCTTGGGCTTATAATTATGATACATATGGAGATAGACATCGCGAAGCAGCTCCAGCTCATGATCCGAATGCTGTTTCATGGGGATATGGACACGAATATCAATATCCGCAACAGTGGTAGAAACATTTGCAAATTTCATTCATCTTGATCTGTTCCATTTGTTTTACGAGGTTATATATTTATGAAAGAATGACAAATCTCGTTTTTTATTAAATGCTCTTGGCTCATGTATTGTTACTCTGTCTTGTAAATTTGTAAATATGATTACAAGAAGTTTTATAAAATTTTTTATCTTATATATATATATTATAGCGTAAATCTCGCGAAATTGAGTCGGTCACTTAGGTTTACATAACTTTTTAATTATGAAAGCTTAAAAATAATGAAATTTTATATTAATTCAATACGTGAAGCAACCGACTTAGTGTCGCGTGAAGTATGCTATATGAGAATATCTTAATTTGGAATGTTTTAATATTATTAATATATTTTTAAATTATTTGCACCCTCAAATTATCACTTTATTATTATTTAAAAAATGGAGGGATTTTATTATTTATGAAGAAATTAATCAAGCCAATTGAAAACTGTCGAATCTGTAATTCTAGGATTTTATTTTCTGTTGGCGCTGTGAGATTATGTTAAAGCATTTTATTTATTTTTGTTGCTGTTTTCTTTGTTTTAAACTTGAATAAATTATATATTTATTTTAATTATTTTCTAAATAATTAGTAAAAATGACCTAATTCTGTTTATTTTCTCGGATATGGCAAACGCTTTTTTAACAATTGCATCGATTACAGATGAGTTATAGCGTGGGGAAGACTTGGCTAAAAGAGATAAATGAACAAGTTGGAAGACAGGTCTGCGTATGGTCTGCGTAAATAAGGGGCAAATCAATATTTAAGGAAAAGAATTATGCGAAATTTGCCGAGATTAGAGGCAATGACTTCGATAACGAAGCTGCTTTGAAGGGTCTTGATTCATCTTTGAAGAAGACTACGTCAATAATGAAAAAGATGAAGCAGCTGAACCCGGCATCGATCCCTTCGCTTATTGATGATTTGGCGAAGATTAATATGTCAAAGTTCATGGAGGAGATTGTTGTTGTAAGTTGAAATCCAGGAATCTTCTGTATGGATGTTTGAGTTTAGGCATTATTGGAGAATAAGATCAAAATCACAGACGTTCCGTTGATATCTGATCTATGTGTTGCGATCGCGTTGAGATATTCGTCGTTTAGCCAGTTATTACTTGGTTCGTTTTTAGAAATTATAACGAGTTTCTGCTGAAATTGCTAGATATTGTTGCTTTAGCACCCCAGGACAAAACATGCCCAAATACCAATTTATAGGCGGAGCCAAGAAGACTACTAGAGAGATACAATTGATAAAATTAAGCCACCTATTTTGCAAAACGCAAGCCTTCTTGGCTCCACTTGAAAATTGCGTTTTTTCAAATTTTGGACATAGTTTTCTACAGTTTTGTCCTGGAGTGCTTTAGTTTTATACGTGTTAATTTGAATGACATAAAGGGTTCATTGCAAATTCTAGTCTTTAATTTGTATATTGGGTTGAGGAATAAGTTGGTATAGTTTTTTTTCACAAATATTTATTTGAACAAAAAGCAATAACTATAGTCGTCGCCAAATGCGATTACCACCGCAAATTGTGGCGCACTTTTTTAAATATTATTTTTTCATTTAATTTTTATGATTATATTCTTGTTTATGCTCGTTATATACTGTTATAGCTTAAATAAATTGAAGAATATGTTATAGATGTTGTTTAAATAGTGGAATAATTGTGGAAAATAATTATAATCATAAAAATTAAATAAAAAAATTATATTTAAAAAGTGCGCCACATTTTGCGGTGGTAATCGAATTTGGCGACGACTATATTATTATTTTCCCGACTTATTCCACAATTGAAACAACATCTAAAACATATTCTTCAATTTATTTAAGCAAAAACAGTATAGAACGACCATAAACAAGAAAATAATAATAAAAATTAAATTAAAAAATAATATTTAAAAAGTGGGCCACATTTTGCGGCGGTAATCGCATTTGGCGACGACTATATAATAATAAATTAGTTAATTATGTATTCGCCGTTACTGTTTACGACTTCCTCCCACCTATCGATCAATTTTTTGATGCCGCTCCGCCAAAAATCGCCCGGTTTGGTGTCAATGAAGTTGTTGGACCAGTTTTTGAGATCCTTCGAAAGTAACACACCTCATTTGGTTTGACAGTTGAAATCGCCTAATTTACGCGGCGCAGAAACGGAGCAACATGGAGCTCCGTTTCTTTCTTGCATTTCCCAGTTCCATCAAACGCAGATCACTGTCTTTTTTGGGTCTTTTTAGGTCTTCAAGATTAAAGTCGCCATTTTTGAACTTTGCCTTTTGCTTTGCCTTTCTGCCTTTTGCTTTTGATGAAAAGTGAAGAAGAGCAGAGGTCGTATGAAAGAACGTGTTTATACGTTAAACGGTGATTGAAAATCATTGATGAATTAGCTTTTCTAGTAAATTAAATATATGTTTCAATCAAGTTTGCAATTTAAATATTATTTAGTGCATACACTTATTTATATGTACCACGAGACGTATTTAATCAATGATTTACCATTACCGTTTAACGTATAAATACGTTCTTGCATACTACCTCAGATATACAAGAAAATTGTTGTGAAACAAACGATAATATGAACACTCGACGAACTTAATCATCAACCCAATATTTGAAAAGAGTAAAAATGATTCATAAAATTGAAAACATAAAAACTTCATCTATAATATTTATAATTGTGTGATTCACATTGGGTTGAATGCATAGTTAATTTACCGTATTGTTTAACGAAATCTTTTCTATCAAAATATTGACCCGCTTGAGTTTCCGAATATATTAATTTTCAATTGACATACAAGCTGATTTTCATTAGAATCATTATAATTTTCAGATGAATTCAAAAAGTATCTTCCATTAAAGAAAACAGATAAAATAACAAACGCAGCTAAACTTCGAGTTGATTTAATGTAAGGAAATTATTCACTTCGAAAAGTTTGAAATTGGGGTTTTAGGTTATTATGCGATTTAATACTTTGCGGTGTTTTCACCACGGAACAAGGTTTACCCATTTTTGGAAATGTCCTTGCATTACTTGTGAAGACTGACATGACGGAATTTGTAAACGTTGGATTGATAACTGTTTTGTGCAGGAATTTCGGATGGCAAATTGCGGATGTGGTTTGTTTAGAAACGGCAAGTGATGCCGAAACAGTTGAGATTACGAAAGGTTAGCGAAGAGGAACGTTTCATATCGGCTTTGCTATTTTATCAGGTGAACTTCCGGTGTCGTCTGCCATTAATTCTAATCAGAAGAGTCGTATACAAGCTCTTCTCGTGTCGTATTATGAAGCTCTTTACAATAAGACAGACGAAGTGCTTAAATCAAGGAATAAAATATTTAAAATTGTTCTGAAGCAAAGAAGAACGAGAGGTTTATTATGGTTGTAGAGATGTTTTAATAATCGTGGTCAATCTACAGGTGATGCTGAACAATCACACAAAGACGAGTATGATCGTTTACAGGAAACTTATGACGGTCTGTACAAAATGGTAAAATTTATGATTATTTCAAAATATACTTTTTCATCCATAGATTTTACCGCTAAGTGCATCACTCGGAATGAAGATTGATTCACTTGTTGAAGAAACGAGTGACAACGAGGATGATATTGCCGCAAATGAAGAGATGAGCCGAGCCCTTGCCCAAGGATCGGTTGTTTTGTGGCGTGATGAAGAATCCAAAGCGTTTTATGAAAATATCATGGATTTGCGAAAAGTATTATCCAAATCTACTTATGAGGTTAGAAGCTTGAATTTTGATTGAATTTCATGGATTATATTCCTAGGATGCAAATCAGGGAACTGTCGAGAAAAAGACGATGAAGCTGAACATTGATGATATTGATATGGATAATTTGAATGAGACATCGGAAGTAAAGAGAAAGTAAATTTGTTTGTTTTTTGTTGCAGTTTTCCGATTTGTATTACAGAACAACATCCAACGATAATGTATCATTGCCGAAGAAATCTGAACCGGAGGAGGAATTGGATGACTATCTGTCGACGTCGTCTAATGATTGGAAGGTTTTTTGCGGTTTATTTTTATGTAAAATATAATCTATATTAGTCGTTCGTGATGGATATGGATCATCTTGTAAGCAAATACTCGGCGGACAAAGCTGCGATCAATTTTATGACACATTTCAAAAATAATAAAGGAAATAGGAAGCAACTCATCAACCGGATAGCTACACCAAACGAACCAAGAATGGATGTAGTGCCGTTTTATGCGAGATTAGTCGCGACGTTGGAAAACGTATTGCCAGATTTCACAACAAAGATTGTCAATACGCTATTGTCGAATTTTCAGTAAGTTTTCTAGGAATAGAATTAAATTTATGTAAAAAATAAGAAAAATTTAAATGTTAAATGTCAGTGGTATTGAGAGATTGGGATGACCAAAGGTACATAAATAAATAAACGGTCTTGGTTATTTTTATCAAAAACGCGTATACATTTCAAACTACTTTGCATGTAAATTTGGCATCTCTCTCTTAAAAATCTAAACATTTATGTTTTTTAATACGTGATAATACAATAATTCATGTTCTATTAATCCTTTAAATTAAGAAAATTGTGTTAAGGAATAGTGCGGATTAGTTGTGTTAAGGTTGCTATTATAAGCTCACAGTAATACTGTTAGAATTTTTACTATTATTAATATGTCGCAAAAATATTCCATTCTCATACCGAACGAAGTTTTCTAATATCGGTTTTAGAGCTTATATTCAAAATGAGAGCTCTGAAAAACTATCGCACAAGCTCTACACGTCGATGATGATTGCGGAACTTGTAAAATTTGGAAAGATTTCTCGCGCTGAAGGATTGAGTTGTTTGAGGCAACTGGTTTATGACTTTCGCGGTTCCTGCATTGATATGACTGCTACCATGCTTGAATCGTTTGGAATGTACTTGTACAGGTTCGAACGAAACGTGGAAATGAATTTAATTTGAAGTTGTTAGAAACACGGACAGTCATTCGAAAATGAAGAGATTGTTGGAAGTTGTGAAGATGAAGCGGGATCGTATGACGGACAACCGAAAAGTTGTAAGTTTTAGCTTTTTCCTTTTGTAGAAATTTGGAATCAATATTCAATCTCAAAAAATTGTATTTTGGATTTTCATTTAGAAATAAAGAAAATATTTGTCATGCAATATATTAATAACTATCTTGATATTAAATCCTTCCTTATTTGATGATAGATTTTAGTTTAAAGTTCTCGACTTTTATAGAATGTCATCGATACGGCGTATTATACGTGCCTTCCGCCGGAAGATTTGAGCGAGGAAGAGTTGAAAGCACAACAATCGAGTCAGGACACCCCCATGAAGAAGTTTATTCGTCGAATTATCTTGGAAATGAATGAAAGTAATTTCTCGCAGTTTTTGAAACATCTGAGACGTCTTGATTGGAAAGATAAAGAAGTTCGAGGTTATTCACAATTTTGTACTGAATCTATTTGGGTGTTATAGATTATGCGATGATGTGTTTATGCTCGCCATGGCTCATTCCAATAGAAAATCACAATCATATAATTTCTTCAATTGCTGGGTTGTGTAAAGTGCAGAACTATAGCTGGATTGGTGTGATAATTGTTGACTCGACTGTTGAAACGATCCGACTGTCGCTGGAACATCCAGGAGTGTTGAATCAAGCGTCGTTAGCTGCTGCAAGCTATTTGTCGGAGTTGTTCATTTTTGCGCTATGCGAACATCATTTGCTATTGAAAGTTATGTACGAGATTATTTCGTTTCCGGAAGGGAAACAGGAATGGAACAATTTTCACCGACTGCGCTTGATTACGACGATTCTTATTAATTGTGCATCATATATTAATGGTGATGAATTGTATAAGGATATGGAGTATTTTTTGAAATATTTTGTCAAATATTATTATGAGAAGAAGGATCGATTTGAGTCGGAAATTGCGCGATTGGCAGAAAACTTGGAAATGAATCAAGAAGATAATCAGGAAATTTTAATGAAGTTTTAACCTTTATTTTAATAATCATATTGTAAAAATTTGAATTGTAGATTTCCGTTTGATGTGGAATTGTCGTATGCTGAAGTTGTTAAACTGTTTAAACATCCGAAAAAGTTGGTGTTTACGAAGAATTTAGAAGATGCAAAGAAGGTTGTAGAAAAGATGGAATCAATTATAAAACGAAAGGTTTCGTTGAGTTCTTGTCTTTGTGTTTTAGTTTTTAAATTTCAGATTGAGAAAAAGATTGGGAGTGTGGAAGGAGTTAGCAAATATGATCAGTCGACTAGTAAGAATTCCGACGATTTGGGTATGATTGTCGAGGAGGAAGAAGAAGAAAATGATTCGTACGTTTTTTAAGGATTTATTTTTTTGTTTTGAAATGACAGAGTTTCATGGAAAACGAACCTTTAATTTAAAGTTAATTTAACAAAAAACTAATAATGAAACTATGGCAAATAATCACTCTTATTGAGGACTTTGTAATCTCGTTGACACCACATAACTGCTCTTTCCGAAATAAGCTTTGCTCGTAGATGTGCTTTAAATTTCGGATTTTGAATTATTTTTAGCTATTTTTCTTGATTTTAAACTTTAAAACTAAAAATAATTTAATCACGAAACTACTGTGCTTATTTTATTTATATTCTTTTCACATACTTAAATATAAAAACTTCTTTCATTAATGTTACACATTTTACATTTCGATTGTTGATTACTGAGTTAGTGCCATCATTTTTATTATTCAATTTTAAAGCGTGGTCATTAAAATATGAGAAACGAATATTCACATTATATATATATATATACACACAATTTTATATTAAGTCAAATATGAAAATTGAAATAACTTCAAAAATATAAGTCACAATGGAAAGATTTGATTAAATAATTATCACAGAGCATCACAATAAATGAAATATGCAAAGGGTTGAATGAATGGCTGGAAGAAGCGATTGCGTTTCTCTGAAAAATATTTATTATTAGAATTAAAATCGTTTTTAAGCTTTTTTGTTTCAGAAAACAAATCATGTCTGATGTTGAAAATGAAAAGGTTTGCAAAAACATTAAATATCTATTTCTGGCACATTTTTAGGCGGATTATCATGTAGAGGACGAAGAAAAATACAAGGTTTCAAAAGAGGAGGAAGAAGAGTTCAAAAAACTATTTGGAAATATCATTTATGAGAGCTTCAACTCGACGGTTTTCTTTTAATTGTTAAGGTGGTTCTACTAATGATAGTTTTGTAGTCCTCAGCTCCAGCTGACATCAATGTCGATTTGTCGATTCCCCAAACGGTTAAGAATCGGATCGAAGGAAAAATTCGCTTTAGTGAGTGCATATGTTTGAGTTTTTTTTTTGTTGGTTTAAAATATCATGTAGTATCATAATGTAAAACTATCATGTATCATATTTCCGCTGGTGTTCTTATTTCCCTTCGGCAATTAGAAACACAAAAATTCATCGCGATATAGATGTTTCTCAGCAATTTTTGGTATATAGTGTGACTATCGAAATATAATATTTTTGCGTGTGAACTTCAATGTAAACAGAATGTGTGCGAATGCACGCCATCCGAAAGTGTATTTTGTGAAATTTAGCCACAAGTGGCTAATTTCTTCGTAGACTTTTTAAAATATTTTTAATGGAATATATCTTTGAATTATATGGAATGTATATCGTTACACTTGATCGTGATTTTACTTTTGAGTGGCGAGTGGATAATGGATTGTAAATTTTCAACGTCAAAGAGAAGATTTTGCGGGAATAATATGGAAACAATACTTGTTCTTGTGATGAAAATGTTATACTTTCCACTAAAATTTATATATTACGGGAGTTTGTAGCGGTTTTCTGCCTTTAAATCTGCACATCATCGGCAAAAGTAAAATGGTTGGATCATTTAAGTGTCATAATTTGGTTTGTGACTTTATTTTATTGTTAGACTGAAAATATTCTGAAAACTCCATGTGGAAATTAGTCAAATTTGTTGCAAAAATACGAGAATTATCTAGTACATTTGTGTGATGCAGCCAGAACCCTTTTTATAAAGCAGGCAGCAGGTAATTCGTGAAAAAATTAGTAAAATATTAAATTAGAAACCCCTTTATATACAAAAATTATTTATGTTCCATATGTTTAATTGTTCTCGGCTTAAATTTGTCTTCAAAGTAGGGAAAGAAGTAATGATCTATCTTTCTATATTATTTTTTTAAATGAAGCTCCGATATGTCTGTAAAATATTTCTGTCAGCTGGTTTTAGTACACCAATAAGTTTGAAAGATTTTTGAACTCTCAGACAGTGAAAATATATAAAATTGAGCTATTATAGATGTCTTTTAATTAGAAATCTCTTTGTGGACACAATATGTTCCCTTTGATGATTATCAATCATACACTTGTCATGTCAAACTTTTTGTTGATAGCGGTTTACATGGAATAACATTAGCTAATTCTCAATTTCCTATAGTCCACTTCTTCATAATCATCGACATCATATCGTTTTCAATTGGTTTCTCTTCATTCGTGAGAGCATGTGCATGTGTGCATGTGTACGTTGTAATAACATGGATCAAATTAACTCGGACAAAGATACATGCACCTCATATATATGTAGATGTATATATTATATACTTCACCACACCTTGGGAAGAAATGAAATAGTAATAAACAAACAAAAACAGCCATTGGTGTTTGTCTGTGTTTGGGAATTTAGCATTTCCGGTGAAATTATTAGTTGGCATTAGTAGGTGTATGATGTGTGTACAAACACATACACATCCGATGCCTAGGTGATTCGGAGCAATTGTTGATTAATGTTCGGCAACAGTAATTCCGGATTTGGATGTGAATGTAAATCACTTCAATTTGGGCGAAAGTCGTTTATCAAAGTGAGACACCCCCGTCGGTGGCAAATGTTTGGTTTTTTGCCGACAATAAAAATAGAGCACTATAGAGTGAGCACATACTGAAACGGGAAGAAACATTTATTGAATTTACTTTCAAAACTTTATCATTTCGAATTGAGAGAAAGAGAATGAGAGGGAGGAAGAAGTGGAAAATGAGATTAAATTTTTTCAGCTTGTTTCCCTTTGCCCCTTGTTGTTGTTTATATGTATATACGATTTAGTAGCCATAGCGGAAGCAAAAATAATGGGATTAAAATGCATTTTGCTTTTTATAGGTGATGAAACGAAACATGGCGATGACGATGAAAAATCAGACTCAGATGTTGATTCTGAAGATTATGATGATGATGATGATGATGATGAAGAAGAGGAAGAAGAAGAAGAGGAAGATGAGAAATGGAAGATATCGATGAAACCTAAAATGGCTGAAAAGAAGAAGGAAACTGAGGACAAACGGGTGGTTCGAAAAGTAGCTCTGATGACGAGAGGAAAAGGCAGAAAAGTTTGATTGACGATTTGATTATGATTAATCATAAAATTTAATTTTCAGCCACAAGTGAAAACGGTTAAGATTGACGACGCGGAACTACAGATGCGTTGGGCGCAGGAGAGAGAAAAGGAAATGAACGAACAAAAAACGAACAAGAGAATCACGTTGGCACACGTCAAACGAATAGAAAATGAGGAGTTCCGAACCGATAAAAGCTGAGATCGGCGCATGTTTGAATTTCGAACAAAACAATTGGGAGTGATTTCTGTGAAGTGACTAACCTAAGAAGCACTAAATCTGAGGCCGATCCGAGCAATTCCTTGTTGATTTGTCGATTTTATTGTTTTTGTTCGAGTATTTGTGAGATCCTGAAATGTATACTTTCGGTGTTTTATTAGATTGTTTTGATTAAATCATTGGGTTTTTTGTTTATTCTTGATTCTCAATTGGTCCCTTATTACAGTAGAAAGAGAAGAAGATTAACAATAAGATGAAGAAGAGTTTCACCGTCTTTTTTTTGGGAATTTCAATGAAGTTACTAGTTTATTATTATTTTAATATATCTTTTCGAAACGGAAAAAGAATTTGTGTGGACCCGAATTATTTACATTTGCGAAAGTGCATTTATTTATTTTTTAGTTTGTGAGCGGTGGCGCTTCATCTTCTTATTCGCCTTCAAATTCTTATTGAATCGGAGACGGCGCTTCATTCGGTGAAAATGAAATTTAGAGTTTCGACAGCTCGCATACACACACACACAAACACAAAAAGAATGGGGCAAGAATATTGCGAATGAAATGCATTTGAGAGTTATACCACCTTACCGTGGCGATGTGCACCGAATTAGATGAAATAACCGATGATGAAGATGATTATGAGTGAGACGAGAGGAGTTTGTGGGGAATACGAGTTGCAGAGATCACGTGCGCACACGCACACACGTTGAAGTGATCGTCGCTCTTGGACGTAACCTGCAAGGAAAGCCATTGTGGGTTATTCGGACTGGCGAACCTAATTGAACATTGCGCGACATGGTTCGGACGTTTTGACATGACATGTGCTGGAAATTGATGCGTCGATCGCATCCGGCACCCATCCAGTAATCGCCGCCGCCTGAAAATTAATATTTTTTTTCATGTTCCATAGTATTGTTATCATTTGCGAACATTGGCTTCGTGTGAATACGCTGACACATGTTAATATAATAATTATTATTACAATAGCACTCCATTGCCACGAAGTATGCCGCATAGTGCAAAAGACCGCGCACCAATTGAACTAAAAACGCTTTTCAATTTAAACTTTCATTATTAATTATAGCCTATTTCAAAATAGTTGACGACGCAATCACGCTGCAAATACGGCATACTAATTCAAATTCATTTTTAAATAGATTATTTTATTTTATTTTTGTGACATTTTTAATTGTTATTGCTTATATTGAACGTTTATTAATTAAAAATTATTAAAATAATCTATTTGAAAATGAATTTTAATTAGTATGCCGCATTTGCAGCGTGATTGCGTCGTCAACTATTTTGACATACGCTATATTTTATTTCTGTGACATTTTTTAGTTTTTATTGCTTATATGGATAACTAATTGAACTTGAACTAAACAACAAAATAAATCAATTTCGATAGGTTTTACTAAAAACAAGTAATTAAAGAATAATAAATGGTGAAGGGCGTGTTTCTATCAATTGGTGCATGGTATTTTGCAATATGCGGCATACTTCGTGGCAGTGAAGTGCAATAGGCGACCGGACTACAATTTTAAGATAACTAATAAATTGAGGCTATTTAAACACTACTTTTAAGTTCTCATGTGTAAATCTCAACATTATTTTTTCGTCACTATTGCAGGTTTTACTTAAAACATCTTAAAACGTTCAAAATAGTATGAAATGGTGGATTCTAGAGGTGGGGGGAGAGTCCCAGTTTAGTTAGCGTGTTGTATTCGAAAAATCTAATCCGGTATCTCCGTTCTGCTTCTATGTTTTCATTATTTACGTTACCTCTCAGATCTGTTGTTTCCCTTTGTGAGAAGAATCCCACGAATACGAGACACACACGCCATCCGAAATGGATGATTCAGTAAAAATTAATTGGAAACAACTCGAGTGACGAAGTGGCCATATTTCTTCTCAGACTTCCCTGCCTGTTTTTAGTTCTTTTGGTGTAACGTAAAGCTCACTGAGTATTAGGTAAATTGTTTCACTTTTTTCAAGTAGTTAAAGGGAGCGACAAATCGCGTGTGCAATCGATTCAACGCGATTTCGTCGCGCCAAGTTGTTAAAGATTAATTTTTACTGAATCATCCTTTTAACACTAAGAGATGGTGTGCGAGATAAATATTATCTTTGAGCTAGATTATTCAACAATATTAAATATGAAGTTCAACGTTTTTTAACGTGCGGTGGAATATTTGCAAGATTTGATTAAAATTCTACAACAGAAATTATCAAGAGGATCTAAATTTTTAAAATTCCGAGAGAGTTTAAGAAAAATCTGACAGCTAATATGGAATTTATATTTTTAAATCTTAAAACTGACATTTCAATTTGTCGTTCTCTTATTATTTTCAAAATTATTTACTTTATTGGGCAATTCTTAAAAAAACATTCTGTTGGTCAAGTCATCGATAGAGCTCAATAATTTTTATTCGCGTGAATTAACGCCAACCGAAGTGTTCGATTTTTGTAATTTTGCGTAAATATTAAATTGAAACCACGTGAAAATACCAATTTTCTTTGTTGACAAGCTTAAATGCAAATCACAAACTATTCCAGTATACAAAAATGTCGACGCTATAATTAACGGGGGTGGTCTAGAAAGAGTCCCGGTTTAAACATCTCTTGCATGAATTTTGAAAAAATTATTATTTTTCTAAAATTTTGGCAATGAAGTCAAGATCTCCCACTTGCTGAATCATAGAGCTCATTGAAATGTCTGATTGAAATATTAAATGCATCTTTCAAAATAATTTTGCGAATGATTAAATCCAGTCATTTGCTATTGTTAAATTAATAATTTAATTCTCACCCTAATCCCCTTTTAAACAATACGAATTGCATTAGACTTTATTCTTCCGATGGCAATCAAAGCTAATAGAAGTTATTCACTTTAATATCGTCGAAATACTTTCCGATTAGGCACTCTAATGGAAATGGATATTTGTGTGCAGATGCCGCTTCAATATAAATCACTTCAATTAGGGGGTCTTTGGATTACACATTCTAGTCTTACCGCTTGATAATAGGGTTGTGAATGTAGAAGTGATATTGAAGAGAAAGTAAAACTTCATATCGAAGTTTGATTTATGATTCAAGTGTGAGATTAAAGATCGATTTTTAAATTATTTAAATTCAATTAAACCCGATAATTTTCAATTGGGTGTTTTAAACTTCTTCGAGTAATTTTATTTTATTGTGTTTTTCAGAGGTTGGTGCCTAATGGAAGAGCAAAAAAATAATGGTCTCATTTGGACGGCCACAGAGAACATTGCTATCTCTTCCCCTTCTATGTGTTGTCCTTTTTATGAGACAACACATTGATGAGATATAAAAGAGTGATTGGAAAAACGAGAACCTCATTTTTTCTTGTTTTTTCCTCTTCCATTAGGCAGCGATCTCTGAAAAGGACAATATGATATTCTAATCGCATGCCAAATGAAAATTAATGTTTTTTTAGATTTAAATTTGTTTTATTAATTTCCACGTTGTTGTTTAAAACTAATTTGTACGTCAATTTTGTTGGATTTTCTTAAAATACCTCTTATACTTTAATTTTTAAGAAATTTTGCCTTATACTGGCTCTTTTGAGGGCTTGTTTTTATGAATTCATTTGGCGTGCTAAACGGATTCTCTGAATTTCGTTAGAACATCTCATTATGATATATTATTGTCCTTTTCAGAGATCGCTGCCTAATGGAAGAGCAATAAAGGAAGAGAAAATGATGGGCGACCACACGGCCACAAACAACTTTTTCGTCAATTCCTCTTAAATGTGTGCTGCCCATTATTTCGTAAAAAAGAGTGGCCGTCCAAACGAGAACCTCATTCCATCCTAATTTTTTTCCTCTTCCATAAGGCACCGATCTCTAGAAAAGGACAATAATTGAATACACGCCAAATGAATTCCAAAAATAGAAACACAGAAAAGTCACTTATTTCTAATATTTGGTCAAAACTTACAGCAGCCGAGATATTTTAAGAGAAGCCTTATAAATTTACGGTAAAATTAGTGTTTAATTTTCACGTGTAAATTAATAAAACGCGTACGAAATCGTCATTTTCATTTGGAGTTCACTTTTATTCGATTTCAATTGACATTTTCGCAATATATTCAAATCAAACTAATATTGTAGAAAATAGAAAACCTAAGCAATTAATAAAATATTATTTTTTCGCCTTATACAAACATGTCAACTGCATACATATCAGAGGGACTCACCCCGGTCACCCACAGTCCGAGTATTATCCTAAAATAAAAGGGGTCCCGGGTAATGAAAATTTGAAGTCACGGTCCGGTTTTGAATATTTCAATTTTTAATGTCCCAAGGAATTCCAAAAAACGTGGTCCCTCCCATCAAAGTTGATAATTTTCCAATTTTTAAACGTAGAATCTTAACATAAAAATAGATAGCTAATTGCTACATCAGTCAGATACAATTTATCTTATACTATCAGTTACAGCGTTAAAGACGATTGTAGATGAATAATAATGTTTATTATATAAAGCTATTAAGAGCTTCTTGGACTGGGCTTAACAAAATATGTATAGTACAATATCTAGGGCATCTTAACAACTCGCAACAAAACTATCTAAAAATAAAAACATCCTTGCTGCACCAACTTGTATGGTAACAGAATGAGCTCAGTAAACATGCTCAAATAAAACTTTTTAGAAAGATTTTAATATTTTTAGATAGTTGAAGAAAAGCTTAATTCAATTGTAGTAAAAACGTTTTTGTTATAAAGACGAAAAAATTTCCACACACGTTAAAAAATCTGCAAAATTGCAATTTCGATTTGGTGTGCTCGCTGTAATATTTGATTAGAGCACTTTGACTGAGTTTTTGCCTTTTTAGTTTCAGTGGGAATTAACGATTTCCAATTCTGAAAAAAATTTGCGTCTTTTTAATAAAAAATTCTTTATGACAATTTAACTAGTCATGTCTTAAATTATCTAAAAACATTAATATCATTCAAAAAAGTTGAATTTGAGCACGTTTAGTGAGCTCATATTATTACCATACCAGTTGGCGTGATTGTGTCTGTAGAAATTCAACGAAGAAACAAAATGAAATGGAATAAAACCTACTGTTCCCTAGGGATCCCTCCAATTACATTAAACAGTGTTAAAAGAGTGACTCATGTGAATTGTCCACTCTCGAGCGAGATGCACAATGAAGAAAGAGTTCAACGAAACATTCCCATTTTAACATTAAGACATAGAACAAAACATTGTCCATGTTTGACTAAACCAGACGGTGCTCCATGAAAATACAGAATTTCTTAAATATCTTACAAAATAAACATCTCATAGGAATAGAACTTGATTTTATATGGATTTTCTGCATTGAAATACTTACGATTCCCTTAAAACTGCATAGAAAAGTTCATGCGGATATCAGTAATACATGATCACGCCAACTAGTAATAAAATGAGCTCAGTAAACGTGCTCAAATATACCTTTTTGGCAAGATATTAACATCTTTTAGATAATTTAAGCTGGTACCAGGCAAAATTTTCCTGATTTTTATTGTGAAAAATAGTCGTGAAAACGTTAAGCCATGATTAAAAATCAGATAATTGTTATTTCCATTTGGCGTGATTAAAATTTGAATTTTTTCGGGGCGTGTACCCCGAATTTCCAAAACTCGTGTCACGTGAAGCAGAATAATCAAAAAGAAAGCAGATATAAAATTATTTTTCGAATATAAAATTTTGTGTCCAAGTTTAAAAATTATTCGAAATTAAATTAGTCAATAACAAATCAATATATAGTCGTCGCCAAATGCGCCAAGCACCGCAAAATGTGGCGCACTTTTTTAAATATTATTTTTCATTTAATTTTTATGATTATTATTATTTTCCACATTTATTCCACGATTGAAACAACATCTCAAACATATTCTTCAATCTATTTAAGCAAAAACTGTATAGAACGAGCATAAACAATTTTAAAAATAATCATAAAAATTAAATGAAAAAATAATATTTAAAAAAGTGCGCCACATTTTGCGGTGGTAATCGCATTTGGTGACGAATGTAAATATTTTAATTATTTAAGATACTTAACCATCGTTTCGCAATGTTCTGGTATGGTTATTTATAAAACAAGAAAAAAATATTAGTGGAATTTCGTATTCTAATTGAATTTAACTTTCCATTTGGCGTGTTTTTATAGTATGTTTTATTTTTTTTTCCAGTTCCTGCATGCCAAATTTTTGAGCGTGATCTTTTAAAAAGATTCCACGTAGTAATAAAAAAGTTTCTACGCCAGTTTAAAAGCCTTGCTGAAAATATGGTAATCGCATTTGTCGATGACTATATTCAAAACTATTTTTATTTCAGCCAATACGTTGAATGGATAAATTTCTTTTTATTGTCCTTTTCAGAGATCACTGCCTAATGGAAGAGGAAAAAATTAGAATGGAATGAGGTTCTACTCTTTTGTTTCTCAATGTATGTTGTCTCAAAAAAATGGATAACACACATTGAAGAGTAATAGACGAAAAAGTCGTTTGTGGCCGTGGGGCCGTCCATCGGAAATTTTAATTTTTTCTTCTTTTTTTGTTCTTCCATTAGGAACCGATCTCTGAAAAGGACAATAGGAAAAAAACTAATTTAGAATGCGAATATTATAATCCTAAACTACTAAAATTTACATGAAAAAATGTTATGGAATTTCTCCAAGTTTTCAGTTAATATAAATTTTTCGGCGGGTAACGTGCCATTTTTTTTCGACTGAAAACATTTTGCATGCGTTCCCAGTTACTTGGAGCACTGAAATTTTGTTCTCCATTTTATGATCTAAAAGAATTTATATGTATTACTGAAGTTATATCATTAAAATTATCAGAAATATATTTGTTGTGGCACTTTGAGGTTAAAAACAAAATAAATTTACATATAGTCGTCGCCAAATGCGATTACCGCCGCAAAGTGTGGCGCACTTTTTTAAATATTATTTTTTTCATTTAATTTTTATGATTTTTATTATTTTCCACATTTATGCCACAATTGAAACAACATCTAAAACATATTCTTCAATTTATTTAAGCAAAAACAGTATAGAACGAGCCTAAACAAGAAAATAATCATGAAAATTAAATGAAAAAATAATATTTAAAAAAGTGCGCCACACTTTGCGGCGGTAATCGCATTTGGCGACGACTATAACTTATCGAACATATTTTATCTCATACAACTTTCACGCCACCCGCCTACGTCAATGTTAAGAATAGTACGTTTTACTTTTTTCTGTATGCGATTTGAATAGTAGTTTTATGTGATCTTTAAGTTAAACAAGGCATTTAACATAAAATTTAATACATAAATTACGATATTACACACTAAATTAGTCAGTCATTTTAATATTGTGGGTGGCGTGCAGCTTTCAATGATGCAGTTTTATCCTTTTCATTAAAGTAAAACGAGAAATCTAAAACACAATATGAACAATGAAAAATAGTGAAAAATACAGTAGCACTCCACTGCCAAGAAACCGCGCCGCATTGCAAAAGACATCGCACCAATTGCAAACTTTTTAATTTATTAATTTAAAAATTGAGTTTGCAATTGGTGCGAAGTCTTTTGCAATGCGGCGCCGTTTCGTGGCAGTGGAATGCATATGAAATAACTCAATTTCTTATTTAATTTTTAAATATTTTTTAAATTTGAATTTTCCCATGTCATGAGCAATTTTTTTTTTCAAAATTCACCAGTTTTACTATGGTTGTCCACAGCAATATGATCTTTGGTATTTTCACGGAAAGGCTCACCAAAAGCTTAATTGAGCAATGTTTTCGTCTGGATGGAGGCAGACAAACAGGCAAGCTTGTTTGGCATCATAAAAAGTTCAGGTCAATATTAAATAAAATAAAATTAAGTATTTGTTGTGGCCTTGTAAATTGTAGTCCACGTTTTTGTTTACAGCATATGTCTTTAAAATTTCTGGCACGCCAAGTTAAAATACCGTTTTTACAAATTTTAAACGCATTGTATTAAAATTCCCGTGAAGGTAAACAACTTACTTTTACGTCAAAATTAAAGGTTTCTCTTAAAATATCTCCAGGACTTTAGCTTTTCACAAGATATTAAGTTTAAATAACTTTTCTATGCTCCTGTTTTTACGAATTAATTTGGCGGGTTCTGGTCGCATCAGAAATTGAATGAAATAGTCAAGCGCACATTAGCGTGTATTGTGAATTTTCAAGACAATATTTAATGTTTTTTTTTAATTTACGTGTGTCATGTGTAAAGAGAAATATCAAGATAAAGCAATTATTATTATTATTATTTGAGATTCGATTTTTATGATTTGGTATTGTCGTGTTCGTATTAATTAAAATATTTATTACAATACAATAATATATAAAATAATGATAACTATAACATGAGGAACGAGGAATAACTCAGGAAAAAACTAACACAAGAAAACTCGGGAAGGAAGTGGCCTAAATCGGCTATATCTCAGTAGCCGATTTGGAGTATCACTGAGTATCATATTATATAACACAGTGACAGGGACAGACGAGCTTTGGGTCAACCATCAGGAGTGTCAGTAAATAACAATTAATGCGCTGAGTCGAACTGTGGCGGTGTTTACGTACTGTCGTAAAATAAAATCTTCGCTTGTTTAAAATGTTCGCTTGTTTATATACGAACATTTTATTTTACGACAGTACATAAACACCGCCACTGTTCGACTCAGCGCATTAGTTGTTATTTACTGACACTCAACCATCAGTCCATTAATAATTATTGTTGGCTTTCGCCACAACAGGTATGAACGAGAGAAATCTGCGCGTAATTTTCTGCGAGCCAACGGATCAATTTTGAATTTGGTAGTCATTGATACAAATAAGCTTTCAACTGAAATCACCGGACTTCTTAAGTCCTGTCGGTGCTTCCGTGATAAATAGAATAAAATTTTTTATTGAGCTTTACAAAACGCACACCACCATCAATTGCCGATTTTACATAGTTAATAACAAAAAGTAAAAAGTAGAGTCAACTTCATGAATTTTTATCAGAGTTTTTGAATTTCGGAATCCGGAATCTGTTATTCCGCCCATCTCTGATGTCTACAGAAAAATGATAGTACTCTTACTTCAATGCACAATATGAATTCAGAAACAACACATATTGGTAATTAATGAGAAAAATACAGAGAACACACCATCCGTGACGTGCTCAGTTAAGAATTTAGCCCGTAATTTAGCAACTGCTCTTGTCTTGGCATGAATTCTCTGAGTTTAATTAAATTCCTACATTTCCTTAAATTAGAACTATACATAATAGTCCAGAAAACAGTAATACTTGATTGAAAATGCAAAAATTGTTAAAAATTCAACGATGGATATCATTTTTAGACCAACTATATGAGTTATACCGGCGATATTTTTTCTAACTGCACCCCAAATTGAATGATTAAGTTGGGTTCTCAAAAAATATGCTCATATTGCAAATTTCGGCAAGAAGCGCATATTTGTTGATAGTTTAAGATCGGATCGAAAAAATGACGTATCCAGTAAAATGAAAATGAAACGTGTAAATTAGTGAGGCACGTTTAAATAGTGCAAAATATTAATTTCCATTTGGAGTGCTAACTGTGATAGTTCCTAATCACAGACAAACCGGTGACGGCTGGTCTAAGAACATGGTTTACCAGTTCGGGTTTCCGGTAAAAATCAAATATATATTATAAAATTAATTAGTAAAACTTTAAATGTTTATGATAGCAGTCACATCAGATAAATTTCAATTACAGCGAAAATAACCTAAATAAATTTTTTTTTAACTATCAACTGGCAAACCGAAGTTCTTTTTTTTTAAAACACACTCGACGTCGGTTTCACTTCAGTTTTTAAGTTTTTGAATTCCGGAATCCGGAAGCTGTTATTCCGCCCATATCTGATATTTACAGAAAAATTATAGTATTCTTATCATAACGCTCAATATGAATTCAGAAATAACACATATTGGTTAATTAATTAAAGAAGAGAAAATACAGAGAGCAGGTCATTCGCATTAAAAAGGAATACGTTCTTAGTTAAGGCTTTAGCCCATAATTCAGAAATTAATTTTGACTTTCCATGGATTCACAGAATTTAAGGAAATGCCAATAAACCGTAATACTTGATTGAAAATACCAAAAATGATGAAAAACATTGTTAGACCACCCATATGAACTATATCGCAGATATTTTTCGGTCTGTGATTAGGAAAAAAAGCGGCTAGTCTGAGTACATGATTTAGCAATACTGTTTTCCCGTAAAAACTAATTATATATTTAATCCACAGTAAATATGTTGTATAACGGAAGTTAATAAAACTTTAAATGTTTATGACAACTGTCAGATAAATTTCAATTTCAGCAAGAACACCCTAAAAAATAAGAAAAACTATCAACTGGCAAACCAAAGTTGTTTTGTGAGAAACGCACCCGACGTCGGTTTCACTTTGGTTTGTAGTGAAACCAGCGTAAAACCGGCAAAATGGCGGTTAACGGGTCGTCACCGGCTTGTCTGTGAATAACCAGATAGTGGTATGAATTAATGAGATTAGTTAAGGCTATATATCAGGGTTGCACTGAAATCGATTTATTTTCAAATGGAAGATGGAATTCCGTGCAACCCTGCTATATATATTTGAAAATTTCTTTAAAATATTCTTGATTTGTTAGGCCAACAATTTTAGATAAACCGTTGGTATTTTTGTTTATCGAGAGAGTTTTAGTGATACTTTCTTTTAAAATTGGACAAAACGTTCACACGCCTATTGGAATGCTAATAAAGGAATTCTAATAAAGAAAATGTGCGGAAATTCTATATTTTGTGAAGATATTATAAGTTTTCAATAGTTTAAGGAAAAGCTGAACGACTGGCGAAAATTAAGCTTTTTTGCACACGTAAAAATCAGAAAAGCTCTATTTCCATTTGGCGTGCGTTCAAATACCCACGTTGAGTGATTGCAAGCGATCATAAATTGAGAATATCAGTTGGTAGCCTGCATTTTTTGAAATTTATAAACATCCAAGACGCATTAAAAAATTGTAAAATATTGGAGAATCAAATGATTATTGAAAGACTTTAAGAAAATAACGATTCTACAATTTCTACAAATATAATACGAAGTATTATATTTAATGAAGCTTCAATATTGGTCTATTTCGGACTGCACAAAGAATCTTTCCTTTTTTATCTCATCAATTTTTCCTAAAAAAATAAACATAATCAATAGGAAGAGCTATTATCAAAATCTGAGAAATTGATAATTCCAATTTTCTTTTCATAAAAATAAAAGTAATAAATCTGATTTGAACTAGAAATTTTGAAGAAATATAATGAAAAACAGAGAAATTATTAACATAAATTGAATATTTGTTTCATGTTATCTATGAGACCACTGAAAATAATTCAAAAATGTTGAAATTGAATTTTCAATTTCATATATGTTGATATAGTTGTCGCCAAATGCGAGTACCACCGCAAAATGTGGCGCACTTTTTTAAATATTATTTTTTCATCTAATTTTTATGATTATTTTCTTGTTTATGCTCGTTCTATACTGTTTTTGCTTAAATAAATTGAAGAATATGTTTTAGAAGTTATTAAAATCGTGGATTAAATGTGGAAAATAACAATAATCATAAAAATTATATGAAAAAATAATATTTAAACAGTGCGCCACACTTTGCGGTGGTAATCGCATTTGGCGACGACTATAGTATTTTTTGTTTAATACCTTATTCATTCTTATTAGGTGGAAACGTTATTTCTTAAAAGGGAAGCGTTTTGAGAGATAATAATTTACAGATATCTTACTTATGATCCAAATAGTATACTAAACAAGAATTAGGGGCCAACAAATGTTTTAAATGAGTAAAAATTGGCGCTAAAACCCACCCAGAAAATCGCAATTTGCAAACTCAAATTTTTATATATTTAATGTTAATCAACCTCGTTTATATTTTAAGGGCTACATTAGCATATTAAAAACTATCGTTTTAATATATAATGCACTCCAAATAAGACTATCATTGATGGGATGCTATTTTTTGCTCTTCTATTCGCCTGTAAACACAATGTAACAAATTTTTAGGAAGCAATTAAAAATCAAACTTTGCGTTTTTTGGTTATTGCGTAAAATAAAATCCATCAGTTATTATCTGCATACTTTGTGCATATATGCGATTTATTAATTGTATTACTTTTAAATGAAATGTGATAAAATGATAAAAAGAACTTTATTTATCAAATAAGATAACTCTAAAACATAAGTAGTGGTTATAAATACTAAGAGCTTAATTTAAAGCTTATTTTTAATCAGGAAAATAATTAGAAAAAATTTTAAAAGAGTGAACAACTGTTGAACGCTGCCGAAGCTAGAACTTCATAGATTCAATTCCGATTCCAAATCACAACGCAAAGTTTGATTTTTAATTGCTTCCAATTTTTAGGTTGGTTAGTAATGAATAAGCCTTGTATATGGGTTATATTATAATCTTATCGAACACTTTTCAATTCTAGGATTGCTTTTTTTGCTTTGATTGAATAATTTATTCCACTTTTTTTAAAACTAAAATAAGCGTTAAATTTATTTATAACTTATACTATGAATCACTAACTTATTAACAACAATATGATTATTTATTATTGTCCTTTTCAGAGATCGGTGCCTGATGGAAGAGGAAAAAATGAAGATGGAATGAAGTACTCGTTTGGACGGCCACTCTTTTTTCGAAATAATGGACAGCACATATTGAAGAGGAATAGACGAAAAAGTCGTTTGTGGCCGTCTGACCGTCCATTCGAGACTCCGAGATCATTTTTTCTTATTTTTTTGTTCTTCTATGAGGAACCGATCTCTGAAAAGGACAATAGTTATTTATCATCAACTTAGCTGTCAGATCGGAGCCCTTCTTTTTGTTGGTATTTTACCTATATTTTTACTATTCGTTACCTATTTATTTTTTTGGTTTTTTGCTTTAATTTATCGGTCAATTATGCTTTATATTCACGTGTCTATTACACATGGTGTAAATAAATAAATAAACATTCAGGAATGTAATTGTTCTTTGATTCCATAAATCAAGAAACCCTGTGACTAAATTTCCAACAAGCTAAACTTCAATTAAACCACTCCACAAAAACACATTATCATGATGATTGCCCCTCTAATGAAGCCGGCGGGACCACTAATCCAATCAAAATGGCCGCGACATTACAAATATCAATAATCGACAGCCGGCATGACATTTCCAGTGACAATTGATAAGAACAACGCTCATTTTCAACTGTGCCCTTTCTATATATTTATAAAACCACAAAAATATGATTCAAATAAATATGGAAAGAATGAATGATTATTGTTATTGTTATTATTATAATTCTTATTTTTTTTATTTTTAATATATATTCTATCTGTATACAAAAATAATCAAAAAATGCAAATCGGGCTCAAGCTCATAATAATTCCGACAAAACAAAACAAAAACAAAAACAAACCTATATGCATGGTAATTGTGACGCATACATCCTGGTCGCGATCGCATTTGATCGGCTCCATAACGCATTGCGGTTTCGCCAGCCGTGTAGCCACCCGGAAATTGTCCAACTGCGTGGTGGACGACGTGTACATGCAGGTCATGCACGTTAGTCCAGCGACCGGCCGCTGCAATTATAACAATGAGAGCCGGCGACCACTTGAACGTGTTGCAAATTCAATTAATCGACATGCTAGTTTCTTTTCAAACAAACACAGCCACCAAAAAAAAACGCGTCGGTGCCAAATTTTCACGAAAATCTCTGGAGAACATGATTGACAGAACTCAAACGCAAAAGGGAAACCAGAAATTCGAGCAAATACTCGAGTAATATCACACAAACGAACACAAAAACAACAAGTAAACAACTCTACCAATGTCATGATGAACGCGGCGATGATAAACCAAATCGTCGTCGAGCATTGTCGGCCGTCGCCGAACCACATAAGCCGGTTGCAACCAACTGCCAGCAGCAATCGACACGATTCAATCGCTGCTCATCGAGCCGAACCGTCTAGAACGCATACAAGCGCAATAACAATAATCGCGTCCAAAACCAGGAGCCGGCGCCAATCACACAACTCAGTTAAAGGCCTCGAAAATGCTCTCAGCGTGAGATCTCGCGACAGCCAACAAAACAAGTGTGCAGAATAGAGAGGGGGTGCTCCGTGGGCTGGGCGTGGCAACTATATGCAATTTTTCATCCGTTTTTTCTCCTTCTTCCCCTTTCCTACATTCCTGAAAATTTGCTTTCAATTATTCGCCAATTTCTAATCTTTCTGGAACAATTAAAGTGTATCAGTAAATAAAATCAACAAAATTTTGTTGGACTGAGCTGAAAACGACGACGGATTATCAAATTATTAAAAGACAGGGCCAAAAAAACAATACACCATATACATGGGCATTCACAACAAAATCAAAATAATTTAAGCTTTTATAAAAGTTATAATAAAATTATAGAAGACCTGCTTCGCGATAATTGGTGAAAAAGTGATTAATTTTATCACCAATTTCAGCACATTTCGATTATATTAAGAATATAAATATAAATGTATAAACAAATAAATAAGCGATATAATAACAATAAGTCATTTCTCAATTATTATAGTAGACGGATGGTGAGTGATTATACGACATCGAGCAAACAAATTCGATTATTGGCAACAATAGGCCAAATTTACTGATTCATTTGAACCGCCGTCAATTTTGATTCTGCAACAAATGCATTCTTTTCTCGCCCTTTACAAAACCAACCTAATGCTGATACATATCCATCCAATATATTAGTGACCTCTTCCAATCTCTTCGTGCTTTGATCCATCGCATCGATTTGCGTCAAATACGGCTTCAAGCTCTCATACTTCTGATTCAAGTTTTCCATTTTTTGTGCCACTTTTTCTGCCACCACTTTCATGTCAACATATCTGCAAGAGCAAATTTCATCAATTATTATAGCTATATTAATTACAAACAATTATCATTGATTAATTACAAGATATCATCGATGACAAATGAAAGCCTTCATTCATATTTTTTCAAACAAAAACTGATTGGATTAACTGCGTTTTAATTCTTTTAAAATCATGAATACTATATATTAATCCAAAACCAACTATTTTTCTCATATTATTAAAAAAACTATTTATTACTTTTGTCAAAAATACTTCATATAGATAAATAGTCAATTAAAGAATTTTATACAAATCAGATTGAAAACAAATCGTATTTTCTATAACTCTATTAAATAAAACATTTTAAATAAGAAATTAAGGCTGCAAATATCTTCTTCGAATAAGATTGGAACAATAAAATAGTATATGTTGCGGAGTTGACGACAGTTGATGAATAATATATTTATTGTATAACAGGTACAAGAGATAAGGAATATAGATTAATATTAACTGGTTGGCCACATATTTATAGTAAATATCTGGGTCACGCGTGACGTCTACTTACAATATGAGGTAACGTTCTATTATTTGTTGCTAATTATGCTACAAAACCTCCCCTTGTTATAAGGAAAGAACTAACGGACAACAATACAAGTACAATAATTAATTATATAAATATCGGCGTCGTCTGGGGTCCACTTGTAGATGAGTGACTGGCTTCGGAATGCGGCTCGATCTTCTCAGCTGGCGGCGTTCAATGTTTGGCATTGTTGGCGGTGACGGCGGCAGTGTGGTTGTCCTTGTGCTCGGCAGTTCAAATAGGTCCAATAGAATTCCGCTAGAATGGTTCGGCTCATCCTCTTCTCGGTGTCTCAGTTGGTTGGCGTGTTGTGTCCAAAATGTTCCATTGGTAGTCTTCACTTGATATAATTCGCATTCTTTTCTTGCGACGATGGATCCAGGTATCCATCGGGGGTACATTCCTCTATAGTCTCTAATGTAGACTGACTCGTTGGGAAATCCATTGGGATTCATCGCTAATCCATTGGGATTTTCCCGCGTGAGTTCGAATCTCATCCTGATCGCCAGTTGTTGCGGAGTTGACGACAGTTGATGAATAATATATTTATTGTACAACAGGTACAAGAGATAAGGAATATAGATTAATATTAACTGGTTGGCCACATATTTATAGTAAATATCCGGATCACGCGTGACGTCTAATTACAATATGAGGGACACGCGTGACGTTCTATTATTTGTTGCATTAAGAATTATGCTACAACAGTATATTATTGGTTTGAATAGTCCACGACTCGTTCTATACTGTTTTTGCTTAAATAAAGTGAAGAATATGTTTTAGATGTTGTTTCAATCGTGGAATAAACGTGGAAAATAATAACAGTAATCATAAAAATTATATGAAAAAATAATATTTAAAAAAGTGCGCCACATTTTGCGGTGGTTATCGCATTTGGGGACGACTATACTAAATTTTAGCTAATCTTGTTTATTTTTACTTATTTACAAGGTATGGCGATGAATTTTTCACATATTACCAGTTTCTAAACTTTAAAAAGTCTAAATTACAACAAGCTGATATCATCCAAGTTTTTTGTTTCGACTAATATCAATTATTCTACAATAATCTTAAAAATCGTTGATTAAAACCATTCAATCTAATTTACAATTCGTATGGTATATTTGGTTTAAAGACGTTTGAAATAAACAGAAGTACACTAAATTAAAATTTTTTTTTTAATTGTTTTTTTACCGTCGCGGTTCGTCTCTAAATTGTAGGGCACACATTTATTCACAGCTCTTACTAATCTATTATTGGTAGTTATGTAGTGGGAAGAGTTCTTGCGTTATTTTATAAAATAAACAACACGTGAGCACATTGTAAATTAGAAGCAAAGACCAAACAAAAATTCAGAATAATTTCGTGTGCAGAAGTTATTATATTAGCAAGAAATCTGTAAGAAAGCCAAAGAGAGCAAAACGTAAACACATTGATAATTAAATCGACATCGACAGACCCTTTTCTCTGCAAAACGAGACCAAAGCAAACTACATTCTTACGCCTTTAAACCATAAGCATCAATAAATCACACTTTTACGGTACCAATCAGAGACGTGCCTACTTCGTAATTCCCCATTTTGCGTAGAATTTTTCTTTCGATTCCGAATTGCGAAATTTTATATTTTAATTCTGATTTCCGAAAATTCACGTTTAATGCAAACATTACAGCCAAAGCAAAATTCCGGATTCCGGAATTGAAAAAGTTCCATACTACCCATCTCTTCTACCTATAGATAAGATACAATATTTCATATTTTTAAAAATAGATCTTCGAAAAGTTGATCGCATGAGTTAAGATTTAAATATATAATAGAAAAAGTATTTGGAAGCTTTTATATTAATTATGTACAATGAAGAGTGTACAGTTGACGTTTATATCTTTAGAGGTTTTTTTCACCTGTAAATTACAAAAAAAAGCAACGGACTGCACAATTGTACAAGTGAGTAAGAGAATATATATACATATATCAGTAATAGGAGGGACCCCGTTTTTTTGGAATTCCGGGTGGGTCGGACATTAAAAAAATAATTTCAAAAGCGGAACCCTTTTTTTAGGAAAATACCCGGGTCTGGGGACTGGGGGGGGAGTCCCTCCCATCACTGATATACATACTTGGGAAAGGCCGGCCCGCATTTTCGATTTTGCGGCCCTAAAATAAAACAAAATTTTAGGTTTTTTCATTATTTCTTAATTATTGATATGTTTCTTACAATATCGTGTGTACGTTTGTTCCTCAATTAAATTAGTAGATATCAGAGAAGTTTAGCGTCGATCTTCAATGTCAAATTTGTCAAATAAATCATTTCAAACAAAAATTCAATGTTTTAAAATATTTATTTTAACATAAAATATCATAAAGTAAAAAATTTTAATAGATCCTTACACTTCTGTAAGAACCGACACTTAAATGTTAACCTCAAAATCCGAATTTAAATCAAGTAAACTAATATCTGATTTCATAAAATCAGCAGGGTGACAATTTAGCGGAATGACAACCCTGTCAGATATAATGTTCAAGCTTACATAATTGTCGTAATGAGCTGAAAATTCTGATAAAGCACCATCCGCTGTGCTCTCAATTTCTTGATTTATTTCCTGATATTTTATGCTAAAAAAATATTTATAAAAATTATATTTCGTTTGAATAAATTATGTTGCCAAATTTCCAGGGCCGAGGCATTGAGGTTCGAAAAAAAAAAAACAAAAAATCGAAAATCTCTGGCCCCGGCCTGGCCCGGCCCGGGCCGGCCCTAAATTTCCCAAGTATGCTGATATATATATATATATATATATATATATATATCACAGCTACGAGAATGAAACGTTGACTAATAGCTTCTACGAACATACCCTGTCACATTATGGGTTTCTTTATGCGAATGGGATTGAACATTTTTATACGAAGCACAGTTAATGCTAAGTAAAAGACAGGTTCCACTAACAATAGGTAACAGTTATGGGCAGTCTATGGACCCAGCCAGTCACCTGGTTTAAAAACCGATTGAACATTTATGGGAAGTCCAAGGACAAAGAATAACAATGAAAAGTTAGAGCATTTGAAGGAAGTTTGAAGCAATATCGGTCAGGCATACGAGAATGTTAAGCTATCATTGACAAACATGCATTAGAAACACAGTATAAGGATATATATATATATATATATATAATATATATATATATAATATATAATATATAATATATAATATATAATATATAATATATAATATATAATATATAATATATAATATATAATATATAATATATAATATATAATATATAATATATAATATATAATATATAATATATAATATATAATATATAATATATAATATATAATATATAATATATAATATATAATATATAATATATAATATATAATATATAATATATAATATATTATATATATATATATATATATATATATTCTTGAGACTATTCCCTAATCTTCTTTAGTCAGATTTTTAAAAATAAGTTTTTCGTTATTCGTAATGTTTTCATTTTTTCAAATAAATATCTCTTAAGGTAGAATATCTTCCTAGTTTGCTTTTGTTAGCTTTTATGATAAGGGTTATACTATTAAAATTCAAACTTGACACTCTACAAACTTGATTTGAAAAAAAATTACTGACTAGGGAATGGTCAGCATAGTGGTTGGAGTTACAGGATGTGACATATATCATTAGAAAGAGAAAAAAATCTACTTTCTAAATATAAAAAGAGTTTCTGCAACGGACACAGCTATCTCGAGAAAATTGCGTCTGAAAATTTACTACGAAAAGGGCACTGAAATCGCCGCGTCGCAGCCACGAGGAGGTCAGTTTCATATACGCGAAGTTGAGGGGAAGATTTCGATGGCAGCGTAGTGTAGGCGGTAAGAGGGATGGGCGCGGAGTGAGGGCGGTAAGAGGGATGGGCGCGGAGTGTAGGCGGCGGAAGAGGGATGGGCGAGGAACCGTGACTCTCTGGTTCGAACCCACCATGCGAAGACTATTTTTTGTTTTTTTTTTGCTTTTTTTCGATCGATCATAACAGGTCGTGAAGCAAGTTTCAGGCATCGTCCATGTGATATCTGCATTAGAAACACTACAATTCTGTGATATTCAACGTTTTTCGGGAAAAAAAGTTGGACGAAAAAAATCCACTTTTAAATTTTGAGATTAAGACTTTATTGATAGAGGGCGCTTCGGTGAATAATGATATACTTGAGTTTCAATTTAATACGTCTTCTAAGCCAAGTTATGATTTTTTAAAGTTTGAACTTTCAATCGACTATAAAATACACGTAAATTACCGTAACCACGTCATGTTGCAGTTCAAAATACTCAGAATTTTATGAGGAACAAAATGATTAAACTCACGTCTCATAAAAATCACTCGTTCTCCTATAATATCCGAAATACTATTTTACAAAAAAGAATAAATTTATTGAACGCGTCATCAAATTCGTTGATATTTATTTCTATGCGAAGGCGATTTTTCTATTGGCTGCCTTCGGCGTGTAACTATATTATGGATCACTAAATTATTATCAACAATATAATTATTTATTATTGTCCTTTTCAGAGATCGGTACCTAATGGAAGAGGCAAAAATGAGGATGGAATGAGATTCTCGTTTGGACGGTCACTCTTTTTTTCGAAATAATGGACAGCACACATTGAAGAGGAACAGACGAAAAAGTCGTTTGCAATAAAATGAATTTAACGTTTTTAATACTTTTACAAAACAATTGTAAAATATTTCAACCTTTTTAATGATAGACATGCAAAGGAATCTAACAATAATTGTCTGGGACATAGTATAAGGAAATTATATATATAATAATAATAATATAGTTAGTTAGTTAAGACAAAATTTTCTTCTTTTTAAAATATTTATGTTATTTTTTAAGAATTAACTATTTCTACATCTTCAAATGATGCCAATTTTCTTTAGAAACCCTTTCTATTCTACATTTTACAAACAGTTTGTATGGGCGCACTTCAACTCGAACTAGTGTTAAAAGCGGTAATGGATACAGCCTCTATTTTGACGGCCACGTTGTTTATCGGCCATGTTTATTTTTTATTATTAATTTTGCATGTTTAATTTATACCTATTTTTCAGTGGTGATTGTAGCTTTCCACTTAATTTTTATTTTAATATGATTAGAAAGACATATATGATTTTTCGAATGCAAAGTAAGTTGTTATTGCATCATTGACCACAAAAAATCAATATCGAAACTTGTTGCGAAAAGATGATGTTTTTTTTATTATTTGCGAAAGAGTTTTGTGTTATTTTATTTTACCAATAGCTTTATTATATATGTCTTTCTATATTACGAATCAAAAATTTCTAAAAATACTGATCGTTTTTTTATAATCGTGATTTTATTATTCGTTGCTCATATTTAATTATTTTTGTTGCAGAATTTGAAGAAATGGCTCAAATAAATAATTTTGAAAGTGTCAAGTCGATGTACAATGCCGTATCCTAGGTTTCCACTCTCTGCTAGGACTATAAAGTTTGAAAAAGGTATATTGTTATGTTTTATTTCATTATCATTAATTTTAGTGGAAATCGAGGAAATACAAATACATGAAGTGAGCGTTCGAAGAGAAAATGAGAATTTACGTCTGCACGCGTCTGAATAGCTAGCCTGGCTAACGTATCAACGATTTTATTTCCATTTACTATTTGTAAGTACCAGGGTTGCACGGAAACCGATTTTTTTCAAACGGAAAACGGAAATGGAATCAATTTTTTCAGACGGACGACGGAAAACGGAAATGGAAATTTTTTTTGAAACGGACGACGGAAAATTGAAGATGGAATTCCGTGCAACCCTGGTAAGTACCCATTTTTATAATTCTTTAACGAGTTAGGCTCTTACACTGGTGAATCCGAACGCACTTCTGTGACGGAAGAAAAAGCTTTTAATAAGAATTATTCAAATCTTTGCAGTCCAGGTTTCCTCGCGACACTTGATATAAAATATAACAAAATTAAAGTCGAATGATATAAAAACTAAATTTTTTCAAGAACATTAGAGCCAAGATCATTAAAATAAATTGAATTAACAGGATTTTTAAATCAATTTTGGAATTATTTTAAAAAAATTATGGTACGTTTCAGTGTTTCAACTATCTTTTATTGAGTAAGCACATTGCTTCTCTCGTAGCCTGCTTCTGAATACTTAAAATCGATGTTTTTAAGATTTCTCTCATGAACGAAGCGGGTTTCGTTCGCAGCGGACGCGTTCGGATTGACCAGTGTTACATCAGAATAAAAACGTTTTTGGTCTATTTTCAGTCGATGTTTCTGCTGTTGGCGTTCAGAGGATTATGACAGGCCTAATTAAAATCGGATATTATGGAGCACGGTTTATTGATAATACGAACTTCTCACTGGATGTTGTAAAGAAGGATAGCAAAGATAATTATATTTCGTAAATTTGTTTGTATTTTTGATAGTTCTATGGCACTTATGAATGTCTCCGATGATTTTAAATAAAGAAAAATTTAATCGGGGTTATATATATTGGTATGTATAAGGGCACAACATATTAATTTCGTTGGTATAATTTTTCTTATTATTGCATTCTTTCATATTGAATAAATAAATTATCACGTTTTGCAATAAATTCGATATAATAATTCTAATTTTTTTGATCTTTATCACAAATTAAAAATGAAAATGTGAAAAAAAGAATACGTTAGAAAAATGAAAATGTTAGGCCATCACCGCTTTCGGGTCGTAGTGGTGGGCGTAATTCCGGATTTCATATTTTCAAATGTTATTCTGAATTTTGTTTTCGATTCCGAAATTTTATATTTTAATTCCGAAAATTGACTTTGAGTTAAGATTTCAATATATCATAGAAAAAGTATTTGGAAGATTTTATGTTAATTGTGTGTTAATATTTTAATTCCCGCATTCCGAAAATTCAATTTTCATATAAACGTTAACACCAAATAAAGCCGGAATTCCGGATTCCTGCCATTTTTCCATTCCGAAAAAAATTCAAAAATGCCATTCCGCACATCTCTGTTTTGTATTGATAAATCCAAATATTTATTCTTTTGTTCTAGTACAATGGGTGATTATATTCATATGAGCTAAGGAATAAAAATGTGTTTTCTTAGGACAAAAACAATCACAACCGAGTTCAAGTGATTATCGAGATTTCAGTAATATTACGATAATTGAAATTAATACAAAAGAAAACGTAATATTTTATGTGGAATAAAGGTTTAAATTTTACATAATCATAACTAATATGTTACATTAAACGTTGCATTATTGATGTTAATAAAAAGGGAAAAATAAATGGGGATGCAAAAATTTTAAAGTTATATACTTTAGTTTTATAGATAAAATTATTAAATAAAACAAAGCTTCCACACACCAATTCGAATACTACAGCCTGTGGCTCGTTTAAAGTTATAAAATAACACAAATAAAATTTATTTATTTAGTTTAAGCTCTTAACTCACATTTAAATCACACAAATAATTATCTTATTTAATTAAGTTATTCCTTATGTCGGACATTTTATGGTTTATGCACGTCAATGAAGCTGTCAAAAATAAACTTTGGCGGCACATATCTCGGCTCAGAGAAAAATTGCGCCAATTTTGAAAACGGATTTGGAATCAGCGCATCCGAATCTATCAATGGTGCAAGTCTCATCAAAATCTCAAGCGGACGCTAAAGTGACTTCCCTTGTCACAAAATTTATGATTAGAAGCCTTATAAGTCTACGTGAAAGCGTGGACTAAAACTTGCTAAATTCATATATTCAAATTGGCGTGCTTATATTGTATATTATCATATATAAACTGTATATATAAAGCTTTATACGTCAAACTTTAATTCACTGAATAGTCTCCAAAAAATAAAAATCTCTGTCTTTAGATTAGTATCACTATATTCCCACTGCTTGTCAATGAAAACTATCAACAAAATATTGATCTTTAGCAACACCAGTCTCATTAATATTCGCCTACACCACAAATAAAATTGTGCGATTTCCTACCGTTGAGCAGTTGTGTTGTTCATCTTTTCAAGAAGTTTATATTCTTCTATCGATCCTACAAAACTTTAATTCGTCCCCAATATTCATTAAAACGAATCAAAAACCTTCCAATTGCGACTGGAAAAACTGTCCGACTTTATCCGTCATGTTGTCAGCTAATTGCTTGATGTGTGGCACAGGTGCTGGAGTCGATGGAACGGGCGGTGACGATGTCGATGCTCTCTCGTTGATTTCAGCCATCTTTTTTTATGACTTTTTAATATATTCAATTCTATCAGTAGCCAATGACTATGAGTGCTTCGACTTAT
Organism: Caenorhabditis plicata; assembly: GCA_963931815.1. NCBI lineage: Eukaryota > Metazoa > Nematoda > Chromadorea > Rhabditida > Rhabditidae > Caenorhabditis > Caenorhabditis plicata. The sequence goes on from OZ007491.1 coordinate 7,108,202, forward strand.
ACGATCAATGATAAAGTGCACTTGGGAAACCGTTTTTGTTAACCCGATTAGCAAATATGACCAAAAATTTGAATCAATAACACAAGCAAATACCATTTATATTATTATTTGTTTTATTATAGTTAAATTAACAACAAATTCCATACAATGAAAACAATATAATATACAATGCCATAGTAATTTGAATTTTCACTAATGATGATGATTTACCCCATTTTTGTATGATTCGACTACCCGATAATCTCGCTTGACCTTTGGTATCGAAGGATTCTTAAAATCAAAAATTGCATAAAAAATGATTAATATATTTTACCGAAAATCTTCGATCAATTTTTACATCTCGTCGTTCTTCACGAATCGGCCGTCTTTCAAATATTGGTCCTAAATATTAATATTTAGTTTAGGACAATTTGGAGGAAAGATGCTTCACAAAAATTTACTAGGATAGGCAATCCTTTCCATTAAATTACGTTCTTCATATATTTTTTAAATTCAAAGTATGCAATTGGAAGAATTCAAATATGGGCTAATAGCTGCTGCGCGGTGAAAAAATTATAAACAGAGACATAACAAAAAAATCTCTTTATAATTGTTTCACAGCGGTTCGTGTGAAACAATGTTTCATCAAAGCGATGATACGGTCTATACAAAAATTAAACTAATTCAATGTTCATTATTTTCGTTAGAAATGTTCATAACCTTAAATCGGAAGCATCATTGACAAGCAACAAATTAAAATTTCTGTGTGCACCCGTCGATCCAATAATTTTAATCAGAAGTCCTACTTTTCAATCGTGAATCCTCCATGTCGTGTCGTACTGATCCATTTACTCCCCTTGATTGATTGTGGTTGTAGTGATGAACCGGCGAAAACTCCCTAGCAACTCTTACACGGTCAGGGCGTCGTCGCTCCTCGTCGGCGTTAAATTGGCGAACATTTAAACTCCGCTCAGCCTCAATACGGCTATCCATCTCGATCCTCCTAGAGTGACGGGCTAAAAGTTTCGAATTATTTCGTACATCCATCCGTCTATGACGCGTTCTGGGTTCTTGTTGTTTCATCAATTAGATATTCGATTACATCCGATGATAAAGTTCGAGGGGAAAGATAAGGAAGGTTAGAGAGCTCTCGTGTTTTCAGGTAATCATATATTTCACCGTTACTCTCGAGGATCGTTGAAACAAATTCGATAGTGCCATTGATGTCCAATCAAACAACCGTCGCAACAGTTCGGTTAACTTACAAATGTCTGGAGATCTATCTATTCGCATAGACAGCAAGGATGGAATATCTCGCTTTGGCAAATAGCTTTGGACCATCCGTTGTCCTCGTCCGACCGGTCTCGGTGCCCTTGGATGTGATCTGACGTCGTGCCTACGCAGTGGTCCTCGATGATCTCTTCGTGGTGATGGTGGCATTATTTTCGCTCGATCAACCCGTTCTGCGGGTGCAATCCCTCTTGGTGATGGCGACTTAATTCTTCCTTTTGAGTCTACTGGTGACCTTCGATCACGAGATGTTGCAGAATCTTAAATATATTATATTTTAGCTAGAAGTTACTTATACATACGATTTCGCGACTCTTTTCGAATTTCTTCTTTGGTAGATGAATTCGACTTTACATCAGTTTTCTCAGTCTTCCTTTTATTATCAACCTTTTTCACAGATTTTTCATCCCGACGATCCTTTTTGGAAACGGATTTATTTTCAGGTTTCTGTGAATCATCTCTTTTGGCTTCTTTGTCTGCATATTCAGTCGTGTTATCTTTTCGCTCTACTGGTTCACTTCTTTCAATGACAACTTCTTTTGGCTTAGAGTTCTCTATATCTTCGGAGTGATCGTCCTTCCTTTCCGCGTCTGCTGCTGATCCCGTACTTGGCACTGGCGATGATATTTGAGCAGCCTCTTTCATTTTCTCAATATCAATTTCGTCATCAAATTCCATAAATCCATCATCATCAAAGTCAAGCTCGTCGTCAATAGTTCTGAAATGTTTGAAGTATAATTATTCAGTTTAGGGGGAGAAACAAACATTTTTTGCGCCTCCGACGAGTTCTGTTTCGGTTCTTTCTTTGACAATTCCTTCTTCTTGTCATCTTAAATTAATAAAAATAAGGAAATTTCAATGAAAATAATATACCTTTTACTCCTCTAGCGTTTTCATTACTCAGTCTTGGAGTTTTTTCATCCCGGCGTTCTCTCGAATCGTGATGACGTTTTCTGTCACGTCTAGAATCACCACGATCGCGGTCAGACAATCTTTTATCAGTACTGTGTCTATCTTTTCGAGATGAACTTGCATCACTACGACGAGATTCTCTCTAAAACAAATTACTATTTACATCCATATTTTAAAGTAACTAACGTCACTATGTCTACGTGATGGCTCGCGTATCCTGCCAGGAAGATCAGTTGTTCTACCGTTTCGTGAATAACGATCATCGACCCTGCTTCTTTTATCTCTGCTGCTCTGCAATAATACATTTATAAAGAAAGATAGGATTAAAAATGTACCTTTTTGTCATTCTTTCTATCTTCGTTATTTCTTTTCGAATCAGAACCATCTTTAGTGTCTTCAAACTCATCAACACATTCTAGATCGATATCATCAATATCCTCATCATCATCATCATCATCATTAAATCCATTGGAATAATCAACTGTTTGCGCTTCTTGTCGAAGGATGGCTTCCTCGTCTAATATTTTCTAAATATAAATAATTTAAACGCAATTTCACTATTTTTATTTTATTACCTCCTTGCTATTTTCATCGTTGTAATTAGTTGTTCCCATACTAATCTGAAGTTTGCAATATATAATTTTCGGATAAATGCATTTTAATATAAAATAAACGTTTAATATACGTTTAGAAACATGAAAGAAAAATCATTCATAACAAATTTACTGATTAAATGAGACAAATTGAGATCTAACAACAAAGAAAAATTTGCAAGATTATTTCAAAATAAATAACCAAGGAATTATAACAGATAGAAAAATAAATAATTAGGCAATTATTGTGGGATCCAAATTGGAGCTAATGGAGCTGCCTTCACATTTTCCAAATCGATATGTTTCTCAATTCCCTCATCAATATCACCAACAACAGCTCTACAAAAACATATTTCTAATAATTATTTAAAACCAGGATGGAGGATTGAGTGGATCAGAAAACGGATACCCATTGATCATTATATCCGTTATCATTTCTACTATTATACAAAAAATAGTTTTAAATTGACATAAAATATCTCTCAAACGTTGTAAAGCACAGCGGACATCGTTGTAATCGATTGTGCGGTAGAGCACACTTTCTACGATTAGTGCTAATTACAATTCCACGGGATTAATTAGGTTTATTGAGGAGGTTAAGACATTAAACATACACATTTTCTCCACGGATTATATATAGACCGAGCGGAACAGTTTCCACACCCGCAGTTTCTGAATATATTCGTTCATGTGCATCTTCAAGAACAAGATTAACAAGTTGATCGAATCCCTTAACAAATTAAAACTACGCATCTTCCACTCAGAACCAATTAAATCAATAATACCTTTAGAAGCCCTATAATAACTTTTCCATCGCCAGTTAACACAGTAGTGATTCTGTTCATAAACGAATCAAGCGTTGATGTCATATCTAGTCTATTTTTAATAATAATTAAACTTTATTTAACGATATTTCTTTGGAACTTACCAGAAAACAAAACAACAATAACTCAAATAGAAATAATACAACTGTCCTCGAATGTTTATTATCAAATTTTCAACATGTTTGGACATAATCAATCTGTTTTACACGAAAAACCATCTACATTGAAATTTTTCATAAGGATCTCTTTTTAAGAGTAACAAAAGGATTACGGTACAAACATTGGCAGTCATTGCTTTTTGGCAAACGACAAATTGCTTTGAGATTAGTTGTACACCTGGTGATTCATCAGATATACGAAATAACAACAAACCATTGAATCATCAGCATAACAATAAAATTTTTGCATGTAACAAGAGGAACGATTCAAAGGAATTCTGTAGTGCTATGGAGATCCCATATACGCACCGTAACAACAACAACTAAGCGAAAGCAAAATTGAGCAACAGAGTTCGGGTAGGGCATACAACTTTTCAACAATACAATAGAAACAAATATTAAAGAAAATTTAGTTTGCTATAATCTACACTCAGTAATATAACCCTTCGAACAAAATCACTCTAAAACAATGTGCGACAAGAAAGCTGGCCACTGCCGAACATGTTTAAATACAAGCAAATAAAACTAAAATCAGCTCAAAATTAAATTTAAATTCGTCAATATTAAAAATAGCTAAATAGCATTTTCAATTAAATTCTTGCTGATTACGGACGCAAGATATTAAAGAATGGGAACAAAACAAAATTAAGAGTGCCGAGTTGCCAAGGTTAGGATTAATTTTAACTGCTTTTTTTCGTGAGGACAAATTTTTAAAACTTTTTTGAAAGATGAAGGAAATTGGAGGAAAGTTTTCCGATGCCGTTAATGGGAAATGGGGCACTTAGAATTGTTGTGGCTGTTGAGCTGGTTGAGGAAAGCGTTGGCCGTTGGCATTTGCATTCTGTCTTCCTGCTGGTCCTTGTTGATAATCAAATCCACCATTGGCGCCTGAAAACAGAAATGATATGTAACTACACTAACTACAAAAATAAATACGTTGATAATTGTTGGGGAAGTTAGCATTGTTAGCAGCACCATTCTGATGATGCTGTTGTTGACCATAATAGAACCAATCTCCAGCAGCGCCGTAAGCAGCAGCACCTCCATATGGAACCAATTGATTCCATCCATTGTACCATGGGCTTTGGGCGACGCGAGCACCATACATTCTAGCTCCATTCATTCTTCCGTTAGCTCCATTGAATCGCTTTCCTTGTGGAACAGCTTTCTTCACGTCGCATTCTCTTCCTCCGAACACTTGCTTTGCCTGGCTAGAAGCCTTAACAGCCGATTCTTCTTCTTCGAAAACAATGAAAGCAAAGTTTCTTCTCGTCTTGGTTTGCTTATCAAATGGCCATTCGATGTCATCAACCTTTCCGAATTGCTCGAAATGAGCTCTCAGTTCAGTATCCTTAAAGTCTGATGGAAGTCCACCAACGAAGACTTTCTTATTTTCTCTAGATTTCGCTGGTTTAACTTCAACCTGAAAAATAAAATGTCAATATAATGGCGGCTACATATAGTAGGACGAGACTGATTCATCGAAAGAACAAATTTATATATAATTTATCCGGAAGCAGAATCGCCCATTCAAAATATAAGATTAAAAAACTCACAGATTTGTTCTTGATGGTTTGTTCCCGTGCAGCAAGAGCCAATTTGCAGCCTTCGCTAGCAACAAATTCAACAAAAGCGAAGCCTCTGGATCTACCATTGGTGCGGTCGTATTTTACTTGTGCTTGAGAAACTTCTCCAAACTGCGAAAAGTGCTTGCTCAAATCCTCATTGTTAACATCGGGCGAGATTCCTCCAACAAAGATCTTCCTACACAGTACATATTTCTTAATTAATAAAAATTACAAACTTGTCTTCATTTCCCTTGGTTGAGTGTCCATTTTCCTTAATAGTCTCAGTGGCGTTACCGTTAATATTGTTATCTTGAGCTGCCATTACTATATTACTGAAAAATTTTTAAAATCAGTATTAAAATACTACCCATATCTCGCTTACCTTTTACTGAACAAAAAAGAACAGAATAAAGTTATTAAAAAAAGCAGATAAAAAAGCCTGAGAAATAAAAAAAAATGTAGCCGTGAAGACTATCTAGAAAATACCCTGAAATAAATATATATCAACTGCAAAAAAAATTTTCAAAGTTTGGCCTAAAATCGAGCGAAAAATCGGCATTTTTACACAAAAATCAATAATAAAATTTTACAGCGCTTGCAGCTGGTTTTAGTAATTTATTTTTTATATTTATTGATTAATAATTAACTTAATTAAACGTAAAAATCACTACGGTAGAAAAAAAGATAAATAATAGCCAGGTTCCCTACGGTATTGCGCGGCGTCACTATAGTGGCTGAGCGCCGCGAGACCCGTCCATTACAACACGTGTAGTCCACCCGGAGTATTTCTGTTGCAACTATGGAGCATGATAATCTTTTTATTTTTTTTTTTCATTTATTTTCATAATATTGGAATTGTGGAAATAAAAAACAAATCAAGAATTTAAATAAAATATTAGTTGGTAATATTATTTAATGATAAACACAAGAATGTTATTTTTGAGTGTTAGTTTTTAATTACTTTTTTTATTATTTAAAATCGTAATAAGATTTTTATTGTATTCATAATATTAAATTTTTTACATTAAAAAAGTTAAAACCCTGTTGAATAATATGGTTTAATTTAATTTTGTATTTTTATAAGTAGCAAAACTATAAGGCTTCTATTCAAAATTTAGTGTTTCAAATTTACTTTACCGTCTCACTATATGATTTATTTTCTTATTATAATATGCCTTCCAGTTAAAGTGAAAAATGAAAAACATGTTCGTCTTGTTTTTATTAGTTTATTCATTTTTTAAGAAAATGATGAAATTGAAGAGGGAATGTGGACAACTATTATAATTATGGAAAAACGAGACCAGCATTTTTGGAATATTTTTCTTTTCTAGAAAGGCACCCTTTCCTGGAGTCGATAATAATTTCTAAATGTCTAGCAAAAAACGTTATTAAAAAAACAAAATAAATCTTATTTTAATCTTTCAACAATTATTAAAATTTATTTTTATTTATAAATATCACTAATAATAAATAACAACAACAACAAACAAATATTCTAATTCTATAAATAATGCAATTATAATGAGTAATCCCACGAATGCAAGTGATACGGTTCGGGATTGGTATACATTTTCGGATCATAAACGACATCCGTCAGAAAAAGACCTTGTGGTGGAGAAATGGGTATTCTTCGATCATAAAAATTGGAACTTATTGGATTTTTCAGCAACCATTTGATCATATCCAGTGGCATTCTATCATATGCATGATTAACCAAACAAGACATCATTCGCCGAATCTGGAACATTAAAATTTCCACCTTCATTCCGTTTTCATCAATTTCACCTGCTCTCGTACAAATGATTTCGAGACAATTTTTATATTATAATAATCATAAATATCATTTTCATATGAATATGCCTCGCCGGGGTATAACTGCACATTGTAAATATACTTTAAAGCATTTGGTGGATTTAAATCTGTACGTTTTTCGCGCATGGAATGCTTGAAAAATGACCCCATTACTTGTTCACCTGAAATAGGATAGCAGTTTCAATAGAATATGATAACTAAAAACCTTCAAATAGCTTTGCTGCTTCCATACACCGTTCAGGCGAAAAACCCGGTGGAAGCCTCCATGCATAATTCTTTTCAGAAAAGCACGCAACGCTCGGATCTTCTCTAATTGAATCCCAAATTTGCCAATTTTTACACACAGCTAAGCGATACGTATAAATTCTGAATACTTCGAAATTATTAAAATTGATGTTGTTGCAACGGTGAACCCCTGCGCGTCAAGATAAGCCGATAATTTTTTACTGTCTTGATGCACATCGGTCCACTGCATCAACTTTGGATATTTAAAGAGCTAACCTATATGAAATATTCCTACGAACACAGAATCCGGCAGACACACTGTGCACATCCAGTATTCTCATGGATCCTTTAAACTGGCAACTTTACGAATTCGATGGGAATATGAAACCTGCAGAGACATCCTCAATCATACTATTCCATTTATTTAAATATTTCTCTTTGATTTCTTTCGTTTTGTCAAGTTCGGCGTATTCCAATGGAATCTACAGTTCATTTTTCCTTCAAGAACGTGATAATAATCAACCAACCTGACCAATCACACAATTTCTAATTGCATGAACATTAGCATCCGTACGACTGCTTGGCGAAAATTTCATCCTTGTTCTTGCATTATCCAACCAATGTGATCTCCTACCAAATATTGATTCACCTACAACCTAAAGCGGTTAAAAACGGCGTGATTCAATCAAAAAAATGAAGACGAAACCTGATGCAATTTGTCCATAACTCCAAACCCCGTACCACCTTTAGCCATTTCCGGAAACCTTGAGCCATCGTAGCTGATCCAGAATAAATATCGTCTAATTGAGTTATTCATCCAGTAGTTGCTGAATGTTTTTCTATTAGCATCAACAGTTGTCTAGAGTTCGAGAGATGGAGAATTTGCTCTTGTTTGTTTTTTTATAAAAGAGAGCTCAACAATAAACATTATTTTTCTTTAAAATTTTAATTATATTAAGTTTATAATATTGATAATACCGGATTGTCCATTTTCTCCAATTTTTACATGTGTATTTCCAACGTCAACTTTGTACTACTTTCGTTCTTTGAAATATCAAAAAATGCAATCACTGGTGAATCCCAACGCGTCGGTTGAGAACAAAACGCGCTTCGGCGACCGACGAAAAACTTTTAATAACAATTATTCGAATCTTGGCAGCTCAGGCTTTCTCGCGACAATTGAAATAAAATATTAAACAAAATTAAAGTCTAATGATATAAAAACGAAACTTTTTTCAAGCTCACTAGAGCCAAGGTCATTAAAATAAATAAAACTGAAATAATTGTATTTTTAAATTAATTATGGTATTTTTAAAAAACATTTTCGGTAGGCTTAAATGTTTCAACTATGTTGTATACAGTAAACATGTTTCTTCTCTCTTAGCCTTCTTCTGAATACTTAAAATCGATGTTTTTAAGATTTCTCTCGTGGCCGAAGCGTGTTTTGTTCTCAACCGACGCGTTGGGATTCACCAGTGAATATTATATTATTTCTTAACTGATATATCATTTTTACCAATCCATCGAACTTGTCAATTAGCATTCCAAATGAAATCGAAAAATATGCGCTCAATTAAAGATAATAGAAACCAATATTATCCATTTAAATAGCTGACAAAGACTTTCGTAATACTATCACACACGTTTATAAACATTAAATCATACTATTCACATACTATCAACTTCTCTTTTCATTTTTTATAAATAAAAAATCTTGTCAATTAAGCGTATGAAAGAAGTTTCCTTTAAGGCCTAAAACTCAAATTTTTGTTTTAAAACAATTTTATTGAGAATCGTCATTTCTCGCGCACGCCAAATGAAAATTTCGATTTTTCTCGATTTAAACGCGTTTTATTAATTCATACGTGGAAGTTAAAGACTAATTTCTACTTAAATGTTACAGTCTTCTCTTAAAATATCTACGACGGTTTTAATTTTTACGAAGTTTTGTGTTAAAGTGACTTTTTGAAGGCCTTTTTTAAAATTAATTTGGCGTGCTCGCGAATTATACATGCACGCCTATTAGAATATCCGATTATTATAATCTTACCCACGTTTTGCCCCTTTCAAGATTTTTTACTTTGATTAATAACCGACACACGGGAGATATAACATTTTAAGAAAAGAATAACAATCTGGTGAAAGTTAAGGTTAAGCTTAGCTTAATTCGGGACGCTCATCTAATCCATGAGAAATATTTCCCCATTTCTACACGCTTTTGATTATTCTAAAAAAAATTATTTTGGGTGCATGTAAAACATACAATTTTAAAAATGATTAAAATATATAGTGCTTCGAGAGAAGCAGTATATTATGGTAAAAGCCTTATAAAAAATAATCTATCCTGATTAAATATCGCTGATTTATTAATATTGTGATTTATTCAAGATGACCTTAAATAGACGCAGAAAACCAGGTGTTTGATTTTAACGCATTGAATTGTTATTATTTTATAGCTAATTTTGGCGCTTATTTCAGAAATGGAACAATAATTATGCTCCATATAAAATATGTTATTTTCTTGGTTTTTTTGTAAACATTTACGAGCTCCACCTTAATATGTGACTAAGGTCATAATAAATATATTTATATAACACTTGAAACACAGCAAAATTAATATAAAATTATTTGCTACAAACTCGAACCGCTCAGAAGCCGAGTGTCATATTTTCCATTTCACAGTTACATATCTCTGATTTATAAACATTTCAGGTTCCTTCAAGAAATTTTAAACATCTCCTACGTTATAAAGCGCCAAAATTAGCTAAAAAAAATAATAATAATAAACTCACAAGATTTTCGGTGTCTCTAAATTCCCGCTATCAAGTTTTTCAGCAGTAGATTCAGAGTTATTGCCAATTTCTTGAAACTACCTAGGATTTTGGACATTAAGATCATGACGAGCCATCTGTAACCTTATAACATTTACTATTCTATACGTTAATTTTTCCATAGTTTCCTTACTATTTTGTGCAACTTTAAAACTATTTATAATCATTATTCTGATTGTTATTGAAAATAACTCGAAAATATGCAAATAATTAAAAACAAGAATTTGCAAATTACGAATCATCGAATATATTTTATGAATTAACATACTTATGTCTTAAAATAGATAAATTTATAGTTCAAAAACCCAAAATTGGGAAAAATGAAAAATAAATAATTATTGGACTAAAAAAATGCTAAAATTACTCGTCCACAATTAGCTCTTCCACGTTGTTCCTATTGGTTTTTTGTTACTTTCCATAATGAATAACTGACATGAATTGGGATATTTTGGATAACATGATAACTAAAAACGTTGAAATCCATTAATGTTTTTACTATATATATATATATACATTAAACTGAAAAATTCTTAATTGCATCAAATGAAAAAATATTTCAGGAATTATAAAAATTTCGTTTCATCTTTATGGTTATTATTTAATTATCATAAGATTATGAGTGAAACTTATAATGATGTAAATTACGATTCCCAAAAAACCGAACCATTTAAAATCGCCGAAAATGAAGTAAGTATTTAATGATTATTCCAAATAAGCTTTTAAAGGCTGTTGAACACATTTTCTCAAAATATATCAAAAATGGATCCCGCATTGGTCTGGGTTCTGGTCACTTTGTTGTCCACTTTATTCATCATCTGAAACAATTAATATCCAATGGTCAACTGAATGATATTTTATGCGTTCCTTCCAGTATAATGGTTAGCACTTAAATATGGATTAAACAGAATAACTAAACATCTAATTTTCGGGTCAAACATTCACTAATAGAAGCCAATATTAAAGTAGCTGATATGGACTCAGTACCAACTTTGGATGCATTTATTGATGGTGTGGATGAAGTTGACGACGATTTTAAATGCATCAAAGGAAGCGATGGTTGCTTAACACAAGCCAGAATTATACAAAACTCGTCAAACGCATTTTACGTACACAATTAAATTGCTCATTTATATATTCAAACACTCACAGTTCAGGTGATTACCGAATCTTATAGAAAAACAAGGAAACTGGGAACATTTGTGAATATTATTCCAATTGAATGTATTCCATCGTCATCACGTCTATTAACACAGTCGATTCCGAAAATATTTGGAGGAGAGATAAGAATTCGAATGGCAGAGGAAAAATGTGGCCCACTGGTCACTGATAATCATAATTATATTCTTGAATGGTTCTTCGATACTTCATTGGCATATGATTGGGAAAAAGTTTATCAAGATTTGGCTGTAATTCCAGGTTAAATATATGGAACAAATTAAAAATCAAACTTTGTGTTTTTTGGTTATTGCGTACTTGGTGCATATATGCGGATTGTTAATTGTAAAAAATTTAAATTGAATATGATAAAATTGTAAAAAAAGAACTTCATTAATCAATTAAGATAACTCTACAACATAAGCATAAGTGATGGATATAGATTTTAAGAGCGAAAATATTTTGAACTTATGCATTTTATTTTAGCAATAACCAGAAAACTCACATTTTGATTTCTAATTGCTAACAAATTTATTAGAATAATTGAATTCGTAGAAGGACATTTTTTAAAATTGGTATAGTTGCATTTATTATAACATAAGAATTAATATTGAAAGTACCAAAAAAATTCAGCTATGAGCGGGCAACATGTCGCATGGAGTTTTTTTTCAATATTACAGCATGCATGCATGTGTTAATTAAATGTTAAAAAATGTTAAAAATGTAATTAATTAAATAAGTATAGCTATTTATACTAAATACACCTTTTCAATTAGCTATCTTCATTGCGCCAGGCAGAAATGCGTTGCTTTAATAATGACGTAAAGTTACATACATAGCAGAGATGGGCGGAAGAGGATATTTTAAAATTTAAAACCAGAATACGAATCGAAAAATGTCACATCTGGTACTAAACTGCGATAAAAATATTGACATATTTTTGTATTTCAAAATCCACGATTCTTCTCTACTGGTTCTGCCGATAGTACCTAAGAACATGGTATTTTCTGTGTGTATCAGTGATGGGAGGGACTCCCCCCGGTCCACCCCCCAACCCGGATATTTTTCTAAAAAAAGGGGATCCCGGTCCCGGTCCCGTGAACCGGGTAGGGAAAAGGGCAAGTCCCGGTCCCGGGTCCCGGGTCCCGGTCCCGGGTTGGGAGAAAGGGAAGTCTGTTTATATACACATATAGTGTTGTTTTTTGATACATATTGTTATATAATTTAAAAGAGAAAGGTTCGCTCGTCGGTTGTTCTCGCTCTTCCTCCTCTTTAATTGTCACTGTTACCGTTAAGTGATGGGGACTCCCCCCCTCCGGTCCCCCCACCCGGGTATTTTTCTTAAAAAAAAAACCGGGATCCAGGTCCCGGGACCCGGGTTTTGAAATTTTCAATTTTTTTTAAAGTCCCGCCCGCCCGGAAATCCAAAAAACGGGGCCCCTCCCATCACTGGTGTGTATCTTATTTCGTAGCGTGAACGCGAAATGAATTGGTAAAACAGATCCTCAGAAAACGGATGTTATTAATTGTAGGAAATATTGAAAGTGAGTGCTCCCGTCGCAAAATAAAATCTACTTCCGCAAAAAATCACGGATTATTACACCATCTCATTTCAAATTTCGATTCATTTCATTTTATAAAAAAAAACAAAAAAATATCTCAAAAGAATCGAACCATCATAGATTTCTCGAGAACTCTGCACTTTGTGCTGGGCGGTGGCTTGACTGTGTTTTGATCGAAATTATTATCAAAACACGTGCAAAACTGCCGCCAGTACATTCAATTCAAACCGAAAAAGTAACCAAAGTTTCATCAAAATTACACGAAGCGTCCTCACTCCAAAAAACAACAGCAAATTTTAACAAAGATTGATGACGTGCTTACGCTATATAACAGGATGAGTCTGTTTTCATGCAAAAAGCACCTCGCGTCCTAACAGGAGCACTTTTCCTGCAAAACACAGTCACGCCACCGTCACGCGCAAAGTGCAGAGAATCAAATTCTCTACCAGGTATGCTACGAATTCTCCTTTATCCTAATTAATTAATACATTTAAGTATGGTGTTATGTTCCGTGATTTTTTGCGGAAATGCATTTTACTTTACGTCGGCAGCAACTTCCGCGTTTTCCTAGATTTAAGAACATTCCAGAAACCGCACTTATTTCTAGCATTTCGTAAAAAATTTAAGAGAAGCCTCATAAATTTACGTTAAAATTAGTTTGTAACTTTTAAGTTTGAATCAATAAAATGCGTTTAAATATTTTGAAATCGTCATTTTAATTTGGCGCACATATTTAAGAACAACGTTAAAATTTTTGCAGATGGAGATTTCTTTCAAAGTTATGACATTCATCAGACTAAAAAACTTTTGTAGATACGTAACTTTTGTATAACTTTTGTAGATACGAAAATAAATTGAATAATTTCTGGTCTCGCTAGAACTGAAATTGGATCTTTGCCAATTTTTTATTTTCTTTTCTATCTCGTAAAAAATTTCTAAACAGTTATGACCAGAATTGACGAGATGTTAGAGGGAAACTTTAGAATTATTTTTTTTTGGCAGGAATGCACGAATTCAATTATTTTCTTGGCTCCAGGAAATTACTAACTTTTAAAAATACTTCAGTGTTTTAAATTCTACCTGTAAAATATGACTTTCACTACCCTTTAAATAGGGAAAAATGAAGTGGTGACATTCCCTTATACCTACACTAGCTGACAAAAGTTTTGTCACAAATGTTTTTTCGGGTTTAACTTTTTTGTGACTTGACCAAATTGGCTGATTTTTTGATATTTTATGTGAATCAGTGTTTAAAATGTTAGAGTAGCAAAATTTGGTTTAAATTACCATGGCAATTTCGATACCACGCATTCCGTTTTCCCTCATATTGATAACAGCTTGCCGGGTGGCAATTGGAGTTTCTTTACGTGGAGTCATCTCTAAAATGTTGCCAATTACAACTATTTTCAATAAATTATGAAAAAAATATAATTGAACTTTAAAAATTATTAAAAAATGCAGTGCAAGGAAAGTGCGTATTATCTTTGAGCTACGCGTTTTACGATAAACGCTTGTCACTGTAAAACGGATCATATCAATCACAAGCGGGAATATGTAAAATATTCTACAACCATATGAATCTATCATATCAAAAAATCAGCCAATTTGGTCAAGTCACAAAAAAGTTAAACCCGAAAAAACATTTGTGACAAAACTTTTTTCAGCTAGTGTATAAATATTTACTATTTCAGGCATTGTTGAAAGCGGAATATTCATCAACAAAATCGACACAATATTTATTTCAAATAATGATGGTACATTCATTGAGCTAAATAATTCTACTACAAATAATACAAACAATCGAGGCTAAATACATTTCATTGTACTATAACACGACTTTTCTAATATAACATATTATTATTATAGCTGAAATAATACATTTTACTGAAATATATAATATAAATACCCGCAGAGAAATATGTCAAATTGCAATATTGAAATACAATACATATTCAAGATATATTCATGTTTTCTGATATCAATTGTGATAGATTTATGAGCGTTTTTTGGTAATACAATTCTAGTAGAAAGAATGACAATAAATACCGAATGTTATTGTAGCAACAAAAAAAATAAATTGGAATGAAAAAAATGAATATTCAATTTGTGACAAAGTAAGAACTAGTGTATATTTAATAATTACCGTCTAAATAGTTGTAAAAGGTTGTCAATAATGATTCTTGTATGAGTAATTAACAATGAAAATTGACATCTAAAGCTGTGATACACATATTTTATCATTTTTATTTAAATATTCTTCTTCTTCATTTCGAACCTCTTTCGTTGGTTCAAGGACCTGAAATTTACAATTAACATAACGTCAACTGGTAGGCTAATAAAACGAGTTAAGAAAATGTGCTCAAATATAATATTTTGTTAAGATTTTATTGTTTTTAAACAAATCGGACAAACTCACATCTCAATCCGAACGAATCCCTCGTTGAAAGCATTTTAAAAACATAAATATTAAGTATTCAAAAATCAATGTGTTTACTTTAAAACTTAAACGTTCCGTAATACTTCCAAAATTGATTTAAAAACCTTTTTATTTCGATTTTAATTTATTTTAATGTCCTTACTAAGGAGGTCATTTTTGGATCCAACTTTGCAGGGTGATAGCTGAGAAAATTTTATTAGTGCACAAAGCAAGTTATGAGCTTTCGCTATGATCGAATAAGTAGCCGACAGCAAAATTTGATAGTTTTTTACTGTTTTCTACAGGAATTTTGAGGTTGGTAACTTTAAACCTTTTTTTAACCCACTTAAACCACACCCCTTGCAGGAAAATTTGTTGTGTACACTAATAAAATTTTTTCAGCTATCACCATGCAAAGTTCAAGCCCGAAACCTTTTGGATCCAAATTGACCTCCCTAGTTAGGTCGAATAAGCTTGAAAAAATTGGTTTATAACAGTGATGGGAGGGACTTCGTTTTTTGAATTCCTGGCGAACGGGACCTAAAACATTTAAATTTCCAAAACCCGGGACCCAGGACCAGGACCAGGACTCTACTTTTCCCTACCGATTGGGAACGGGGCTTCAATTTTTTTCCACTCTTAATTTTTCAGAAAATGACCTTTCCACCCGTTGTAATATTTATAGTAAAAATTCGCAGATTTAGATATTTGATTTATCCTATAAATAAATTTCGCCTTACTTTATTTATCACGTAATTTAAAAACACAATTAAGTAGATATACCGTAACAATTGTAAACAACTAATAATTTATTATTAAAATTAGGAAACTATGTGCCAAACCTTTTATTGAAACTATTTGGAAAAAAAACAATGAAAAAATTGATCTAATTCAAAGCTCAACAGCACATCTGATTGTCAAGGCAATGATAATAGTGTGAATCAGGGATGTTATTAAATCTAGGAAAAGCGGAAATTGCTCCCGTCGGAAAATAAAATGCATATCTGCAAAAAACACGGATTATTACACCATTTCATTTTACAAGGGAAGTCACTTTAGCGTCCGCTTGAGATTTTGATGAGACTTGCACCATTGATAGATTCGGATGCGCTGATTCAAAATCCGTTTTCAAAAACGGCGCAATTTTTCTCTGAGCCGAGATATGAGCCGCCAAAGTTTATTTTTGACAGCTTATTTTTGATAGTTTGATGTGCATAAACCATAAAATGTCCGACATAAGGAATAACTTAATTAAATAAGAAAATTATTTTGCGTGAGAAATGTGGAAGCAGCGAGTCGATGGATCAAATGGAATGGTATACTCTGCACTTTGCGCTTGACGGTGGCGTGACTGTGTTTTGCACGAAATTGTTATGAAAACACGCGCAAAACTGCCGCCAGAACAGTCAGTCACCGCACAGCCTCCTAACAGTTTGCTGCAACTTTGCGAAAAGCTATCGGAGAGCGTCCTAACAGTTTGTTGGAACTTTGCGAAAAGCCATCGGACAGAGTCCTGTCATTTTTGTGGAATTTTGCTCACAGCTTTTGGGTTATTTCACCTCGTTTTAATATTGGTTTATATCCTTTACGTTAGACATAACAATATAATATTTATTCACTTATTTATTTATATAAATAACAACTAAATAGCAAACAATAATTAATGCATTTAATTGAGCTCCTTGTATCGATTCAGATAGCTCCATTGTAGTGTTTCAATCTTCCTTGGCACAACGTACTACATAGATTACCACTTCGAAACGGGTAGGAATGCGCAAATGTCGTTTTCTAAAAAAATAAG
Organism: Caenorhabditis plicata; assembly: GCA_963931815.1. Lineage (NCBI taxonomy): Eukaryota > Metazoa > Nematoda > Chromadorea > Rhabditida > Rhabditidae > Caenorhabditis > Caenorhabditis plicata. The sequence goes on from OZ007491.1 coordinate 7,125,328, forward strand.
ATTGTTACAAAGAAATTGAAGTCCCGGTATGGAAAAGTGGAGTCCCGGTCCCGAGTCCCGGGTAGGGGAAACGGGAAGTTCCACTCCCGGGTCACGGGTCTATTAATTTTCAATTTTTTAAGCTCCCGACAGCCCGGAATTTGAAAAAACGTTGTCCCTCCCATTACTGATATGTATGAAAATCATTCGAGGGCTTCTAGATCTTTTAAACCTATTTTTTAAATATGCTAAGTCAGTTGAAAGTTCAAATTATACCCATTCATTTGTTTAGACGTCTATTTTTTATAATATGCTTCCAATGAAACACACGTCTAATGAAAAAGAAAGAGCACATTATTAATTTCAACTGATATAACATAAATAAAAAATAATAATAAAATCTAGCCAACCCTGAATTATTTACCTTTGTCTCAAATGTGCATTGATTCGGATGACGGTTGTCCTAGTCTTGAAATATGTGATCCTAAAATTATACAATATATATTAGTTCGCCTTTACAAAACTTACAATTTGTGACCACTAATCTGGGCATTCTTCCTATTTATATTGAAATTGTATTATGTTGTTAATCTCCATATTGATAGTTGTTGGTAAAATCTAAAATGGATATATCCTTAAATATTAATTGTAGACTTACTTTCCAGCCAGTTCTTCGGAACGCCTTACAGTATTGAATCCATCCTTGAACGGACCATTCATTCCAATTAGCATTGTAGTCTGAAATATTGAAATTAATATAATTCCTAATTAATGTTCTTGCTTACCTGTGATAGTAAATCAAACCTCCACGTATTGATCCTTTAGAATTGATCCCATCCGTAGAGATAATATATATTAGAATATTATAAGTCTTCAGGACTTATAAGTTAAGAATGAAATGAAAAGAAAAACTATTCAATAAAAACAATAACAAGTCAAAACAATAACAACTATAACTCATAAACAATGTCATCGATTGTTATTGAGCTCGTGATCAAAACATCAAATCAAAACAACAAGTCCACCCAAACCGAATAACCGAAGTTTGATTACAATTAAGCGATGCGTCCTCACTCCAAAAAACAACATGAAAATATAAAAAGATTGTTGACTGTTCACTCGATTTGTTCTTTGTGTTTACGCTATATAACACGATGAGTGTGTTTTCATGGAAAAAGCACCTCGCGTCCTAAACGGAGCCCTTTTCGTGCAAAACACAGTCACGCCACCGTCAAGCGCAAAGTGCAGAGTAGTTATTATGGGTGGTTATATCGATGGGTTTTAAATATTGATAATGTTTATTTCGATTTGCTATGCAATTTGCAACTTTAATAACTTTAATCATTTCTTCAATTAATTATTGCAAGTTGTTGAAAAATATTTCATTCTTTTTTAAAAAGTTAATGGTTAAATAGCAAACAAAATTAACTTTCATTGGTAAAGTTAAATTATATTTTATCAACATTTATGAAAAGAAACAATAATTATGCCGGTGGTTTAAATTTTTCTGGTCGTATATTGAACCGGGACCATGGTACCAGCGAGTATGAAAAAAGTTGCCACCATGTCTGTGAAAGCGTTTGGCATGATGATAATCGCCAAAATTTTTTTCATAAATTTCTTTTGAAATATTGTTCCATGAATTTATCGACATAGAACTGACAAACAATAGAACTGACGATTTTCCGTATTTTTTTTAATTGGTGGAATATTCATAGGCCACAATGTGCTGGCTGACTGCCCGGAACTTTTTGGAACTACTGAATTATAAATCTTGGTATAGTCTTTCACAACGTTTATGCTACCTTATCTTAACCTACTTCGTATAAAAATGTTTGCTATGTTTCCCGCTTTACCCTTATACACAGAATATGTCAGTCTTATCTTCTCAAGCATATTTTTGATACAAGATGTACCATGATTTCTATCAGAAATTTTATGGAACTGAAGACCTACAATGTTTTTGGAAACAAGTGATTCAGTTAAAAAAGTTTATTATCAAAAGAATTTACGGCTCACTTTGTGTATAAGAGTAGAGGCAACACCATAGGAAGGAATGAAAATATGCTTATACAAGGTATTGGGTTGAAAAATAAGTTCATAGAGTTTTCACAAAGATTTATTTGAACAAAAAAATTTTTCTTCGTCTGTTGAAGAAGTTGTTGAGACAGTTTTTGAGATCCTCTTCGCCATTGAAGAAAACACCCCTCATTTGGTTTGACAGAGGGCAGGAAAGGTGATAATCGGGGTAGCATCACCGTTATGAAAGACTACCAATATTTATGATTCAGTAGTTCCTGAAAAGTTCAGGGGAGTCAGCCAGCACATCGCGACGTATGAATATTCCACTAATTAAAAAACAAAAATTACGGAAAATCGTCAGTTCTATTATTTGTCAGTTCCATGTCGACAAACTCATGAAACAAAATTTCAAAAGTATTTTATGAAAAAATGTGGTCCCGGTTCATGGTCCCGGTTCAATATACAACGACCAGAAAAATTTAAACCACCGGCATAATTATTGTTTCTTTTCATAAATGTTGATAAAATATAATTTAACTTTACCAATGAAAGTTAATTTTGTTTGCTATTTAATCATTAACTTTTTAAAAAAGAATGAAATATTTTTCAACAACTTGCAATAATTAATTGAAGGAATTATTAAAGTTATTAAAGTTGTAAATTGCATAGAAAATCGAAACAAACATTATCAATATTTAAAACCCATCGAAATAACCACCCATAATAACTATACCATTCCATTTGATCCATCCACTCGCTGCTTCCACATTTCTCACGCAAAATAATTTTCTTATTTAATTAAGTTATTCCTTATGTCGGACATTTTATGGTTTATGCACATCAAACTAACAAAAATAAGCTGTCAAAAATAAACTTTGGCGGCTCATATCTCGGCTCAGAGAAAAATTGCGCCGTTTTTGAAAACGGATTTGGAATCAGCGCATCCGAATCTATCAATGGTGCAAGTCTCATCAAAATCTCAAGCGGACGCTAAAGTGACTTCCCTTGTTAATTTGTTATTCTTTTCATTTTTATTAAAAAAACTAGAAAAAATCAAAGATCTCAAAAGAATCGAACCAACATAGATTTTTCGTGAATCAAATCCTCTACCAGGTATGCTACGCATACCCTTTGGTTTTAATTAATTAATCCGTTGAAGTTTGAGGAAGTATTTTAAATTCTATGGTGTAATAATCCGTGATTTCTCTTGCGGAAATGCATTTTATTTTCCGACGGGAGCAATTTCCGATTTTCCTAGATTTAATAACATCCTGAATCAGAGATTAAATCCTGGTCCCGGGTCACGGGTAGGGGGAGTGTTCTATTTTAATTAACGGGACTTCCCTTTTTCTCTACCCGGGATCTGGGACTGGGACCCCTTTTTTTAGGAAAAAAATATATATCTGGGTCAGGGGGGGGGGGGGGGGAGGAGTCCCTCCCATCACTGGCACTCCAATGCCAAGAAACCGCGCCGCATTGCAAAAGACTTCACATCAATTGCACGACACTACCTTTTAATTTTTTTTTTCAATTTTTATTTATTAATTTTTGTTTAACAGAATTATTAATTTAAATGTAATATATTATTCTCAAAAAATATAATAGTTTTGTTTATACTCTTCCACACCAAATGTAAACGTACATTTTGTCAATATTTAAACGTGTCTCACTAATTTACACGTATTATTTTAATATAACGTGGTACGTCATTTTTCAAGCCGGTCTTAAACTATCTAAAAATATGCGCTTCTTATCAAAACCTCTAATTTGAGTATCTTTTCTGTTAACCCAAACTAACCAATCAATTTGGAGTGCTCTTCTGTTAAACAATAATTAATAAATAAAATATAAAATATTTTTACATTTGAATTTAATAGAAAACTGATTCTAAATTGGCATGCCGCCGATTAATATCGAACTTCCTTAAAAAATCTTTAATTAACGTTTAATTAATTAAAAAATGTTTTCAATAAAATTATGAGAGCAGTACGAACCTGGTTTAAATTCTGATTGAACGTTACATGTGCTTCTCTATCAAGTTCTTCATTTTCTTCATCTTCCTTTGAAACGCAACATCTGAAAGTTGTTATGTATGATTTAAATTCACGTAAGCATATTGTCAAGGTGCAGATTATTGAAAAAAAATGACTTAAAAGTGCATAAAGAAGGATGTTTTGGTCTTGTCTAGGGCAAAGAGACAAAGGTGTCGATTTAATTTTCAATTTGTATAGTTTTTCAATTTTTCTTTTTCACGAAATTCAACATTTTATTTATTTATCTTAATAAATTGGTTGCTACGTTAATAATGCCTTATAATCATATAATTTTCTCTAGAATTTTATTGTTTTAATGTTCAATATGACAAAATCTGGACGAAATAATAAACAAATTAAAAATCAACTCCACACCTTCCTCTCTTTGCGAGACTACAACTTCATACCTTATGCTTATTCACATCAATTGAAATTGTAAATACAATAGCTCAGAAAAGTCGCCTCAAAATCTATCATTTAACACAGCTAATAATGTTTTTATATAATTCAACACAAGTCTAAATAAGCTACGTGAAAAAAATGTTTTAATCTACTAACTACGCCCCACAACACGCCAAATGAAAATGACGATTTAGCCATGTTTCAAAATTCCACGGGTAAATTTGACACTAATTATTACGTCAATATTAAAGATTACGTCAATACTTACTGTCTCTTCTCTTAATCTACTATTTCATATAGGTTTATGATACTTTTCTGAACTTCTGTTATGTAATAGGCTCATAACCAAGATGGGTGTCTAACGGCCGGGGGCCTAGTAGTCGTGTCAGGGTGGCCGATATGGTGTAAACTCAAATATATTGTGGCACGTTTATCCATCACGTGTTACGGAGCGACCCTCTCATAAATAGTGTTGGAAAATGGATTTTTACGGTAATAACACCTCATGCGTCGTTGATTAATATGGGGCAATGCATGGATCCTTTACTCCGACGCTGTCGGGATTAGTAGTCAGTCCTTATTTTCATCTCACTCGCTACTAACGTAATGGAGCTTGGTCGACAAAAAATTTTTGAATTATTTTCAATGGTGTCAATTTCATATATTATGATAATAGTAATATTTATTTATTTTTATAAGTTAATGATAGGAAACATTGTTTTTATGAAAAAAATTTATCAAGCTATTATTGACGAGTTATTTCCCGTTTCATCCGGTATTACTAAAACAATTCAAGTTCTATTAAACTTCTGAAATTAAATAAGCGCATTTTATTAAGAAAATAAAATTAAAATTAAAAATATTTGTCATACGCAATAGAATATTGAATGATGCGCTTGTACACCGATCGCCCTTTCACGGCCTAACATCCGAATTTCCATTTCCCTCTTATTTTCTTTATATACATACAAAAGAAAAAACCCACAATTTCCGTTTCCTTTTCATCTGAATCTTTGGCGAAGACGTATCACTTGGCGTTGGTGTATTCCTTCCACCTTCAAACATCACCTCCGATTCGACAAACTCTCGCTCCTAAAACCCCAAATTTATACCTCTCCTGACAAATGCAAAAACCGCACCGTTGCTTTCTCAAGACATTGCAGCAAATGATGATGTTGAATCTCAAATATGTCCTCATCTCGAAGAGCATCAAACGACAATTGTCCTTGCTCGAACGCCTGCATTCTTGCTTCATGCGCCTTTTTCTTATTGAACAGCGCCTGACCCGAAGCGTTTTTGACTATTCGTATTCGTGCCAAACGCGCTTTCTGAAAGATTGCAAGCTGATTGGCAACAATAAATTGTTGGAAAATACCTTTTGAGCTCGTCGTTTATCTGCTCTTTGGTTTTGATGGTATATTCGAGAGAAATTGCTTACAATAACCTGGAGGATATTTCAACAAATGTTCATTTATACTATATAGAACGTACAGGAACAGGTAAAGCAATGACTAAAACACCGGAAAGCGAGCAGATTCCTCCAACGATTTTTCCCATAACTGTGGAAGGTACCATATCACCGTAACCAAGGGTTGTAAGCTAAATAAAATGAATTTTTGAGTATTCACAAGGATAAATTCTAGACAGACAATTTTGATAGAAATAAGTGTCTAATAAAAACAGTCTTCTATTCTCTATAAACTAACTAACCGTCACAATTGTGTACCAAAACGCTGATGGAATCGACGTAAACCTTGTACTTTCAACCTTCTTCTCTGCATAATACATAATCGTCGCAAATATAATAATCGCCATTGCCAATGAAAAGACAAGAAATCCGAGCTCTGACGCGCACGACTTCAGCGTATATCCCAATATTCGTAATCCTTGCGAATGTCGAGAGAACTTGAAAATACGAAACACTCGCTGTAATATATCCAATCAAGGGCAAATCAACAATCAAAGCTACTAACGAAAACTCGAAGTGTTACGAATGCACCCGATACGTCTTTATTGTTTTGCAAGCCGAGTCCGATGTAATAAGGCATAATAGCGACCACGTCGATGACGCTCATTATAGAGCGCATGAATTTACATCGATCTGGTGCTGCATATAATCGTAATAAATATTCTATTGTAAATATGATGACGCAAGCCGTGTCGAGCACGAAGAACTGTTTTTCATACGCGTCGCCACAAGAAACCGCTTGATTGTTCTCATACCTTAATTGGGTTGTTATTATTGTTTGGTTAAAATCAGGAGGATTCTGAGTTCCATTTTTAAATATTATCAAAATCTAAGAAATTGAAAGGTCTATTTGATCATTTTTGAATTATTTTCAATGGTCTCAAAGAGATCATGAAACAAATATTCAATTTATGTTAATAATTTCTCTATTTTTCATTATATTTCTTCAAAATTTCTAGATCACGTCTGATTTATTACTTTTACTTTATGAAAATAAAATTGGAATTGTCAATTTCTTATATTTTGATATTATTCATTTCAGAGATCGATGCCTAATGGAAGAGCAAAAAATTAGGGGCGGAGAAAAGGTCTTGTTTAGGCAGCCACACGGCCATTAAGGTCATCACGTCTCTTCCTCATTTGTTTCTCATCAATTTCTGTTATCTATTTTTTGATGACAAGAAATGAAAAGTTTAATTTAAAAATGAAAATGGATGAAATAAAAATATTGATGACAAATAAAAGACGAAGAGACGTGATGGCCTTAATGGCCGTGTGGATGCCTAAACAAGACCTTTTCTCCGCCCCTAATTTTTTGCTCTTCCATTAGGCATCGATCTCTGAAATGAATAATAATAAATACCCTAGCTGACAAAAGTATTGTCACAAATGTTTTTTCGGGTTTAACTTTTTTGTGACTTGACCAAATTGGCTGATTTTTTGATATGATAGATTCATATGGTTGTAGATTATTTTACAAACTTCCGCTTGTGATTACGATGATCCGTTTTACAGTGACACGCGTTTATCGTAAAACGCGTAGCTCAAAGATATTACGCACTTTTCTTTCACTGCATTTTTTAATAATTTTTAAAGTTCAATTATATTTTTTTCATAATTTAGTGAAAACATCAGTAATTGGCAACATTTTAGAGATGACTCCACGTAAAGAAACTCCAATTGCCACCCGGCAAGCTGTTATCAATATTAGGGAAAACGGAATACGTGGTACCGAAATTGCCATGGTAATTTAAACCAAATTTTGCTCCTATAACATTTTAAACACTGATACACATAAAATATCAAAAAATCAGCCAATTTGGTCAAGTCACAAAAAAGTTAAACTCGAAAAAACATTTGTGACAAAACTTTTGTCAGCTAGTGTAGATATTTGAACTACAGTACGCAAGATGTTATTAAATATAGGAAAAAGCGAAAGTTTCTCCCGTCAAAAAATTAAATCCATTTACGCGAAAAATCACGGAATATTACACCATCTAATTTAAAAATCTTCCTAAAAATCTTCATTTAATGACACGCAGCAGTAAAAGGTGGTGTTTGCTAACTTTTTTTTTCATAATATTTTTATTTTTCATATTTTTTGTTAATAGGTTTTGACTCTTTTCATTTTAAATTATAATTGTTAAATTTCTACTTTTCAATTGCAACAAAATATTCAATATCTAATCACCTACCAGCATGGAATAGTTTCTATAATATTGCATAACACAGACACGGCTATAAAGAAACCAGTAACATAATAAAACATAAGTGCTATGGATGATGTGTGCGGGTTTTCAAACGCGGCCCACATCTTCTGTTGAAGAGTTTGCTTAACCTACAAATCGTCACTAATCCAATTATTTTCTGTCTCAAATATGGCCAACCTGACTCGTCTCCGTCGTCTCCAGCCTTTCTTCAAGCAATCTTTCCTGATTTTCCCGTTTCTTGTCCTAAATTCCATATTTTATTTAATAAAAATTACTCAAAAAAACCTTGTAATCTTCATAACAACAATCGGATATCAAGTCTGGCATGATGCCAAAAAACGAGAGCTCTTCATCATACGCCACAAGACATTCATGTCGAGGATACTAAAATGTTCAAAATTTGTCGAAATATAGTCATTGATTGGCTTACGTGTAACTTCCCGGTTCGATAAAATGTCAAAATATGCCGGAATATATCAGGATCTCGATCGAAGAAGTATTCGCCGGTATCTTCATCATAGAAGAACTCCTTCTCATTGGAACCGAGAAGAGTTTCTGGAAACTTTTCCAGTGTGTTCTTCCACGTTTCAAATCGCCGTCCCGATATGTTAATCGCCAGTTTCTCGTCCGACACATGATCCACAGCGAGATCTTTTGCCTGAATAGGAACATGGTTATTATTATGGTTTAAGGGTGTCTTGATCCACAATCTATTGTTCTTCATAATTATTTAGTAGGATTATTTTTGAAATTGTGTTTAAATCGGGCACTCCAAGATGCATGGTAAAAGATTGAGCTCCGTGCTTAACTTTAATTTTGTGCCAAGATATTGTACGATATTTTAAGAAAAACTAGTCAAAATTGTCAAAAACAATCTCACCCCAACTTGTATGGGAAAACAATTAGCTCAATAAGCATGATCAACTATAACTATTTAGAAAGATATTAATATTTTCAGATATTTTAAGGCAAGCTTATTTAATTTCTAGTAAAAACTATTTTGTTATAAATATGTAAAAACTTCCACACTTGGTTAAAAATTACAAAATCGCTATTTCGATTTGGCGTGCAATCTTTTTTAAAAAAAGTCGTTAAAACTTTAAGACACGCTTAAAAATCAGAAAATTGTTACTTCCATTTGGCGTTCTCGGATATATAAGTAATTGTACGTCAACTTAAATAGTTGTTTTGTTGTGGATGATGGACTAGCATCAAGTCACGCACCGAAAAGGGTATAAAACAGAAAATGGAAGTCTCAGATCCGCATATTTATTCATTCGAAAACCGGGGACCTTCCCATATTGGGTAATTGCACGCCAAATTAAATAATAATTAAAATAACGGCTCTAAAAAAAGTACCCACTATTGTTATTTTATGAAAAATGGTATTAATGTAAGATCGTTTTAGATAAATTATGAATAATGACTTTAAAATTATTACCTATGGCACGCTTCAATTTTGGGAAGCTATCATTTACAATTGGCGTTCAATTTTTTTGTTTGAGTAAAGAGTTTTCTGTCTCCGCTTTGGTGTAGCTAACACTCACAAATTCCCAACTATTTACAGTACATCTCAAAACTTTATCAACTTTTTGGTTTTTTGAGGACATCATAAAGTATAGTAGAGCAATTGATTTGTAAGCATTTTAATACATTAGATTGGAGTCCGTAAGCGCTATGACGCATTTTTGCGTACTTTTTCAGTTTTTCAATTTTTTGATGTTTTCGATTATTTAAGATTTTAACATGACAGCTCCTGAACAGAGAGCTATTTAGAATAGCCGAATGGATTGAATGAATAATCTCGCCAAATGTTGTAAAATCGGCAGTGTCTAAAATTTGCAAACTTTTGAAAGCTCAAAGCGCAAAATAAGTCATCTACCAAATCGTGTCACCGACAAAACCGCCGTTAGAAATATATTGATAAAATCAAGATCAAATCCAAAATTTTCCTGAATTTGCCACGTTCTCCATCCTTAGCGACCATTAAGAGGCGTGTTCTGACTGTAGGGCTACTGTAAGCGCGTCTCGTGAAGAAACCATTCATCTCGTTGAAAAATCGGAAAGCTACAGGAGGAGAGAACATTTAAACTGTGTAAGTTTCGTTTAGACTTAGCAAAATTTAATAAATAGTTAATTTTTCAAAGATTGGTGCCTAATGGAAGAGGAAAAAATGATGGTCTTGTTTCGAATGCGTCTTCCAAAGTCACACGTAGCAATTAAAAAATAACGTTAACGAGGATTCAGAAGATTTGCCTAAAACTACCTAAAATAGCCATTTTCTGATAAAATATTACAAGATAAAACGTTATTTGTGCTTCCATTTTTGTCATTTCATTTGACGTTTTACTGTGATTCCTTTAGATGCTAAGAACACGATAGCTTTCATGACTAGGACATCCTGATCAATAAAAATCAAAGTTTAAAATAATTAAATTACACAATGACGGATGATTCCGGATTTAACGTGGTGATAGAGATGAACTATTTTGAAAAAGATTAATATTAATCTCTGTGGGATAAACAAACATTTGTGCTTTAAATATATATCGGAGGACTTTAGTCTACTATCAATCAAACTTTTTTAAAAATATCTCGGTTTCTAAAAATACAATTTTTTAGTTGAATATTGTCAGGATGTAAATTAAAGAGAAAAAATGGGTTCAAGGAGCATAAAGTGAGACTGTTTGTGTCTTATTTGGGTAAAAAGCCAGAGGTGTTGGTTTAATTTTAAATTGTTTAATTATCATTTCTCTAACTGTTTTCCATATAAAAAATATAATTCTTTCAGAGACAATTATATTATTATATTATTCATTTCAGAGATCGATGCCTAATGGAAGAGCAAAAAATTAGGGGCGGAGAAAAGGTATTGTTTAGGCAGCCACACGGCCACTAAGGCCATCGAATCTCTTCCTCTTTTGTTTGTCATCAATTTCTGTTATCTATTTTTTGTTTATTATTTGATGACAAGAAATGAAAAGTTTAATTTAAAAATGAAAATGGATGAAATAAAAATATTGATGACAAACAAAAGAGGAAGAGATTCGATGACCTTAATGGCCGTGTGGCTGTCTAAACAAGACCTTTTCTTCGCCCCTAAGTTTTTGCTCTTCCATTAGGCATCGATCTCTGAAAAGGAAAATAATAATTATTAATTTAAAAATCAATTGATTAAGATAAGGATTACGACAACGATTTGTGAAAGTTCGAGTTCAGTCCACATAAATATACCGATTTTTATTGCTTAATTGGACAGAAGAAGAATCAAAGAACTCATCCTATAGAATGCGAAAGTTGGTCCATTTTTTGAAGAAGGACAGAGGTCGACTACAACGTTGTGCAGATTCGATTTGTTTCTATGCCGGATGCGACGATTTTGACGTGGGTGTAATTTTGAATAAGAAGAAGTTGCAATGGGCTGGCCATATCGCACGGATGCCATTTCAAAGATGGTGTAAAATCATTACAGAATTGGATTCTCGATGTTGCGGTAGAAGCAAAGGAAGACCGAAGGAGCGCTGGGCGGACTCGATTCGCAAATGGGTGTCCGATTATGTGCACGAAACCTAGACCAGCCGAATCAATGGAAGAAGAATAATAGGAATCCTTGAGAAGAACGTGGCTTGGTCGACAATGGACGTCTGAAGAGAGATGGTCCGCAACCTTCACGCTTAATACGGGCTAATCAAGTAATCAAGTGAGTAAGTAATTTAAAAATCAATTGATCAACGATTTGTGAAAGTTTGAGTTCAGGAATATACCGATTTTTATTTTTATAATACCTCAACTTAATAATGTATACGAAACTACCCGTATTAGCGAGATATCGCCGGTGTAATTCATGCGGGTGGTTTAAAATCAATCAAAGTTTAGAATGTTACAGGACAAGAAATGATGTGAGCTCTTCGTTCAAACGTAACATTTAACATGAAGTTACTACTGTAACATTTTGCAAACAAGATTGCAACACTCAATCAGCTCGAAATTTTAAAACGATATCCACAATTCAAAACTAACCTGAATCGCCACGGGCGCTTGCGGCATCGGCTGCCTCGATATCGGCACCCATCCGATGGCAGCCGCTCTAGCGAACGGAAGCCAAGCAGCTACAGAAGCCATTCGTCGTTATATCAGACGCCGTTGATACAACGACCGTCACGTGACGCACACAATCCGAATGTTTACTGAAACCATCAACAAAATTAAAATCGCGCAATGATATCGGTGCAACGATTACGGATCATAGAGCACCAATGGAGACTTGTTCTGGACATGCCTTCAAGTGCGGAAATTCAATTACATTCGACACATTTGTGTATGAAAAGAGACAAAGCTAGAAAGAAGCCGGCTGGACACGGCCGACGAGTAGTGGGAGGACGTCTTTTCAGAAGAGAATATAATTAGATAAAATTGTGATGCAAAAGATTTTGCTCATTTTATATGAGATTTGAACTTTTTCTTCAATCTTGAAAAGGGTAATAATGTTAAGATAGAATGCAGCAAATTTTGTGTTATTTTTAAAACATGATCATTCAAGAAAGGCAAATTGTCTAAACGTTTTTCTAATAATCAGGGGGAATCAGTAAACTTTTTTGATATTTTGACCCAATAATTTCAAGAAGAAATAGAGAAAATACAAGCGTTTAGATTATGTAAAGAAGTTTACAGAACACATAAGTAAATCTTTGGAATGCAATTTGTTTATTTAATTTAATAACTTTATTTCTGCACTACAGTATGCTACGTGAATATACCAATTTTCTCTGTTGTCAAGCTTAAATCACACACTATTTAAATAGACAACGATTTCGACCGTAAATTTCAATTGGATGATCCAAAATAATTCCCAGTTTAAACTTGGGCGTGCAGAGGAAACCAATTGAGAATTTTTCCAAGCGAATATTTCATGGAAGCGTTAATTTTCTTAAAAATGCATATTATAATTTTGTCCTTTTTAGAGATCGGTGCCTAATGGAAAAGCAAAAAAGAAGAGAAAATGATGGGCGGCCACACGGCCACAAACCACTTTTTCGTCTATTCCTCTTCAATATGTGCTGCCCTTTATTTCGAAAAAAAGAGTGGTCGTCCAAACGAGAACCTCATTCTATCCTAATTTTTTTGCTCTTCCATTATGTTACGTATCGCGTGACATCACCACGTTGTCACCACAACCCAGATCTTTACGTGTGTTTAATATTTTCTCAGTTTTTGATAATAGATATTATAAAAATATAAGAAATTGAAAATTCAATTTCAACATTTTTGAATTATTTTCAATGGTCTCAAAGATAAAATGAAACAAATATTCAATTTATGTTAATACTTTCTTTGTTTTTCATTATATTTCTTCAAAATTTCTAGATCAAATCAGATTTATTACTTTTATTTATTTTTTTTTTTTTTATATTAACAAAATCTAAGAAATTGACAATTCCAATTTTCGTTTCATAAAAAATAAAAGTTAAATAATAATTAATTAATAAAATAATAAATTGAAAAGTTGTGTTTTGTGCAATTGATGCGAAGAGTTTTGCAATGCGGCGCGCTTTCGTGGCAGTGGAGTGTTAACGTAAAAGTTAGTTGTTAACTTTCACGTGAATTTTAAGGAAATTCGTTTAAAATTTGCGAAATAACTATTTTCATTTGGCGTGAAGCTTGCTAACGTATATAGTCGTCGCCAAATGCGATTACCACAGCAAAATGTGGCGCACTTTTTTAAATATTATTTTTTCATATAATTTTTATGATTATTATTAATTTCCGCATTTATTCCACGATTGAAACAACATCAAAAACATCTTCTTCAATTTATTTAAGCAAAAACTGTATAGAACGAGCATAAACAAGAAAATAATCATAAAAATTAAATGAAAAAATAATATTCAAAAAAGTGCGCCACATTTTGCGGTGGTAACCGCTTTTGGCGACGACTATAATGAGCTTATGGGGGCCAAAGACAAATGACAGCAACGTTATGACACGAACGAATGTTTTATTATTATCATATTTATTTGTATTGTATTTATAATTATCTCAATAGATAGTTTCCAACAGTAATGGCCTAATATTCAAATTATTCACTATCCAAGCCCACTCTCTCGTTTTCGTGTACCCGAAATTATACGACCGCAACGCTGACGCCATTTCGTGTCATATATAAATTCATTTGTGGCATAACGTTGCTCTCATAAAAATCTTCTGGTTCTCTTAAAATAGTCTAAAACATGTTTTACAAAAAAGAACAAAAAATAATAAATTTGTTGAACGCGTCATCAAATTCGTTGATATTTTTTTTTATGTGAAGGCGGTTTTTCCATTGGCTGCCTTCGGCGTGCGTTTTGCTAATTTCTGCGTGGACTCTTTAGAATATTTAAAATTGTATATTGGTTACCTTAAATCGTAAAATACATAAATCAAAAAATCTCGGAATGATTGGGAAGCTACACTGAGACCACAATTTTCATATACAGTAGCGGGGTTTTTCGAGCATAACTCTACGAGTTCCTAACTGATTTCCATTATATTTTTTGGTCATTACTAAGTATTAGATTCAGACAAATCTGAAAATTTCAGCTTTTTTGTGTAGCTCATTTGAAAGACATTTTAGAGCTGATTCGTCTCATATAGGTCTCATGGCACCAAATTGCTCCGTTCAAAAAACGGTCGATTTTCAGCCCTCTTTTTCAGCATGATGCTGGAATCATACGAAGCTGAAAATTCAGGATCTGAATCCCTCGTGTTTGGTTACCCCATAAACCAAATTTCAGCTCTCAACTCTTAAAAAACGCATTTCAGCCTCAACCCAAGTATATCGCAGGCGGAAAAAAAAAACCGAATTTGTTAGTTTTTATATGTTATGTGTTGAATAAACGTGTGTTTTGGAAACTATGATTTTTTGAAAAATTAAGGTCAAAATTTAACTTTTCTTATTTTCGTATGTCACGTGTCCACTAACGCTTTCAGAAACAACTGCTAAAAATTTCGGCTCAATGCCAGTTATGCTTGAAAAACCCCGCGTTTATAACCTTATCTGCTTACAGTATGTATTGCATTTCAGAGATTGGTGCCAAATGAAAGAGCATAAAAATAAAAGAAGAATAATGATAGTCTCGGATGAACTTATTCGTCTATTCCTCTTCAATGTTTTCTGCCCAATTTTTTTGAGACAACACACATTGATGAGATACGAAAGAGTGGCGGTCTAACTGAGACTATAATTTTGTTCCCATTAGGCACCGATATCTGAAAAGGAACCAATAATACATAAAGAATTAATCGAATTAATTAAAACATATCTGAACTAAAAAGAATCCTTCTTTTATAAAAATAGAAGATTTATTCAAACTAATAATAACAATAATAATATGATTACATCAAAATAGATTAAATCGAATGTAATGAGAGGAAACTAGGTGCATATTCAAACAGATAAAAAGAGATGGCAAAGCCAAATGATGAATTGAATCAATTCAACTGGTGCACACAACATGACAAAAAAAACAAGAAAGCAAAAATAACATGCACATGGAAAGCTGACTTCAAATATCTTTCTGTTCATTTCTTAAACTTCTTAATAAGCATTTACTTGTATGCAGAACAGAAAAAAAAAAACAATTGAGGTCTATGATGTACGAGTGTGTGAATGAGGCTGCTGTAATTTGATATCCGGATCGGATGGCCTCGACGACGTTATTTCAAATCATCCATCTAGTATGTGCTCTTTTCCAATATTCTTTCGTCTATTTAATTGGGAAAGTTGCAGATTTCGGATTTGATTTAAAGGTTCAATTAGACAAGGTACACTCTATTCTCTAATCTAATAGGATCCTTGATCTTTGGCTTATCTTCAATGAGAACAAATTGAGAAACGTTTTACACGCGCGCGAAATGAATTGGTGAAAATAGGACCTAAAAACTCTAAAACTTAAATCATCAAATCTAAAATTTTGTAAAAAATAAAGCTCTAGATATAATTAAAAAAAAGCTTGTTTAATTGACGTAAAAATTAATTTTAAACTTTCGGTTAGGGAACTTAATAAAATGTCCTTAAATAAGCCAAAACTACTAGAAGCGGTGAATAAAAAGTTTACTCCGAACTTATCACTTTTAAAGGGCACAGAAGCGGGAAACTTTTTACCTTATCCCATTCCATAGGCCCTAGGATAGAGAAAAAGGGCGAGGATCGTTAAATTCATCGAACAAAATTAACTTAGTGGACTTATGTTTATATTTAACATGAGAAGGTAAGTCGAATAGTTATTATAACTTTTCGTGAAAATTAAAAATTTTAGGAACATTTCGCTACTTAAAGGATGTCACCACATCGACGACAAAGAGCTAATTTGTGCACAATTGACCACATGTAGCATACCCTAGCTGACAAAAGTTTTGTCACAAATGTTTTTCGGGTTTAACTTTTTGTGACTTGACCAAATTGGCTGATTTTTTGATATGATAGATTCATATGGTTGTAGATTATTTTACAAACTTCCGCTTGTGATTACGATGATCCGTTTTACAGTGACAAGCGTTTATCGTAAAACGCGTAGCTCAAAGATATTACGAACTTTTCTTGCACTGCATTTTTTAATAATTTTTAAATTTCAATTATATTTTTTTCATAATTTATTGAAAATAGCAGTAATTGGCAACATTTTAGAGATGACTCCACGTAAAGAAACTCCAATTGCCACCCGGCAAGCTGTTATCAATATGAGGGAAAACGGAATGCGTGGTACCGAAATTGCCATGGTAATTTAAACCAAATTTTGCTACTATAACATTTTAAACACTGATTCACATAAAATATCAAAAAATCAGCCAATTTGGTCAAGTCAAAAAAAGTTAAACCCGAAAAAACATTTGTGACAAAACTTTTGTCAGCTAGTCTATATGACTTCAAGCTCATCACTATATAAACTGCGTGTTTATTATTGTTAATGACTTAGTTATGCCTTTATTATGCTACTTAAGGTGTTATTATTCTGAAAAATAAATTTATCTCATGACGGTGGGGTAATAGTAATGACCTGTATAGTGGAAATTGAAATTTCGAATAAAAATGAGTAAAAACACACGTCATTAGCCACATCAAAGGAAAATGATGCTTTTTCGATTTTTAAGAGCGTTTGGAAATTTCAGAAAGCTAGATTTGAGCATGCTTACTGAGATCATTTTATCACCATACCAGTTGGCATATATCAGAAAATTTTTCTTATTTTTAACAGAAAATGTTTTAATATAATTTAACTAGGCTTGTCTTCAACTATTAAAAATATTAATATTTTTCCAAAAACATAGATTTGAAGACGTTTACTGAGCTTATTCTATTACCGTACCAGTTGGCGTGGCAGCGACATGAAATTGATGAATTCGGAGCACGTTTTCATCATAAGCTTTGTCTTTTCCGTTTTCACTTTCATTCCTTCACTAAGCCCAAAAAAGCCTATGTAAGAACGCGCTTCGAAAAAAGAATTTAATTTTTAAGACAATTATAATAAATTCTTCCAGATATATATTTAATGTGTCGTACTAATTGACCTTTTAAGTTAGGTTATTACCAAAATCTGAGAAATTGACAATTCAAATTTTATTTTTATAAAAAATAAAAGTAATAAATCTGACGTGATCTAGAAATTTTGAAGAAATATGAAAAAAAGAGAAATTAGTAACATAAATTGAATACTTGTTTCATGATCTCCTTGAGACCATTGAAAATAATTTGAAATTCAATTTTTTAATATTTTCATAATAGCATAATAGAAATTATACGCATTTATAATAGCTATATTACAAATTAACGAAATCCTATTTTTAGCAATCCCTAAATCCAAGATTAATCAAATCCTTGGTGCGCGTTTTCATATATAAGCTTTTTTCTTTTCTTTCTCCTTCACTATTATTAAAATAGATAACAAGAAGGAGGGGAGATGAAAACGGTATTCTTTGAAAAAAAACGTGTTCAAATTGAATAAATGATTTTACGACAATACGTAAACACAGTCACAGCTTGATCCTCGTCATTCGTGTCAGTTTAATCTCACTCAAAAGTGAGAGTCTCGTTTGGACGGACTTTTTCAACTATTCCTCTTCAATGTGTGTTGTCTATTGTTTTGTGACAACATAACTTGATGAGATGCAAATGAGTGGCCGTCCAAACGAGACTATCATTATATTCTAATTTTTTTCTCTTCCACGAGGCACTGATGTGCTATTGGAGAACATTCTTTTAAAAATTACAGCTTTTCGAGAAAGTGAAACTAATATTTTGAAGAAAAAGCGACCTTAAGATTAAAAATGCGATCGGATTATAAAATCAGAAAGTGAGTAAAATGTATTACTCATTCTAATTAATATTCCATGAATGATCATTACCATTTAATTAAATGCAACAAGTTTACATGAAATTCAAATTCCAAAGAACAACAAAAGTCCAAAAGAGTAGATGAAAAAAGTTTAATTGAATTTTTTTTATTCTAATGGTTTTAATGATATCAAATTACCGTGAGAGTCCTTAACTTATCACTTTTTGAAGGCAATTTGGATATGAAAGGATTCAATTCAGGTCGTTACTAGAGCGCGTTACTGGTCGAAATAGTCTTATATACACTAGCTGACAAAAGTTTTGTCACAAATGTTTTTTCGGGTTTAACTTTTTTGTGACTTGACCAAATTGGCTGATTTTTTGATATGATAGATTCATATGGTTGTAGATTATTTTACAAATTTCCGCTTCTGATTATGATGATCCGTTTTACAGTGACAAGCGTTTATCGTAAAACGCGTAGCTCAAAGATATTACGCACTTTTCTTGCACTGCATTTTTTAATAATTTTTAAAGTTCAATTATATTTTTTTCATAATTTATTGAAAACATCAGTAATTGGCAACATTTCAGAGATGACTCCACGTAAAGAAACTCCAATTGCCACCCGGCAATCTGTTATCAATATGAGGGAAAACGGAATGCGTGGTACCGAAATTGCCATGGTAATTTAAACCAAATTTTGCTACTATAACATTATAAACACTGATTCACATAAAATATCAAAAAAACAGCCAATTTGGTTAAGTCACACAAAGTTAAACCCGAAAAAACATTTGTGACAAAACTTTTGTCAGCTAGTGTATATAGTCCTTTTCAGAGATCTATGCCTAATGGAAGAACAAAAAAATTAGAATAGAATGAGGTTCTCGTTTGAAAAATTGACGAAAAAGTTGTTTGTGGCCGTGTGGCCGCCCATCAATTTCTCTTCTTTTTTTACTCTTCCATTAGGCACCGATCTCTGTAAAGGACAATATGATTTAAAGAAGAAAAGAGAGAATATTAATAAAAAAAGCGTCTCGTCGGATGTGCACAAAATCTAAAACACAAACTAGTAAGCATCCAGTCTGAACATAATAAATAAAAGAGTGTCAAATAATGTTTAATTAATTTCGGCGCGTCAAATGCTCTTTTCTCAGGGCAATGTCGATATTCTGACGTTGTGCTTCACGACACCAAAAGCACTTTTGGCGAGCGAGTGCCCAATCGACACGAAACAACAAACAAAACAAACAATAAACGGCCAATTTCAGTCAGTGCAAAAAATCTGTGCGGCTCTTCGATAACACTACAATCACTCCTACGCTCAAAGCACGAAGAAACCTCTCATTTTGACACCATTTTTATGAATGTTGGAAATATATGGATATATTCATATACACAAGATGACATGAAATATTCATTTCTTTGTCATCTTCATTTCCCACCCCAGTTCCACCAATTGCGCTGCAATTTATGCTCCCTTTCTCATGTCTTCTTCTTCTTCTTCTTCATATTGTTGTTGTTTTTTTAAGACTATTTTTAGCACAACAATAAATATTTGCTGAAAATAAATGGATGACGCCAATGTCTATTTTTGGTTTGTTTCTATTGGTAAATCTGTTTTTGTTGGAGAATCTTATTCACCAAAAAATGACTGGAATATAGATGAAGAAGAAGAAGAAGAAAAAGAAGAACTAAATAAAAGCCAAGGCAGTAGGTAAATAAATTGGTATAAATTATTGATGAGCACAAATTGTGGAGCAAGTGATTAGAGAACGCGTTATAAAGTTTCGTATTTTCCTTATATTCAATTGAATGTGAATATCAAATTAGATTCTTCTTATAGAGTAAGATGTATTTAATCATAAAATTGTTATAATTAAATGAATAGTTCACTTTCGAATTTTATGGAAGAGTTAGTGTGAATATTACAATTTAATTAAGAAAAATATTAAATAGAAATTTAAGAAATTGGACTCTTCTCTGCGCGTAAATTGGAAATTCGATTTTTCCAACAAAGTACGCGTAAATTGCAAACAACCGCGCATAGATTTCACCTTTCCTTCAAAAATTACAAAAAAACTTGTAGCTTATTCAAAAAATTATTTATGCTATTTTAAGAAATGCAAATCGACAGAGCAGAAACTGAGGAATTTTTAAATACCTGCTTCGTAAAAATAAGTCAATAAATTTTCCAGAAATCGTCGTTTTTATGTTTCATTTGAAATCATCGGTTTTAGCTCATATTCGATCGTTTTGCTTGTCATTTAGAACGTGTCAAAGAACTCTCCAAATCATTATAATAATATTAAACATTCAAACTAATGTATCTGTTAAACATTAATTCTTAAATAAAAGTTTTAATAATTAATTGAAAGGGAGTATTTTGCGCAATTGGTGCGCAGTCTTTTGCAATTTTCGCGCATGACCTGGCAGTGGAGTGGACCTTATATTTTAAAGTTTAAATTACTACCACGCCAACAAAAACGATTGAGCACAGAAACCGTCTTATTTCAGACATAACGTTATACTTGCCAAAGGAAAATGTCAATTTTCCAATATTTAAAAGAATTTTTTAAAGTTTTTGCATTAAAAAATAACTTTTACGTCAATATTACAGGATTTCCTTAAAATTCTTCCCTGGAACTTTTAATTTTTTTCTCTTCTTTTATTGCTCTTCCATTAGGAGCTGAATCTGAACTGAATAATATATTGATATTAGCACGTCGAAGGCAGCCAATAGAAAAATCGCCTTCGCATAGAAAGAAATATCAACGAATTTGATGACGCGTTCAACAAATTTATTATTTCTTGTTCTTTTTTGTAAAACAGTATTTTGACTATTATTGGAGAACGAGTGATTTACATCATTTTGTTGAAAATTCTGAATTTTTTGAAATGCAATATGACGTGGTTACGGTAATTTAGGTGCATTTTATAGTCGCATAACGTTTGCTGGCTGACGATTTGAAATGCCGCGTGAAAATCTGTGGCACATTGATATCCACAGAATGTTCAAGGAATGTGTGTGAGGGTTTAAAAAGGTGCTAAATATTAATATTCTCGGAATAGATGGTTGAAATGCTTAAAAGACTTTAGAATATGGACAAATCGTCATTTTAATTGACATGTGTACACGCAAACTAATAGCTTCAGTGCTCAAATCTAGCTTTGCAAGATATTCAGTTTAATAAATACCAGTCAGAATTAGCAAAAATGTATTTTCCACAAAATGTTGTAAAAGCTTAAATAATACACGCTTAAAATCCGGAAAATCAACATTTCCCTTGAAACAGAAATTCATAAAAAATACGCGCTTAAATAAGAAATTTTTAATGTTCGTATCATAAGGTTCCTCCAGTAGATTTTTAGCCAAACAAGGTTTTTTATGAGCAACTCTTTTAAGAATTTGAGAAACTCTCTTATAATAAAACAAAAATTAAAACTTTTATGTCCGTGATAATATAAAAAGAAAGCTCAACAAAATATTTAATTTTCCCCTTCTTTGAGCCGAATTAAATAATCCTTCATACAATAGAATATAATATGTTTAACAAACTTCATTCTCTAAAGAATAAATTTAAATGAAGATGGTATCAATATAAAAAAGATGAAAACAAATGTTCTTGAATAAAGTCCGAATAAAGAGCCACTGATAAATAAATTATCTAAACAAAATTGTACGCAGCTCGTTGCCATGGTTAGAAAAAAAAACAAAAACAACAAATAAACAAAAATCACAACACGGTTGGCTAAAAATTAATACAACGGCCATTCAATAACGAGTGATAAGCTCAAAGTCGGCTGTGCGAGAACGAGCAGAGAAACCGGAGAGCAATAGATGGAGCATCAACGATGATGATGATGAGACGGAGCCATCATCTTGTCTTCAATAAATAATCATTCAATGTCATACATAAACAAGCGCCGCCGATGTATGTGTGTCTGTCAGTGTGAGCACGAGCATCCGACCACATGGCTTTCTCTCTGAAACCGCGCCAGCTATTTTTTAGGCGCTATTTGGTGTTTATACAAGATGGGTGGCTGGTGCTAAAGTAATTAATTCCATATTCATTGATATGTGACTATTGGGAGAAGCGAGAAATTAAATTGAATTTAAAACCTCCGGAAATATCCTTTTTTATTATAATTTTGATGGTTCGCTTTTGCTGTGAGGTGGACATGGTTTATTTTGGTTTACCAATTTTTATGCAATATTAATTCAAATATATTAGTGATGTCAGGAATTTGGATTTAGGTAGAGCAAAGTTTAAAGATCGCAAACCAAATTATTCTGAATTTTGTTGTGGCCCTGTAAATTTAAGTCTATGCTTTCACGACAAGGTCAAAACTCTGCGCGGCAATGCAAATCCTGCATGGTAGCCAAAATGTTTATTCCACATAACACAATTTACAACGTTTTTCAGTGCTTAAAGTAAAAAATGGTAAAATTCCTTTATAATTAGGGTGAACCAAATTTTTTTCCGATTTACTTTATCTTTTTGTTTAATTGTTTTTTTTTACCAAATAAAGATTTTTATTTACATGTGTTATATATATATATTTTTAAAGTTTTTGAATAGCTCTATCATAATATAAATTAAAATTTTTAATTGTTCTTTTATTTAAAATTTTTTTAACTTGTAGAAGAAACATGGAAAAATCCGAAATTCGTGTTCTTTTACGGCATTACTGGAAACAAGGCTTCAACGCAACTGCAGCAGCAAAAAAGATATGCCAAGTTGAAGACGAGAATATGGTCTCGGATCGTACTGCGCGAAATTGGTTCAAAATATTCAACGACGGCGACACTGATCTCGAGGACGAGACACATTCAGGCCGAACTCCACAATATTACCGTTTTATTCGTATAATTGTAACTTGTGATGAAAAGTGGGTCTACTTCAGTAATTCGGACAGACAAAATCAATGGTTGGAACACGGTCAAACGGAGGAACCCGTAGCAAATTGTGATCATTTCTCCAAGAGGCACTTCTGTGTGTTTGGGGAATTTCGAAGGCCTAATTTACTTCGAGTTAGTTCCGTATGCTCGGACCATCGACGCAGACCTCTATTGCGTCCAACTTGTCGAATGTATGCGGCACTTGGCGAGAAATATCCAGCATTGATCAATCGGAAGCGGATACTCCTTCAACAAGACAATGCAAAATCGCACACCGCCAGACAAACGAAGGAAAAGATATAGTCGTCGCCAAATGCGATTACCACCGCAAAATGTGGCGCACTTTCTTAAATATTATTTTTTCATTTAATTTTTATGATTATTTTCCTGTTTAGGCTCGTTCTATATTGTTTCTGCTTAAATAAATTGAAGAATATGTTTTAGCTGTTGTTTCAATCGTGTAATATATGTATAAAATAATAAAAATCATAAAAATTAAATGAAGAAATAATATTCAAAAAAGTGCGCCACATTTTGGCGACGACTATAAAAAATCTCGACGCCATTGAACTTCTTCCACATCCAGCTTATAGTCCGGACCTTGCGCCATCTGATTATTAGAAAAATGTAAAAATCGGGACAATTATTGTTTCTTCCTGATTTCTAATATATATATATATACTATCTTTTATTTAATATCTGTATTGTAGAAGTTTTTATTTCTAATCTTTTTGTAGTTGATGTTCATAAGTGATGCTAAAAAAACATTTTTGAAATTTTTTAATGAAAAGTTATTATCAAAATCTAAGAAACTACAAGGTCTATTCTGCAAGGTCTATATATTTTCATTTTTGAATTATTTTCAATGTTCACAAAGATAACATGAAACAAATATTCAATTTATGTTAATAATTTCTCTGTTTTTCATTATATTTCTTCAAAATCTCTAGATCAAATCAGATTTATTACTTTTATTTTTTATGAAAATAAAATTGGAATTGTCAATTTCTTTGATTTTGATAATAATTTTGTTAAATTTTATAGTCGTCGCCAAATGCGATTACCGCCGCAAAGTGTGGCGCACTTTTTTAAATATTATTTTTTCATCTAATTTTTATGATTTTTATTATTTTCCACGTTTATTCCACGATTGAAACAACATCTAAAACATATTCTTCAATTTATTTAAGCAAAAACAGTATAGAACGAGCCTAAACAAGAAAATAATCATGAAAATTAAGTGGAAAAATAATATTTAAAAAGTGCGCCACACTTTGCGGCGGTAATCGCATTTGGCGACGACTATATTTTCTGTTATTTTAAACATTTGATCAGAGGTGGTATGCAAGATTATCAGTTAAACGGCCATGGAAAATCATTGCTTAATTGCCGATTAACAGTTAATTCTAAATATTTTACGATCTGTTTTGTATTAAATTATTATTTCTTACTCAAAATTATTTAAATTTTCTTATAAAACTAATTTAACAATAATTTTCCATCACAATTTAACAGATAAATACATTCTTGCATACGGCCTCATAATGAAATATTTTTCAAAATACGAAATAAATAAGCTTTCAATTTGCATAGCAACTAGAACCGTGAACAATACTGTACACACAATGCAATAACCAACCGGACGTTTTGTGGTTCATGCACATCAATGAGCCTATCGAAAAATAAACTTTGACGGCTTATATCTCGGCTCAGATAAATATTGCGCCGATTTTGAAAACGGATTTGGAATCAGCACTTCCGAATCTATCAATGGTCGAAGTTTCATCAAATTGTAAGAACAAGGAGTGGTACGGCAGTCGGGATCGAACAACTTGCCGATAGATAGATGGGTTCAAGCCATAGAGTCAAATAGTCTTTACTTAGAAACCTAATTGTAAAATTATGTTTAAATTTTTAATTAAAAATCGACAAAAACTTTGGTTCACCCCAGTTTAAGAATAACTTGTCCAAATTTTCGAGAATATTATTTTCCAAAATAGCGTAAAAGCTTTAAATCACTCTTAAAAATTGGGAAATAACTATTTTGATTTGTGCATAAGATTTCAGCCTAAATAATATAACAGTTTTTTTAAAAAGTTACCCATTTGTCTACCGAATCATTTTCTACGTTCATTTTTAATACCTCAAACTATATGAAATATTAATATTCTACTAGTTGTATATTTTTTATCTTGAACTAGTTTAACTTCTATCCTAGAACGCTACATGGTATGGTAATAAAAGAAGCTCAATAAACATGCTCAAATCTAACTTTTTGTAAATATATGAATATTGTTAGATAGTTTAAGACAAGCCTCGTTAAATTATAGTAAAACATTATTGTTTAAAAGACGCAAAAGTTTCAGGCACGCTTAAAAATCGAATTGTTATTTCCAGGTGGTGTTTATGAAAATCAAGATTCGTGATGTAAATAATCCGAAAACTTCTAAAAGAAAAATAACAATGATTGAAGCTAAAGAGATGACCACATATTTAATCACGGACCACACCACACGGATTTTCAAGTATAAAAGTTTTTCTTAAAACATCTAAAAATTAAAAATATTACATTTGAGTAAATAAACGGAGCTTCAATTATTGAAAGATCAATTTCAGTGATTTTGTAACATAGAATATCTCTAAAATTAGTTTTTAACAAAGGATACCTTATTCTTAAGGATATACTTGTTTGAATATAATTATTATTGCTACATTGAATTGAAGATTCCTAGCAATTAATTAGGAGGCATGGCCCACGGTTTTAATATGACAATTTTGAATTCACAATCAGATGTGCAAAACGGATGGATAAAAGCAGAAAATACCAAAAGAAGGCAAAAAGGAAAGTAAAAACTTGAAATGAATAGATTAACAGCAACGTCTATAAAACATATCTTTTCCCATAACGCACCAATGATTAATAATAAATCCATTTGGTGCCAATAACACTAATAACATTATTCCATTTTATTTGGCTGCAAATTATGAGCCATCTATTACTATTATTTATTACTTATTAAATATATCGTTTATAGGGACATTTTGTTTAAAATTGTTTTTGTCAAGACTTGTAATTTTAATGGAATTCGTGATAAACATCGATGGGAATTAGAAAATTGGGGTTTTGTTAAAAAGCTAACATTTCATTTTCTTGAAAAATACCTAAAAGCTTCAATTGAAGACAGCTGGTAACTTGAGGTAAAAATAAATCTTTGAATTATTTCTATAGAAATTCTTCAGATATAATGAAATCGATCAAACAGCTAAATCATTGAAATGTAAATACGCAAAGTTTTAAATACAATCTTTGCAAGTTTGTTTCAAATTAACTGATATAAGTCTTTAAACATACCTAATGGAAACATGGATTTTCTTATTTTTACTCTTACCTTTCGTGTACTTTAGACAAATTTTTTTACGTCGATTTATCTGATTTTCCTTAAACTCTCTAAAAATATTAAAACCTTCACAAAAAATTTTATTTCAGCCCATTTTCAGAGCTGGTTCTATTAATCTTCCAATTGGCGTGTTTAAGTTTTATATTTGGGTAAATTAATTTACAAGGGAAGTAACTTTAGCGTCCTTTTGAGACTTCGATATATGGAGTCGAATGTGCTCATTCCAATTCCGTTTTCAAATTCGGCACAATTTTTTCTGAGCTTAGATATGAGTCGTGATGCCAATGATTGTATGATAGGCGTGTCTGGACCTATCCCTGAGTGCCGCATATCATATAGAGGAGAGTTTTGTAAGGAATGGCGGCTTTTGGGCGTTACCGTTATCGTACACCCCTAGTTCAGGTTCCCATCGTTCAAGGAACCAAAGGGGGATAACCGTAGTAACAGTGCTTGCGCCCGGGGGCTGACCTGTCAGCAGCGAGTAAGCAGCCCTTTTGTGAGCACAAACTCAATTCCCTTTCCTCATCATTCTCTCCTAACTCGGATAGTCGGTCATCGTCAGAGGTGATTGGACTAATCTTTGAGTATGCAGGCTCGCCACAATTAGTAATTAGCATATGTGGCAGCAGCCAGTTCGTATTTTGAAATTTTTGAAATTATTGCATATGAAAAACGATTTCTTCTGTTTTAAAGGTTAAAACACCAGAAAACAATATTGGAATTGGAATTTTAAAAAAGTTTGTTGGAATTCAAGATATTTTTTGTCAGTAAACTATCGGAAACAACGCTACAACATCAAAAACATTTTTTTATAGTCGTCGTCAAATGCGATTACCGCCGCAAAGTGTGACGCACTTTTTTAAATATTTTTTTTCATTTAATTTTTATGATTTGTATTATTTTCCACATTTATTCTACGATTGAAACACCAGCTAAAACAAATTCTTCTATTTATTTAAACAAAAACCGTATAAAACGAGCCTAAACAAGAAAATAATCATGAAAATTAAATTAAAAAATAATATTTAAATAGTGCGCCACATTTTGCGGTGGTAATCGCATTTGGCGACGACTATAATTTTATTTATAATTCACCAATATAACATTTAAATAATATATATTGCAGTGATGGGAGGAGTTCCTTAAAAAACCTTAAAAAATTGAAAATTTCAAAATCCGGGACTTTTGTATACACGGGACTCTTTTTTAAGAGAATACCCGTGCCGGTGTTGGGAGTGCCGGTTTCGCTGTCGTAATCTTTTTTTAAATCGCAGATTTAAATATATACTTCAGTTTTTCCTGACAGGGATACGGGACTTCAGTTTTTCAATACCCGGGGGAATTTTTTTGGAAAATATCCGGGCCTGGGGGGAAGTCCCTTCCATCACTAATACATTGTGTATGGTAAGATACGGAATAAAATAAGATGAACATATGACTCCGCCAGAAATCGGTCGTATTTGAAAAATCGACATTTTCATTTGGCGTGCATATATAACAATAAGTTAAAGTAATTTGGTTCACAAGAAAAATTTACTCTAACTTATTGTTATATGACGTTCTCTTGATAGGGAAATCCTCATCGGAAATCGAACAAAGACTAGAAGTCATAAGAAGGACCAGCTCGAGACATGGATTAGAAATCAACACGAACAAAACCGTCATCATGTACAACCGTCATGCAACTCAAAGAGAGATAAGTTCAAACGGGTCTAAGTGTCCAATCTCTCGTGGAACTCGATATTTGGGAAGCTGGATAAACATCAATGGCTCTCCTGACGAAGAAATATCCAGGCGCTGTAAAGCTTTCTCTAAGTGTAAAATACTATTGCCGCACTTAGACAAGAAACGCACCAAGGAGTAAATAAAAAAAACATTAAAAAAAATACTTTCAGAATGGGACCCCCGTTGCAGCACACGAAGTAAAGGCAGACCGAAAGAGCGGTGGGCTGAATCCATCCGTAAGTGGACGTCTGATTACGTGCATAAGGTCTCCACCAACCGTACCAAAGGAAAAAGAAGGATTGGAATCCTTGAGAGGAAAACGACTTGGTCAACAAAGGCAAGACAAAGTCGCAGCGTCTGGAGAGAGATGGTCCACAATCTTCACGATTGGCATGGACTAACCAAGTAACCAAGTGAGTAATATAACAATAAGTTAGAGTAATTTGGTGCACAAGTAATGACACATAATATGACAATTAGTAAATGAGTTTGAGAGGAATAGATTCAAAAATAGAATTTAAATTAGTAGGGGGTGACTTTATATGAAGAAAATATTGGGATACCCGATTCCATAGAGACATATATGAAATAAAAACTTTATTATTACTTGTAGAAACAAGAAGCCTTAACACGCAGTGGATTGCGAGGAGAACTGGATAACAAAACAAATTCATTAAACGAAAGGAAGTGATAAATATTGACAATAAATTTTAAAATATGTTTTAATGATTAGCTTAAGGCGTCTACCTTTAATAGATGCGCAATATAACTTAGAATGCCTACATAAGACATCCTTAAAACATCTAGAATCTTAAGTTACAGTTCAAATATTTGAATGAGAACTTAATTTGGCTCTAATTTGCATTTTTTTAAATAGTTGGCTAGTTTCAGAGTTATCTTTTCTAGAAAGTTTCTAATTGTATTTTGACTACCTTAAGTAAATAAGAAACATACAAAATTACATTATCATCAAATGATATTGGTAAGAATACGGAATTAAATAGCACGCCAAATGAATTGAAGCTTAGAAAAGTCACATAAACCTTAAAAATCATGAAAATCTAAAGTCTAGGATATATTTTAAGAGAGGCATATAATATTTTCATAAAATTTGGTTTATATCAGTAAAATTCGTTTAAAATTGAAAAATGTTTATTTTCATTTGGCGTGAAATAGCTAAATGAGACCTCGATTTTACTATTCCGGCACTTTGCTAAACATTAACACGCCAAATGAAATGTTCGATTTGATTTGTGAAAGTTTTAGATCGTATTATAGTCCACCTCGTTAATATAATGATTAGATATTGTATAGGAAACTATGCTGAACATCAAAAGTATGGCCGGAATAATTTAACTGGGTGGTTTAATGTCAATGAAGGTTGAAGCTGTTACAGTTGGCGTGCACTAGAATAAAACATAACAAGAATATTCCTCCACTATGTTTTTTTGTAAATAACATTTCGATTATTTCTCCTCGTCCACAAAAAATTCCAATCGTAAAATTAAGACAAAGAATTCATTTTCATTCAATATCCATTTTTCTCAAAATACAATTCTTTTAAGAGCGTTCCAAAACTTCTCATCGAACGTATAGAACTTGAAGAAACAAATAAACGGCTCACGAACAACAACAAAATCCATTGCACGCGAAAAAACAACAAAACACACACACACAAAATAAAACAATGCTGCGGAAAATGATCGGAAAACGCTATAAGCGGAAGCGAAAAGAATAAATCGGCATTGTTGCCTTAAAAGTAGTAGACACGCCATAGAACAAGCTTAAACGCATACAAGCTAAAATAATGAAGAAGAAACAAATATGAGCATATTGAATACAAGTCATTGCGTGCTTATGCGCGGATAAATGATTGTTAGCCAATTATAATGGCTCGTTTTTTTTCTGACGTTATATTCAGCAGCAATTATTGTCTTTTAGTTAGTCGGTTTAGAATTTAGTCAATTCTATGCTGCCGATAACTCAGGGGGGAAATTGGAAATAAAATTTACAGAAGCTTCTGCAGAAGAAAGCTTCATTTGTAATATGTATTATCAAAATCTAAGAATATGAAAGGTTTGATTTAATCATTTTTGAATTATTTTCAATGGTCTCATAGATAAAATGAAACAAATATTCAATTTACGGGAATAATTTCTCTGTTTTTCATTATATTTCTTCAAAATTTCTAGATCAAACTAGATTTATTACTTTTTATTTTTTATGAAAGTAGAATTGGAATTGTCAATTTCTTAGATTTTGATAATAATTTTGTTAAATTTTATTTTCTGTTATTTTAAAAATTTGATCAGAGGTGGTATGCCAGATTATCAGTTAAACGGCCATGGAAAATCATTGATTAATTGCCGATTAACAGTTAATTCTAAATATTTTACGATCTGTTTTGTAGTAAATTCGGCCACTGTTGTTTGATTTTCCACAGTAGAGAATGCATATAGGAAAGGGGGAAAAGTGGAGAGCAAAAAACAGAATATTTTCAGATGGAAATTTTCTCGACTTCTAGAAATTTGTGCAGAAAACCAAGTATACCACGAGAAAGCCCGTATTCGAAACTATAAATGAGCAAATTTAGAAAATATTCTGAGATATTTCCGAAACATGGTTCCCTAGTAAGAACAAGGAGAGGTACCGCAGCAGGATCGAACAACTTGCCGATAGATGGGTTCAAGCCATAGAGTCAAATGGCCTTTACTTTGAAACCTAATTGTTTTTCATGTGTTGTAAAATTATGTTTAATAAAAAATCGGTAAAAGATAATAAATTGAAGACATACAATCCACAAAACATCTAAATATTAGCTTTAACCAATAAAAAGTCCAACTATCCAGGAATTATCTACCATTCTACTATAAATCATCCAAACACAAATCATATTCTTTTTTGGGTGAAGAGATTAAATTCGCCATTTTTGAACTTTAAGAACCAATTGTTCGATGTTTCATGAACGAAGAACTCTATTAACTAGTAAGTAAGTTATGAAAATATGGAACATATAGTTTGGTGCTCTCAATTTCTTGATTTATTTCCTGATATTTTATGTTAAAATAAATTCTTTAAAAATTACGTTTTGTTTGAATTAATGATGTTGCCAACTTTTCCGGGCGGGAGGGCCGGACCAAGCCCTAGTAGTTAGGATTTCGGATGTTTTAATTTGTTTTCGATGAAAAGCGAAGAAGAGCAGATGTGGAAAATGCTCTTTTTGGGCTCCTGCATAGTTTATTACTAAGCCTGAAAAATGATGAAAATTAAAAGTTTCAGAACAAATGAAAAACATAGTTGTTTAGAGCAAAAAAACGTTATCAGGTAAATACAGTGCTGGCTATAAAGATATGAACAAATGGTTTTTTGAGCATAACTTTTTTCATATTCATCCGATCAGTCTGACAGACTTTCACATTGTTTTAACGATGATTGTGATTGTTCTGACAAAAAATTAGAAAATCTATTCAAGGTTTTTAAAATAATTCATTCTAACAAATAAACACTTTTAATCTTACCTTCTCGTTTAATTTTTTGATAATTGAGGAAATCGTGGATTTAGTGATCTGAAACTGCACCGAAAGAGCTATATTTTTTAGGTCTCGTTCATAGCCTCTTACAACGGCTTTTTTGATGTCAAGAGACACGTTTTTGGGTCCTATGGCTTTACCCATGTCTGAAAATCAATTTCTAACTATTCTGGTAAATATGAAAAATGTTGGAAAAAAAATTAAACTCCAAACTCCGAAAATGGTCAAAAACTTTTGAAAAAAAAAACGAAAAAGTTCACAAATAAAAAAAATAATGACTGTGCTGTTTTCTTTTTTGCAACAATATTATGCATTTACCGTGAAAATTTCAGGCTGATTGGATGAATATGAAAAAATTTATTCTCAAAAAAACCATTTTTTCATATATTTATGGCCAGCACTTTATATAAACATTTCCAAAAACACGAAAATTGTTATGAAACGAAAGATAATATTAAAAACTTTACCAACGTATTCCTCAAACCAAAAGATGTTTCGATTAGTCTTTCTATTCCTACACACCAACTGGAAATAAGAATTTCCCAATTGTTAAGCGTGTCTGAAACCTGTTATATCTTTTCAATAAAAACTTGTTCACAACAAATTAACAAGGCTTTTCTTAAACTATCTAAATATATAAAAATCCTTCCAAAAAGTGATTATTTGAACACGTTAATTGAGTTCATTCTAACAGCATACCAGTTGGCGTGCGCCTGTCAGCTTTTGCTTGAAGTGACCGTTTATGACGTTTAAGTAGGTGTACGTTTACTAAGTGTTGAGGCAGCGCCACATAAAAATTTAAATGCGCGCTTAGATGTGCAGGCACAGCGCGAAGGCGCGTTCCCGGTGTTTTGGCCTAAAATAATATTTTGTATTACTTCCGGTTTCGTGTTATTTTTTTGTTACTATTTATATTGTTTTTAATTGTTTTTGTTAAATTATGTAAATCTCAATAAAGTGCTTTAATTACCCAAGTTTGAGGTTTCTTCGGCAACACTCATCATGCGCTACTACCAACAGCTCAACCTCAAGGCGACAACACTAAGGATATCATCATCATAAAAGATGGCGTGCAGCTATATACATCGATTTGCATGTCAAAATATATTTGGATTCTTCCAGCGTTAGTCTGTACTAATTGAACATAAGCTATTTTTTTTAAGTCAGGACTAGAATTGACGAGATACTATAGGAAACATCGGAAAATTTGTGAGATCAAACTAGGCATACATTCCGGAATTATTCTTTACCTACGACAGGCTTGCCTGTATCTTCCAATAGAAGATGACCTAGAGACCATGGAAAATTTATGAATCTAGGTTTAATTTCTGTGAAATGAAATCGGTTAAGAAAATAGATCCGAAAAAAAGACAATAAGACAAAAGATTTATAAGGAAACAAATAAAGTTTATTATAAAATAATTAAAGTAAATTCAAATTAATCGTTTCAGACTAGAACAGTGTCAATAATAATTATTTAAAAATGGATATTAAGAAAACACATTAATTAGAATAATTGATATCTTCCGGTATTATGACGTCTCATTTCATAATAATGAGGTCGCCTCGAGACACTTTCTCGAATCTCCCGTCCCAGTGATTGACAATTGAGTCTTTGGAACTGATGGACAGCTCGTTTGAACGTCTGCAATTAATCCCATAACAACGTGCCAAAACAAATAGAAACCTTTTCCTTCTTCCACGGCAATATTAAATTGGCAATGTATTTTCCATCAGCTTGTCGGGATGCCATTATGAGCATTTTCTCATTTTTCGACTTTGTGTCCAACTTGCAAGCACATCCATTCGTATCATTCGTTAGACGTATTTCTAAGAGCCAAATAAATGTTTCTTTAATTTCCTTTTGCACAACAATCACCTGTTTCAGGAACATTACGTCGACGATCCCCCTTTTTCAAGCTTCTTCCATTTCTTAATGAAACGTGTGATTTTGATATCTTTCCAATGCGCCCCTTGACAACTGAAATTATAATTAATATTGTAGCTGAAATGAGAATCCATTGATATTCAATATATTTCAAGTGGCTTGAGTTTTCAGGTGTCTTGTTACGCCAAATTCGCATATTAATTATTGATCATTAATAGGGTGTCAAATTAGCAGCATATGTTAATGTGTGAAAGTGTTGAAGAGCAAATTAGTTAATGTTTTTAATATTTATATAACATAATAAAGAAAGAAATTCGGCAACTAAAAACCACAAAATATAGGATTTTTTAAAATTTAATAATTTGATCATAATTAAGACGTCAATATTAAGATGTTAATATTTTATGAAATGCAAATGCTTAATTTGGAAATGTTAACAATTATTTTTTCAAATTTTTTTAACGGATACATAATTACATAATTAATTAATGATCTTTTTGAATTAAAAAAAATTAAATAGTTTTTAAATGTTTTCCGATGTGAGAACAGAAGATCTTAAAGAAAACTGTATCGATGAATATTTTTTTGTATTGAGATACTTTATAGAGAAAATTATGACGAATCGAATGGTATATAGCTTCTGTCTGTAGTAATAAAATTTTTCGAGATATTCCTGTCTTAATAAAACATACTTTATAGGCCCCAATCGTTCAAAATTACTTGAATTTGTGATTTCCTTTTTTGTTTTCGAATAGAAGCATTTTAATATTGTTTTCAATCAACGTGTAAAAGTAAACTAAATATAACATTTCGTAAAAATTATATAAGTTAAGAAAGCTTGCAAAATTTACGTGAAAAATAGTTTTAACATACACTAATACACGCCAACTGAAATGTTCGTTTTGTAAAAGTTTTAGTTCATACCACAGAACTCCACGTGAAAATACCGATTGCTGTTTTTGCTCCAACTCAATGATGTATCTTAAACTACCCCATTTAGCAAAAAATATCTCCGGTATTGTTAATGTGGGTGTAACAGGTATCACGGTTCAGGACGTTACAGTTGCTATTAACTAATAGAATATTTTGAATTGAATTTTTTGCCATTTGGTGTGGATTAGTTTTTGCTCAAAAAATAATTGTAAAATCTCAATCCGTGATTCATTTAGATCACCCATATGTTTTATACCGGCGATGCTTTCATAGATCGGGATAGTTTCTGATTCACACTGAAGTTAGGAATTATCTCTCAGCGGTATTTTCACGTGGAGTACTCTGGTATCAACTAAAAATTTTAGAAATCGAAAATTTGATAAGGTAATGTTAAATTTAGCAATTCAATTTGATTGCGAGAAATCAGAAATAATAAGAAATCCGAGTAATTTATCTAATTATCCACTAACTAAATCCTCACAGAACCTTGAAATACCTGATAATTTTTAATATTGACAATCTCGACAATTCGAATCTTTTAAAAAGAAGAAAATCTCTCCAAATGAACTTAGCGTATTCTAAAATGATGTATGTAGCACGCCAAATGAATTAGTAATAAAAGGAGGTCAAGAGAGTTATTTAAACCTAATATTTTAAGCACAGGAGATATTTTAAAAAGAAACGGCACGCGAAATCGAAATGAATATTTTGTCAATACTTAAACGTGTATTACTAATTTACACGTATTATTTTCATGAAATTTGACACGACATTGTTACTAGCTCATCTTAAACTATCTAAAAACATGCGCTTCTTGCCGAAATTAACAACAAGAGCATCTTTTTTGAGCCGTCAAATTAACCATTCAATTTGGAATAAAAATTATTTTTTAACCTTTACGCGGAAATTAATAAAATGCATTTTCATTTGGCGTGTATGTAGTAGAAGGAAATAAACATATTACTTATCAAATATATTAAATCCCGAAATTCACATTACATCGGAAATTCGTAATT
Source organism: Caenorhabditis plicata (assembly GCA_963931815.1). Lineage (NCBI taxonomy): Eukaryota > Metazoa > Nematoda > Chromadorea > Rhabditida > Rhabditidae > Caenorhabditis > Caenorhabditis plicata. Next base: position 7,161,144 of record OZ007491.1, read on the forward strand.
TTCAGCACACCAACTGGATGGCTCATAAAATGAGCTTAGAAAAGGTGCTAAAATCTAATATTTTGTGAAGATTTGAGTATTTTTTAGAGGTTAGGGTAAAGATGACAAAGTGGCGTAGAAAATACTTTTATTAAGTACACGCTAAATTTTTAAGAAAAGTGTATTGTCCTTCTCAGAGATCGGTGCCTAATGGAAGAGGAAAAAAATTAGGATGGAATGAGGTTCTCGTTTTGACGGCCTCTCTTTTGGACGGCCATTCTTTTTTACGAAATTATGGGCAACACAGAATGAAGAGGAATTTGACGAAAAAGTTGTTTGTGGCCGTGTGGTCGTCCATAATTTTTCTTATTTTTTTGCTCTTCCATTAGGCTCTGTGAAATCTCTGAAAAGGAAAATAGAAATATGAAAATCCATGTTTCCATTTGGCGTTTTAGTATTTTTCTGTATAGTCGAATAAAGGAATGTTAGAAATCCTCTCAAACTGTATAAAACTATGTGAATGCTTTCGGAGCGTTAGCTTAAATTTCCTCTTTACACCACGTTAAAAAATCGCCGTCCAAAACTATATGAAATCTATTTCTATTCACGCACTTCAGATTAAACTTTCTCTTTAGACTTGGTTCCAATTTTACATATAAATTTAGCATTATGATTTTTGGATTAACTTAGGAATATACCAGAAAAATCCATTAAAACTAAAGTATCGCTGGTATAATTAATCTAGGCGGTCTTAAAGAATCGCGTTTCAAGAGAGCCCAGTTGGCGTGCTGCAAAAAAAATTGGTGGACTATCTTCAAAGTGCAGTTCTGATATATTTCAGAGACAATATATCAGAATATCCGTATTTAGACTATTTACGAACATTCTAAGTTTAACAATAATGTACCAGAAAATATCCTTCCCTGAAAATATCAAAATTGCCTCATACACGTCAAATAAAAATGCACATTCCGTCCATTTTTCCATTCCGAATTTCGAAAATTCATTTTTCATATAAACATTTTTCAGATAAAAAAAATAAAAAATAAATATTTTAAATAAAAATTTTCTTCTGACATCTTTCTTCTTTGTGAAATTAGCAACCACATATGGAGACGGGGAGAATTCGGGATTCCGTTTTTCGATTCCGAATTCGAAATTCAAAAAGAGCTCATCTCTGATATATAGAATGACCGTCCAAACGAGAACCTCATTCTATCCTAATTTTTTTATTCTTCCATTAGGCATAGATCTCCGAAAAGGACTATATACACTAGGTGACAAAAGTTTTGTCACAAATGTTTTTTCGGGTTTAACTTTTTTGTGACTTGACCAAATTGGCTGATTTTTTGATATTTTATGTGAATCAGTGTTTAAAATGTTATAGTAGCAAAATTTGGTTTAAATTACCATGACAATTTCGGTACCACGCATCCCGTTTTCCCTCATATTGGTAACAGCTTGCCGGGTGGCAATTGGAGTTTCTTTACGTGGAGTCATCTCTAAAATGTTGCCAATTACTGCTATTTTCAATAAATTATGAAAAAATATAATTAAACTTTAAAAATTATTAAAAAATTCAGTGCAAGAAAAGTGCGTAATATCTTTGAGCTACGCGTTTTACGATAAACGCTTGTCACTGTAAAACGGATCATCGTAATCACAAGCGGGAATTTGTAAAATAATCTACAACCATATGAATCTATAATATCAAAAAATCAGCCAATTGGTCAAGTCACAAAAAGTTAAACCCGAAAAAACATTTGTGACAAAACTTTTGTCAGCTAGTGTATATATATATATATAGAATTTTTAAAAAACCTTCCTCTACCATTTTACTGATAAATAAGTTCTTACATACGGCCTCAAGAAGTAGAGAGTAATATATTGCTTCCAACTGGAATGCTAACAAAACGAGTTCAGAAAATGTGCACATAATTTATATTTTGTGAAGATTTTAATATTTTTAGACAGTTTAAGAAAATTCTGACAAATTAGCGGACTCAATATTTACGTAAAATAAAGGTGGTAGTTGTAAGATCAATATAAGAAAATCATTATTTTCATTTAGCGCGCTTCTGAGTAGAATCTGGAAGGATACACGATTTTCATTTTTTAAATTTTCCTAATTAATAATTATAGTTTTTTTAAATCAAAATTCCGAAATTTTGCTTTAGTAAAAATGTTAACTTATGATAAATAAAGTTTTTTCTCGCATTTTCTCCTATTTCATTTGGATGTTATTAAATCTAGGAAAAGTAGAAATTTTTCTCGACGTAAAATATAATGCATTTCCGCAAAAGATCACGGAATAGTACACCATCTAATTAAACTTTTTTTAAAAGTTTTTTTTATAAAAATGAAAAGAATAAAAATTTAAAATGAGATGGTGTAATAATTCGTGATTTTTTTTTGCGGAAATGCATTTTATTTTCCGTCGGGAGCAACTTCCGCTTTTCCTAGATTTAATAAAATCCTTCCGTTCTAAAATAAAACAATATATGCGCAAAATACGCAAACAACATCTCCTTTTCAATCCAAATTTGCGATTTTTATTTTCATTACGTAACTAATATATCCCTCTGAGGCATAAAACACAATTATATAATAATTAATCAAAATAAACTAATTTTTCTATAAACATTTCAATTTATAAACATCCACCAGATGTTTTTCCCCCTCAAGAAGAATTCAACAAAAACGAACCCAAATTAGATCGGCAGAATTGATCAACAAGATTCTCATAAGTCGGCACTTGATCACACGCTGTACAAGTTGCAATATCACCTGAAATTGAATACCCTCATCCACTGTAATAAAATCGAACGCTTCTGGTCCTCGGACTCGGCTGGTAATCCGAGCCATCAATCCCAAAAACAATAATAAAAGGATGGGAATAATAATAATATCAATTTTTGAAATCCCATCCAGCTCATCGATCATTTCAATAGGTGATCCGTCAAAAGAAGTTGACAGTTAAAATGAATGCCGACCGATCGATTGATTGAAACTCTTACCTACCTGATGATTCGGGTTTTCCCGGCGCCACTGGTTGTATGCACATGCTATCATCTTTATATTTGTCGCACGAGAGCATTTCAGGCCATGGGAAGCCGTAGTTGGCCATTCGGCTCTCACAGCCCTGTAAGGCAGGCCAATTGAAATCAAGTGACAGCCAATGACAGTTACCTGTTTGACAGCGAGGCATAATGATCGACAAGGCAGAATTTCGCGATCCATTTGAGGAAGGCATACGGGTGCAAAAAGTGAGCACAGGAATCGTTGAGTGTCAGCGTGACAGTTGAGTCGTAATAAACTTTCCCAGTCTTTAGAAGCATGAATAGCTTCAAACACCGTTTCGTGGTCAAGTAGATTTGGAAGTCGCATTTGATTATACTGAAATATCAAAATTTATCATTATATTACGATTATATAATTGTTTTGCGATTTTTTGTAGTCACCCAGGTTATTCTTATTTAACTTTAGCTTAACTTAGCTTAGCATATAATGGGTTTCAATATTTTTTTGTGGATTTGCGATTTTCTTATTTAATTTTAGCTTTTAGTGCACGCCAAATCGAAATAACAACTTTGCGATGTTTAGACGTGTGTGGAAATTTAAACGTGTTTATACCAAAAAAGTTTTTATTACAATTCAATTAAGCTTGTCTTAAACTATTTTTCAAAAATTACTATCTTTCCAAAACGTTAGATTTGAGAACGTGTAGTGAGCTCATTTTATAACCATACAAGTTGGAGTGTTAATTTTTAGCATAATAATAAATTAAACATCAATGACAGCGTTTAAGTAGACAATCATTTGGTGCCGCTCAAGAGAAACAAATATTTTTGTCACACGGAAACAACACACTTTCACGGGACTTATATTAGACCACCCAGAGTGTTAAATTATAAATTGGGATTCATATTAGACCACCCAGTTGGGATATATCGTCGAAATTTTTGTGGATTTGGAAAGTTTGTGATGAATAGTTTCCGGGCAACAGAGAAAATCGCTATATTCACGTAGTGTACTGTAATTTAATCTCAAATTTCAAAAATTGAATATCTCAGTTGGTGTGCATTTTATATTAAAGACAATGAGAAGCAGGAACCTAAAAGGATTATAAATAGAATTTCACATTGTTAAACTTAAATCCATAATATTTTATAAAAATGTTTATGACAAGAGACTAAATAACGGAAAATTTTTTTTGTTTTGAGCCGTACTTCCCAGCTGCACGCCAAATATAAACTCAAAAACAATGCTCGGTTATTCATTAAGGAAATAGTTTTTTTTGTATAAGTTAAGATCAGTTTTTCAAAATAAGTTGTCACTAAATAAAATGTGTAAAACTCTAAAATTCATTTTAATATCAGCGAATTTTCATTTGGGTTTAGCATGCAGTAGAACAGTCTTTTCCAAAGAGCATCAAGTTCTATTGTTAAATAATAATCTAAAGCCTTCAATGAGCGGGTTGCGAGCCTAGTTTTACGTGAAATATGCGAAATTGGCAAAATATAATCCTAAAATCGCCACATGCTTCAATAGGGCATCCTATTTGAACTTCCATTATTCAGATTTCAATTTGCTGGTAAATTAAAATTCCTAAAAAGCTTCTGAAGACAAAGTTAAGTTTGAAATAAAGAATGTACGAAATATATGCATGGATATTAATTTTCCATCATTTAAAAAGAGCTATTAGTTATACTTAGAATGACTCTTGAGCTGAAATTTTTGATTTAAATGGTCCCATTTACATTAATAATTTTAAGTATCCAAAGAGGACACAAATATACAAGAAAAAGTGAAATCGTCACAAATTGATAATTAAATTTTCATATTGTCGTGGTGTAGGTTATTGAAAGTCGATTTAAAGGAGCATTCCGAATAATAAAATGGTCTCGCTTGAAACAGGTGGAGATTTAATTTGCAATTTGTTTATTATTTCGGTTTTTTTTAATGTCTATCCTAAATATAATAAATTACACAAAAATTTGTTATTATAATTATTTTTAATGTAACAACCAATTTATTAAGAGAAAACAAAATAAAATAAAAATGTGATGAAAAAAAGAAAAGCCAAATAATAAACAAATTGCAAATTAAATCGACATGACCCCAAGCGAGACCATTTTATTATTCGGAATTCTCCTTTAAACTGACTTTCAATAACCTACACCACTACAATAGCAAGAAAATCACTTCAAACAAAAACTAAATACTTTGAACGTGTAGGCAAATTGTTATTTTCATTTGGTGTGCTTTGGAGTAATTTTCTAACTCAACAAGTCGAGTTAACGCTCTGTCTTTATCAGAAAATTTCTCCAAAGTACGCCTGATGATAATAACAATTTTCCTATTTTACGCAGATTTCTTTTTTCAACTTTCCCGTGTACTTTGAATTAATATTACCTACGCCAGTTTGCCATTTACCCTAAACTCTCTAAAAATACTCGAATCTACACAAAATATAAAATTTTAGCACGTTTTCTGAGCTCGTTTTATTATCATTCAATTTGATGCGTAATTGCTAAAAAAAATCGAATTTCGTAATGAAAACAAAACCTCCCTACTGTGCATTAAAATAGGATTAATTGCACAAATAAATTAAAACTCAAATATTCACAAAAGAGCACGTTTTCTGAGCTCTTTTGATTTAATTTCCCGTTGGCGCGTCAAAGTAGTGCTTCAATATCAGATTTCTATTTAATTTTTAAAAATTCTTAAAATGACAAGAAAAGTTGTTTAAAAAATGTATTTGCATGTCAATTTGCCCTTTACCGAAACGAGGAGAAACAAGAAAACAAGAATCTACATTTTTTGGTGTATGTGCGCAACTGTAAAGATTTAAGCATTTAAGAAACATAAAATTGTTATTACGATTTTCTTCCTGTATGCATGTTATATATCAACTTTCAAGACTCGTTTAAATATAATATATGTTTTGTTGATATGCTCAAACTTGTCTCTAAAGTGGATATGAACTGAGAATTCTTAGTCCAACCGCCCTACTCATCGCTCCATCACTCCAACCGCTCCATTTAAGAGGAGCTTAGTCTTAAACTATCGAAATATCCACATGTCTTTCCCGGGTATAGGGACATCCGCGGCCGATTTCAAGAACAATGGGTAAATAATTTCTCATTAACAATCTATTGGGGGAAGCGTAACAGAGATGGGAAACGAACGAAATCTTTGTTTAAACGAAAACGAAATTTTTGTTTATAACACGTAACAATTTTAAACAACAATAACAACAATGAATCATCAACATAATCAAAAAGGTCTTCTACTTCGTCGAAGTTTCCGTTTCAATCTTCATCCGACTCCTTGTCTTCCGCACTTTCATCACGTCCATCTTCATCGCTCATCGCTAAGTGTTAGGTAACGGTCCCCAGGTCATGCACGGTGGATATGGCAAGGTTCTTACGTTTCTTATTCGAAAGCAGATGATGCAAATTGCTGAAACCTCTCTCCGGTTCGTATGAGCTCGCAGGAACACAGAGGAACTTCTTAGCTTCGCGAGCCAGCCGAGGAAAGCCGACGTCGTTGTCCTTCGCCACCCAATATTGCAAAACCGCTTCACTGTTGTCAGCAGCAGGGCCTGGCGGACTCAATCGCTTCTCTCTGAGATATGCGGCAATTTCAGTTCGCATCGGAGTTGCATCTTGTTCTTGAGACCAGATTTTCGCCTTGAGGGCTAAAGTAGAGTGCCTATAAGAGCTTCGCGAAGAGGAGGATGGCGTTGAATCTTGAATTTGAGTGCTTGCCACTGACATCTCTACTGCAATGCAGCTTTGCGCAAGAGATCGCAGTCGTCGTATTCTTGTCTTCGGTCATCCAGTGCGGAGACGAACGCGGAAATGAAGCTTCAACTGGCTCCCTGCAAAATGAATCAATGCGGCGCAGTAAGAACGGTATCAGAGCTTCAGGCGAGCGGGTTGAATCATCAGGCCTCAGTGTGAAGTCCTCCAAAAGACGCTGCTTCTTGCAAGAAGGCTCGCCGTTAGCTTCAATTTTCTTCTCGCAGAGCTTCTTGTGGTTCAAGAAGGGGCCGGTTGACTTGTCGGGACGTTTCTTGATCTTCGTCGTTTGCAAGCCAGCTTGCCTGGTTCGTCACTTTTCCGATAATTCTGGTAAATATCGTCCCGCATTGTACACATTTAAAAACGGCAAAACATCGAAATTTTCGCGGGAAAACTGCGTTGGAAGAAGAGGTCTTTAGGACACTTTAACTTCATTTCGTGCGGGACAGAACCTCAATTCGTTTTCCGTTTTCTTCTTTCGTTTAAACGAAAACGGAAACGAAACTTCTCCGTTAAAATTGTCTTGCAACTGACCACTGGAATGTAAAATTCAAAAATACACCTTAAAACCTGTAATCGAAGGTAAAAAAGTAGAATTGTGTACGAATACATTTAAAAACACTTTATTTCCGTTTTAGACAAAACAAAAATATGATCCACGTGCTCAAAAACTTATCATTTTGTAAAAAAAACTGTGTAATCCAAAAATAACGGAATCTTTTTTTTAGTTTAAATATGACTATTGAAGCTCTACAAAAATCGGAGCTTGTTTTGTCCATGTTCAATTTGAAGAAAACTAGCGTGAAATATCATTAAATGAGGGTTAAAGGTTAGTGAGAGGAGGGGAGACGATAGGATTAATGTTAGAAAATGCCAAAAGTGATAATAGATTTAATAGATTTCGAAGGAATGGTGATGAATTACGATAGAACGACAACAATTAGTAGGCTACAAATGGACAAAATAGGAGTAACCGAAATAAAAAACTATAATTATAATGAAAATCTTGTTAGTAAAAAAATGTAATAGAAAATTTGAAAAAGCATAGAATACCTACGCCAAATAGTAAGTTTATAAAATGAGCGCTGTAAACATACTCAAATCTAACTTTGAGGCAAGATATTAATACTTTTATGTAGTTTAAGAATACCTCAAACTATTTGGAAATGTTAATATTCTACTATTGTCGTGGTGTAGGTTGATGAAAATTTATGGTTAAAGGAGCATTCCTAATAATAAAATGGTCTCGCTTGGGCTGGTGTAGATTTAATTTGCAATTTGTTTATTATTTCGCTTTTTTTCATTACAATTTTGTTTTCTCTTACTAAATTGGTTGTTAAATCAACATAATAATTATTATAATAAAAATTTTAGGTATAATTTATTATATTTAGGATCGAAATAATAAACAAATTGCAAATTAAATCTACACCAGCCCAAGCGAGACCATCTTTTTTTCCGGTATGCTCCTTTACCCCTAATTTTTCATCAACCTACACCACGACAATAGTTGTATATTTTTAACCTTAAAGGTGGTTTAACCTCAACCTTAGCACGCCACATGATATGATAATAAAAGGAGCTCAATAAACATGCTCAATCTCAATTTTTTGGAAATATAATAAGATTATTATATAGTATAAGACAAGCCTAGTTAAGTTATAGTAAAACATTTTTTGTTAAAAAAGACGCAAATTTTCGTCTTGCGTCATGCATGCGTATTTATTGAAATCTAAAAATTTCCCCTAAATTCCCGTAACAAAAATAGAATACCGACAATCCAGAAATCATGTCAAGGCTGCACATTTCACAGATTTTACTAGAAGTTCTCCCGTATTTAAAACTTTTCCGGATGCCTGCCAAATGAAAATGAGAATTTTTCAATATTTAAACGCCTTTTATTTTAACGTCCACGTGTAAATTTCCTTAAAATATATCTGGCGCTTTAAAATCTAGATTTTATTGACTTTGTTGAGCTACCATTTTTACCAATGGTGTGTCGCAATATTCTTTCTTCAAAAATTATGTAAAACTTTTATATTATACTCTGATACAATAACTTTAAAAGCTTTAAATGTTTGCAACCTTACTGAATTAAATTCAAACCTCAATTGTATATTTAAGGGAAAACTGTAATCTGATCAAAAATTTTCAATGTCGAACATTTTTGGCGTTTTTTTCGCGTGCCTAAGGGAGAATACGTTTCTAAAAGGTGGGCTCAGTTAAAATCCTCTTGAACAATTTTTGAGATTGAATTTCAAGTTTATAGGTATTTCAAGGCAGAAACACAAGAAAATTTGCAAAATATGATAGAAACTAGGCGTCATTTTCAATTGGCGTGTTACTCATTTAACATTGTAGGTCCCAGAGCATTCAAATATTTTTATGTTTTATATCTTTTTTGCCTTAAAATGACCGATATACAGTTAAAATTATTCAAGAGTCCCGGCAGAAATTAGCAAGATCTGGAAAAATTTCGGAAAATCTACATTTTTCATGTACGCCCAAACTGGAGCATCGACCATGTGCAAAAAATTACCAAATTTTCGACGGCGTATTTCTCGGCTCTATGAGCACGTAGCGCCTTGTGCTCAGGCTCATTTTATAGAGCTTGATGCGCTTAATACGGTAATGCAAAAAAACCTGCACAAAAAGAGCTCCGTAGGCCCAAACTGGAGCATCGACCAGGGGCAAAAAATTACCAAAATTTTCGACGACGTATTTCTCGGTTCTATGAGCACGTAGAACGTTGTGCTCCGGGTATTTTAGACAACTAACACTGCTCAATAAGATAGTGCAAAAAAACTTGCTCAAAAAGAGCTCCGTACGCCCAAACTAGAGCATCGAAAATGCATCAAAAATGAAAAGGTTCATCATTTAGTTTCTCGGCTCTGTGAGCACCTACACGGTTGCGCTCAGGATATGTTGTAGAGCAAAAAATTCTGTATAAGATAGTCTAAAGTGCGTTTCTCAAAATGAGCACATTCTTCTAAAATGGAGAATCGAAATGCCAACATGAAAAAAATTTTCGCAAAAGTTTTTTTCCCGTCAGAAATTAGAAAGATCTGGAAAAATTTCGGAAAATCTACATTTTTCATGTCGTGCATGATAAAAAAAAATTAACAAATAAAATGTAAGCATGTAAAGTTTGACAAAGTTTTCGAATCCCTGTAAGAATTTTCGAATCCCTGTAGTGACTCTACTGGTTCGCTGTTTTACCAATTCATTTGGAAGCAACATTTGTTATTTTTAATGAATCTCACAATCAGTTAAATACCAAACACCAACCTCAATTCCTTTACAAATAGTCAAATTAGCCGGAATCTCGACACATTTCGACGAATTCGGTTTTTCCGACGAGAACATGGCCCATGAGTCTTGAAGATATGCTTCGATCGATTGACGACAGGCCGCAAGTAGAACAGCCAGCGATAAACAATACCTTAGCATGACTCGTCAACAAATCGGACGGCTAACTAGTGTTTCCAATAATTGACCATTCAAGCCGATCCGATCCGAGGAGGTGGTGCAAAGGTGACCAATGAATACTCGCTTCGCACCCCGCCTCCCGTCCCTCTTGCTCAATGTGCATTTTTTTCGAGCATTTGTGCGAGACTGGTGTGAATGTGAGAATTCGAACAACAACAAGAATAATAATATTAACAGCGAGAATATATCGGTACGCAACAATAGTTTTCAAATAATTTGATTGATCGCCTTTATCAATTTACACTTTTTGTCGCACAGCTTAAAAAAATCACCAGCAGGCTCAAATTCGTCCCATTTTGTGTTAAGAAAAAATGTGTCAAAAGCTTAATGTTGCTTTCATTATTTCTCATTTAGAAATTGATTTTTATATGCGACCAATTGGTGTCGTTCTAAGAAAATCTTGAAGAATTAAGGAAGGTTTGGAGCCAAAAATTCCACCAATTTTAGGAAGAAGCGATGTGTCGTTTTAACAATATTTAAACATGTGAAATCCCACTATTTTTAACAGTAATACAATATATTATTTCCAAAAACAGGACACATCATCTGACACCGCAACAACTCGCCCACAAATTACAGAGCAGATTCTATCCAAAACACTCCAACACGTTCAAATGGAATCCGCCAAAAATCTGGCGACAACCACTTTCAACACACTATTCGGATTGTTATTGTTTTGCTCAGTAATTAAAGATGACACTCATATCCATATGTTTTTATTGTGCACTGAATGATACTTGAGCTCTCCAGTGCGCATAACAATTGAACTATCATGCGAGTTTTTGACTTTTGTCTTTTTGAATAACCTCAATCATTTGAGTTACTACACTCGAATTATTTGAATGTCTTTCAAATGGACATTGCTCTATGTTTCTTGGGAGGGACCCCGAATACCTTAAAATTTGAAAACCTGAGACTTACTGCTGCAATACTGAAAAAACTAAAATTAAATAATATTTTTTTATTATTAGGGTGAACCAAAATTTTTTTCCGATTTCCTATGTCTTTTTGTCTAATTGTTTTTTTTACCAAATAAAGATTTTTATATACATGTGTTATATATATTTTTAAAGCTCTTGAACAGCTCTATCATAATATATATTAAAATTTTTAATTGGTCTTTTATTTAAAATTTTTTTAACTTGTAGAAGAAACATGGAAAAATCCGAAATTCGTGTTCTTTTACGCCATTACTGGAAACAAGGCTTCAACGCAACTGCAGCAGCAAAAAAGATATGCCAAGTTGAAGGCGACAATATGGTCTCGGATCGAACTGCGCGAAATTGGTTCAAACGACGGCGACACTGATCTCGAGGACAAGACACATTCAGGCCGACCTACGACAGTGGATTCTGAAGCAATCCGTGAAGCTGTGGAGACCAATCCATCAATAAGTCCTCGCAGATTGTCGGCCGAGCTCGATATTCCTCAAACATCAGTTGTACGACATCTTCACGCCCTTGGGAAGGTCAATAGACGCTGCCGAGAAGTACCTCATGCATTGACTGAAATTCAAGCTCAAAAACGTGTCGAGACATTCCGAAAACTGCTCGAAAATCCACAAGATTACCGTTTTATTCGTAGAATTGTAACTTGTGATGAAAAGTGGATCTACTTCAGTAATCCGGACAAACAAAATCAATGGTTGGAACCCGGTCAAACGGCTGAACCGCTAGTAAAATGTGATCGTTTCTCAAAGAAGGCACTGCACCCAACTTGATTTTTCTCAAAGAAGGCACTGCACCCAACTTGATCGAATGTATGCGGCACTTGGCGAGAAATATCCAGCATTGATCAATCGGAAGCGGATACTCCTTCAACAAGACAATGAAAACCGCACACCGCCAGACAAACGAAGGAAAAGATCAAAAATCTCGACGCCATTGAACTTCTTCCTCATCCAGCTTATAGTCCGGACCTTGCGCCATCTGATTATCACCTTTTCCGATCCATGGCACACTTTCTTCGTGGTCGTAGCTTCAATGAGCTGGCCGATGTCGAAAACGGGAGCCGCGAGTTTTTCGCCTCTAAGAACAAGTAAGAACAAGGAGTGGTACCGCAGCGGGATCGAACAACTTGCCGATAGATGGGTTCAAGCCATAGAGTCAAATGGTCTTTACTTTGAAACCGAATTGTTTTTCATGTGTTGTAAAATTATGTTTAAATTTTTAATAAAAAATCGGAAAAAAATTTTGGTTCACCCTAATAGTATTGTATTTTTTAGAGTTTGGTGCGTAATGAAAGAGGAAAAAAATTCGAACCAAATGGGGTTTGGTTTCTAAATTCCCAGCTAGATGCAATGTGGAATATTTAGAGGACTGATTATATACGCAACCTAACAAGGGAAGTTTTTCTAGTCAAACTCTCAGAATTTTTTTAAACTTTGCAGGTAGATTCCTCATGTCAAAAAAAACATAAAGTTATTTTCACAACTTTAAATATTTATAAAACTAACAGTTGAAATAATCATGAGGGAAACTTACAAATTTTTTCACAATTTAAGCAAAAATAAATGATGTATTATTACAGTCTGCTATTGTGGTTTTTTTGGGTTTTTCCTTTGGAAACAGCGACTTCTTTGGAGTTTCAAAACTTGTAGGACGCCACACATACCAGTACACCCAATGGGACGGTTCATGGTCGTTGTCGAGTTATCACCAGGATGACGAGATTCGTCTGTCCATCCATTCGTCTGTCCACTTATCGATGATTAGTAAAGAAAATTTTTTAAAGGTTCCCTATTCAATTTGTGTCTTCACACCTGAACTTGGTAATTCGATGTCACACTAGTTCGTGAAAAATTTATGTGAAAAATGAAGAAATTTTTGATGAGATAAAGTTTGATGAGGGTGTTTCAATGAATTCTTTACTTCAAACCGAAAAAGTAACCAAAGTTTCATCAAAATTACACGAAGCGTCCTCACTCCAAAAAATAACATCAAATTTTAACAAAGATTGATGACGTGTTTACGCTATATAACAGGATGAGACTGTTTTCATGAAAAAGCACCTCGCCTCCTAACAGGAGCACTTTTCGTGCAAAACACAGTCAGCCACCGTCAAGCGCAAAGTGCAGAGTAGGCCCATCGAAACCCATCGACTAAGAATGGATATGAAAAAAGGATCACGGGAAATTCCAAAAATTGGAAAAGTCGTACTCATACATGAAGCCCTTCTTCCGAGAACACAGTGGAGATTAGGTAGAATTTTTCAGCTTTCAAAGGAGTCACGATGGACAAATTAGAGAAGTCAAAGTTCGCCTATCCAATGGTCATCAATTACGAAGACCTATTAATAAGCTTGTACAATTAGAATTAGAAGACGAGAGTACCGATGGCGAGCCCATACCCGGGGAAGTCGATGCAGCACCCCCACACACTCCCCATATAACCTGCGGAAACGGAAGCCCATCAAATATGAAGTTCGAGGAATAGGAGGAATGGACGGAGTTTTTTAATTTCGGAATTCGGAATCACATTTGAAATTCCGGAATTTGGTTCGTATCTGTCGTTTGTATGAAAAGTTAATTTTCGGTAACCGGAATTCGGAATGGAAAATTGGGCGGAAATCCGTATTCCGCCCATCTCTGCTCCGCAGCCACGCTCATCAGGAAAAAATGACTGCAATTAGTCCGCATCTCTGAATGAGTCCGGTACCACGTGTTTGAGAGCGTGACCCTATTATGTGGTTTGTTGTATCTTCATTGTATGATTATTCTCTTTCAAAAAATTTTCAGGTTGTTCTGTACATTGAGTTGAGGAATCAGTCCGTAGACTTTTTTTCACAAAGTTCAATTTGAACAAAACAATAATTAGAATAATCAATTAATCAATTATGTATGTGCCGTTACGACTTCTTCCCATCTCTCGATCAATCGACTTCTTCCCATCTCTCGATCAATTTAGTGCCGTTCCGCCAAAAATCACCCGGTCTGTTGTGGAAAAAAGATGTTGATGCTGTTTTTGAGGTCCTCTTCGCCATCAAAGGTAGCATACCTCATTTGGTTTCACAGAGAGCGGAAAAAGGGATAATCGGATGGCGCAAGGTCTATAGAGTACGGTGGATGCTGAAGAACTTCCCATTCAAGGTCTTGGTTTATCTGTTTTGTTTTTATCAAGTTTATCTAGAGTTATTGACATTCCCAATCCCAATAGATAGATTTTGGACCCAGTTCTTACCTACTGAACTATACTATATTCGCTGCTTATTCTTTTTTAATAAATCTATTTAGATTATTAGGTCTAGAGATTAATTTCCGCGTTTTTTTTTGTTGTTGATATTTTGTCAAAATAAAATTATTTTTATATATTATCAAACTCTGAGAAATTGACAATTCCAATTTTCTTTTCATAAAAAAGAAAAGTAATAAATCTGATTTGAGCTAGATATTTTGAAGAAATATAATGAAGAACAGAGAAGTTATAAACATAAATTGAATATTTGTTTCATGTTATCTTTGAGACCATTGAAAATAATTCGAAAATGATCAAATAGACCTTTCAATTTCTTAGATTTTGATAATAACAAATTTTATGTAATAATGTTCTCTGTATTATCAGATTTCTACTTATATATATATAACTTTCTTCACGTACTTTATAACAAATCATTATTTCGGGTTCAGAATATGTCCATATTTGTGCCAGGAAACTGTCATTTGCGGGAAGCTCTTCTTTTCCTTTTCCAACTCAAGAAGAAAGCCACTGACGCGCACCAAATGCTTGTCCAAGCTTACGGCGATGCTGCACAATCTATTAGAACCTGCCAAGAATGGCTTCAGCGTTTCAAATCGGGTGACGTCTACGACAAAGACCGATCGGGACAGCCAAAAAAATTTTGAAGACGAAGAACTTCAGACTTTGTTGGATGAAGATTCGGCTCAAACACAGGATCAACTCGCGGCATCTCTCGGCGTCACGCAAAAAGCAATTTCTCATCGATTGAAAGCAATGGGGAAGATTCAAAAGAAGCGAAAATGGATGATGCCCAATTAGCTCTCAGAACACAACAAAGAGCGGAGAAAAACAACTTCACAAATCTTGTTGGACAGATTTCAAAGAAAGTCTTTTTTACACCGCATCATAACTGGCGATGAAAAGTGGGTGTACTACGACCAGCCGAAAAGAAAATCGCGGGTTATTCCCGGTGAACCGACAACTTCGACCGCCAAACCCAACATTCACGGAAAGGTCTTACTCTGCATATCGTTGGAGCAACTAGGAATTCTGTACTCTGAACTGCTCCAACCTGGCAAAACAATCACTACTAGTGCAGTTTCAGCATGAAATCGCGGTGAAAATACGGGCAGGTCAAGACGAAAAGATAATACTGCTTTATGACAACGCAAGGCCGCATGTTGCTCAAGCGATGAAGGATACGCTGAAAGAGTTCAAATGGGAAGTCTTACCGCACCCGCCGTACTCTCCGGTCAGCTCATGGTCTGGCGGAGCAGCGCTTTCGAGATCATCAAGACGTCAAAAATGGTGTGAATAGACTGAATAGACTGCGGCCAAACCAGAACAATTCTATAATGATGGAATCCATAAGTTGCCCAAACTCTGGGAAATTTTAATCAACTTGCACACCAAATGGAAATAATGATTTTCTTATTTTTCCTCATTTCTAGACCTAATAATACACAACAAAATTGTTAGTAATTATAATTACAGTTAATGCGTTAACTATAATTAACGTTAATGTAACTAAAAATAACTTTATTACAAATAAAAATATATCGAGAAACTATTATTTAATCCCCGAATATTTTAATATTTTCCGAAATCTGGGTGTCGTCCAGTATTTTTGTTTTCACCTTACCACCGCAGAAATATACAAGATTGTTCTGAAATAATTTTATTTAAAAGGGTGTGTTAATGAGCAAAGATATTTTTTTGTTTTTTACAAAAAAAAACATTTGAACGCATATTTGCCGACTTTTTTGTTTTTTATGCTTTACAAATTTTATACACGTTTGAATATAACTTTCGTAATATGTTTTTATAGATGGGTAGACCTTTAGAAATAAAACCCATATACGTATTCATTCGCAAAACGATTGTAACCGGTTGGATGCCTGCGACTTCTGGAGCGGCTCGTGCTCCTGTAGGACAATCGATAAAATTTTAAAGCGATTTCAAACAATCGATTTTTGTAAAGTTTTGAATAAATTATTTTACATTTACATAGGCTATGAAGTAACAAAGTCAATCGGAAGACCTCGCCAAACCAGAACGAAAGTTGAGCGAAAAATCGTTAGAAAAGATCCTAGAGGTATTGTCGTGGTGTAGGTTGATGAAAAATTAGGGGTAAAGGAGCATACCGACAAAAAAGATGGTCTCGCTTGGGCTGGTGTAGATTTAATTTGCATTTTGTTTATTATTTCGCTTTTTTTCATCACAATTTTGTTTCATTTTGTTTTCTCTTACTAAATTGGTTGTTAAATCAACATAATATATATTATAATAAAAATTTTAGGTATAATTTATTATATTTAGGATCGAAATAATAAACAAATTGCAAATTAAATCTACACCAGCCCAAGCGAGACCATCTTTTTTTGGGGTATGCTCCTTTACCCCTAATTTTTCATCAACCTACACCACGACAATACTTCTGTGCAACGTCTCCAAATGGGCGAACACAATGCTGGACGGCAATTTGTAGACGCACGCCACCCAAAAATGTCGATTTTTCGAAATAACCACGTTTCATTAATTGGCGCGATGTCTCTTTTGAATAGTTTCAAATTAATTATGGATATTTTAAACCAAGAAATCATATAACATCAAATTCTTGAAGAAAATTAAGATCTAATAAATTAAACAAAGCGACTTCACTAGTGAGGGTAAATGTTTGAAAGAGAATGGGTGTCAGGGAAGACGACAAGTGAAAAAAGTCGCTCATCAGCAAGAAGAATAGTAAAGCGAAAGTAGCGTAGGCAACAGTACATGAACGTCGAGTCGGAAACTGTAACGTGCAATTTTTTGGTAACCGTGGGAATTGAAACGGTGAGATGTACTATTGGATCCCTCCCGCTTCGAACTCAAGTACCAATGTAAAACGGTCAAAAATGATGTATTAGGTGTGACCCACAGCAGACACTTGTATGAGACTGATTCATGTATGAAGACAACACGAAGATACCATGGACGCGTGCAAAAGTGGGTTTCCTTCAAGAAATTATTTTAACATTTCTATCATCAAAATTCTGCCAAAGTTGTATATTCCGTGCAATTATATTTCCTTACCTTTACATCCACGATCCCTTCATAACACTTAATAGTATCAATACCAATAATCATATCAACGCCAACGTTTTCATCAGGAAATACAGTCAAAACCACCGGCAAAATATATCCTTCAATCATTAGATCCACTAAAATAGAAGAAAAGCTTCCTTCGGCAAATAAAATCCCTCAAACCATTTAATATCTTTCCTAATGCTTCATTATTAGTACCGCCGATTCCGTTGGCCGTTACGGCGAAACGAGCATCGAGCCCATCTGATAATCCGCTCAGTTCCATCGCTTTCTCACTGATTATTGTTAATTGAGCCCCTATGAATCATCATGTAACATCATCGATTCGCTATTGCGTACCGGTGTCAACTAAAGCAACGAGGTTCTGATTGTTAATCTTCACATTGATATATACTAGAGACGTCTTGACAAAGTACTGCGGCATTTTGTCCAAACAATACTTGTAAGCCTTTTCAAGTTTCTCCAATTTCTTATATTTCCAACTGTTCTTGTCGTATATCATCAATCCATAATCCTTATATTTTAAAAGATCCTAAAGTTAGGTGATTTAATTATCGTATTCCAATGGAAATATTTTTTATTTTGAATCATCCACAAGGATAGAAATCTCGATCGATATTAATTCTTTTCTCATACCATTCCTCTTTTTGACTCAGAATCATATTTCCAAACAGTTTCATTTCCACAAACAATAATAGAATCATTCGAATACTCATAAACCTTATCAATCACGTTTATTACGGTATCATCTTCTTTTAACTTAATAAAAACAAATCGTAAAAAAGAAAAGAAAAACATTATCAACCTCTACAAAAAATGGTTCGATCAGAATATCATCACTGCAATAACCAATTCGAATACAGTTATTCAACCCAGTCATTTTATTAAAAATGAAATAAATAAATAAATAATTTTACCCAATTCCATTTAATCACAATAAACACCGATAAAATGTTACATTTTCAACTCATACTTATCGATGTGTACGTATTCGATGCGTTTCTATTAGATAACGTTTGTTTCGCCCCACTGCTTCCGTTGATTGGCGTCGCAACTCTTCTTGCTCTTCCATTCGCTGCAAACGACCCGTTTAGCGATGTTCGACGTGTTCGATCAAGGCAAGAATCAAAAAACCTGAAATATTATATTAAAAATTTCAATCAAAATTTGATATACCGAGATAAGGTTATACTATTAGCCGATCCTTTTATAATTGGTTTCATAGAATCGATGTGCAACCTATCATAGCTAACAGGACCCTTGTGTGGTACTAAATCCGCTTTGGTTCCAACTATTAGAACTGGTATGTGACAGCTTTCAATATCAACACGAAGAGCAACAGCAGCCGGATCTTTCTTATTGGCACTATTAACTCTCGGTTTTCCATCTAATAATGTCAACCATGTAGAAAGATTCTCTTCACTTCTTCTATTTGTCAAATCATGAACCAAAATCGCACCAACAGCTCCTTCGAAAAATACTTGCGAAACCTAAATATAATTCATGAATTATCAACATTAATTATTCATCATTTTTGTCTTCCAACAAAATTAGTAGTAGATTAGTAGCACACCTATAATTGTTGGTGATTTCTCAAAGTATTAATTTTCCGCGATTTTGAACTTAAAATAAATTGGAAACTACAACCACCGGGACCATGATTGTCTAGTAAATATCAGTCATACAAAAAACATATAGTAAGGAATAGTCGTGCAAGTTTACTCAAATATGGAAAATCTCTATATTATATGATGATTATTATTAACGAATGTCAAAACACTAGAAAACTTCTTAAATTGCTTAAAAAACACCGTTTTTGAAAAAGTATCATTCCCTCCGTTACCGATCTGCATTAAATTACGACTGTGATGTTAGCAACAATCGGTCAGTAATTTTTTAATAATATAAAACATTCGCTAAAACTAAATTTTTATTGATAACAGGAAACAGCAAAAATAACAATTTTATGAGAATATATTGTGGAGTTGCCATTTTTTGATACACGAGGCAAATAATCTATAGACGCGATATTTTATTTTTTAATGATACATCAAAAAATTCCACTACCGAAAAAGAACATTCTGAACTCAAAATTCTAAACACATAGTCATTGAAACAAATTTTTTGAGTTATACTGAGCTATACGTCATCTGCTACTGAAAATTTACGTTCCCATAGAATATTATTTACCCATAGCTTTATTGAGATTTTTACGCCCAAATAAACATCACATTACTCTCGTCAAAATGTTTCTCATATATTTTAATATATCCAAAATAATCTTAAACCAACTTGTCTATGAGCGACCATTCCACCAATGTCCCAAAGCTCCAGTAGTTCGGATCTCTGCTCCGGCGTACCAGCACGATATTCATGCCAAGCCATTGTAACTGTTGCTCCAATCGTTGAAGACGTCTGCTTTACAGGTCTCAAAAACTAGACATTTTAAATTTGATATAAAAAAAACCTTACTCTCCGGCCACACAATGACAAAACGATGTTTTCCCAACACTACTATCCCCAAGTACCAAGATTTTAGCGCTTGTTTCGTCCAATGACATCTGAAAAATATATAAACATAAATTCCTTCAAATTTATAATGACATTTTTCCGGATATTTTATTCTTCTATCGCTTAACAACTTCTAAGCAAAGTGAGCAAGAAGCACACTCAAATATTCCAAAGTCAACAATTTGTGCCACCTAAAATAAAAATTTGAAGTAGCAGTTGTGATTGAAAAACCCAACCTGGTCTGAAGATACGAAGAAGTTATCACCACACCTGCAAACTTCGTCAATCTCGGTTTCTCCCTTGAAAGTAGGTATACTTCATACAGAATATCAGAATATAAAACCTCCTCAATCTCAATCGATTCTGCAATAGTCCCCTTGGTCTCGCGCAACCTTTGCTCTCGCAGCCAACAGTCGTACTCGTCTCTACCTTCGTGTGTCTATAAATATTTTTCAGACTTAAATTTAGTATATATATATATATACTTTTACACGATTCCAAATAAGAGTTACTGTATTAAGTAACTCGACGTCTGCTATGTTATCTTCTGTTTTGTCTGGATGCGTCTAGAAGAATATATTCATTTTTCTTATAATAAATTCAACCAACTTTTCTTAAAAAATTGAAATATGACTTCTTAATTTCCTCAAAAGTCGCGTCTTCTTTAGTTCCAATTATATCGTAAAAACTTTTCATTTAAGAAAACTTACATCAAACAGTATCCTACCAGAAATATTGTTGAATACAGTTGCAGGCTTTAATAAATACAAATTGCACATTTTACAAATTAAAATCAATACGCACAATTCCAACCAAATTAATAGTTTATATATCTATATAATTATATATACACATGAGATCGCTATAAAACATAAAGTTTTAAAACATGACAATGTCGTGGCAGACTAGAGAAAAACTATACAAGAGTAAATCTAGGAAATATTAATCAGGATCATCCATATTTCCAATCCAAAGATGTCCATATTCACTTTTGTACTGATTTATTGCTTGACGAACAACAGTCGTCGTCAACCCATGTTCCAAATCTGTAAAACTTCTAAAAATTCTTAAAGCAAGCAAAAAAATACCTTGTCCAGTAAAATTCGATCCACTTCTATTCGTTGCTCCCACTTTCCGATTTTTCTCATCTTGTCTCCGATTGCTCTCACTTGAATCAACCTCATCAGATTCATTATTTTCTTCCTCAAACACTGCCTGCCGTTCTTCTCTATTATTTTGCTGTGAATCCGTTCGTCGCCGAGAGCCTAATTTGTAACTAACATTGGCATAAGTCCTCAAGGCAGGCACTTTTTCCAGTAAAAATGGACATAATGGTTGCCGTAAACCAAACCACCAAACATTGGTGTTAGAAGAACCTTAAAAAGGTGAAAATAAGCTATAATATGAGTTACGAGAATTGTATTGTATTAAAGGTTTTTCAATAAAAATTCTATAATTATAACAATGATACAAAAATATCATTTTTTATATAAATTAATGTTAATTATTTTTCTAGTGATGAAGTTAATTCAAAAAGTAAAGAAACATAAATTTTAGAAACTCTTACCAGATGGTGGGGCACCACCAACCCCTAACGACATTAGGATCATAAAAAATAATGAAACCAGCAATGGTATAAAAACAATTGTAAATCCAACATCATCTGGGTTATCTTTACTTGAAATATTATTTATTGCATCCAATTTGGCAGTTAATAATATTAATGTAATAAGAGTTGGAATAACCTATAACGAATTACATTATTAACATTATTTAGTAACAATTTTACCAGAATTGTGTGCAGTACAGCTGAATATACATGCTGGCGCCGATGCGAAGGCATAAAATGACGAGACCGAATAAGAACAATGGATAAAACTAGAGCATATACAACTCCAACGGTTGACAATGATAATATCACCCATAAGGGTATAAATACAACAGCCCAAGACCAATCAATCTTCAAATTAAGTTTTATAGGATATTGTTTAAAAAAGTAACCTGTTTATCCAGTTTGAATGCAATAAAAACGAACTGAACAATATTAATAGCGTAAAAGAATTCAAACTGAAATAAATGGTATTTAATAGATGAAGTTCACGATGTTACCTCAAACGGTTTATCGTGCCTTAAAGCCCAAACAGCAATAACTATTGAAATTGTGGACAGGAAAAATAACGGTGTAAAAACGACGGTCCACGTTAGATTCAAATTCAAATTGAAAATGGGATCTATTTCAAGTTTCAGGAATATCAAAACAACTAATGAGCAGAGAAAAATATGCTCAATAGCAGTTAATATCATTGCAATGAAATCGACTCGAAGCATTATTTCGTTTTGCGATGGTGGTTTTGTACAAAACGAGCATGAGCCAATAATGGCTCCCAAAAATGCTATTAAATTACATGTCCATAGTGGTAAAAATACAAATGCATAACTAAACAAAAGATTAAATTTTAAAAAAATATATAACTCATACTTTATTTTCAATATTCCATCCAGTTTCAATGTAAAGAAGAACAAAGATATGAACAAGCAGCTGTACAGGAGGAATTTTCTGAACAAAAACCGATTTTTATTATTTTTATTGATATAATCACTTACGATGCATTAAATCCGCGGAAAAAAACACCCAGACTTACTTCGACCATTATAAATCCATTTATATCGATAATTCCAGCAACTTTTTATTTAATAAATATTATGAACTGTCGTTTAATATACTCTTTGAATAATAATAATATGCATTGAAAATAAAAATAAAAATAAATGTCTGATAATAGGAGGGCTTAGACTAACAAATAATGCATAGTGCGCACGTACAATTGCAAAAATTTCGTGCGGCAGAAAGAACGCTTTTATAATTGTGGAAGATGTTTCGTTTTATTTTTGTTTTCTGTTCATGGAATAAATAAGCATAGAAACAATTCTAAAAAAGAAAAAGAAATAATACAAAATAAAATAAAACATACAAATATCAATAGAGATTTATAAAAAAATAGTTGGAATTCATATTTTAAAATGAAAATTGGCACATTTTAACAGAGGAGAAACTAATACAACATGCTTTTCTTAAATAGATAATTATTCGAAGTTAATTAATTTGAAGAACAAATTCAGTGCTCCGCTTCCATTACCACTTCCTCTTCAACAGAAACTCAGACTCGAGGCGAAGATCGCGCCAACACGAATCCATCAGACTTGGTTGAATTTGTTCTCGTCCGAAAATATCACAGTAATTTTTAAAAAATTGGAATTTTAAGCCTTTTATTAGAGTAAAAAACCGTTCTCCAATGCTTAGATATCTTCTTCAATTCCTCGTAGCTTATGTCGTACGGTCATCCGTGGCGCAGAATTCAGTTTGTGGCGTAAAATACGGCACGATCTTTCTATTTTCCGTAAAATGGTGTAGTTCGATGCCGTAACACCAACGTCTTGTTCAATTTCTCGGATTTACCTCGACGAATTCGAAGATATCCTAATAATTCTGCTTTCATGCTGTCTCGACAATACGCGTTTTCGACATCAGCTCTTCTTCTTATCATTCTTTGACGTAATTTTCCTTCACGTAATTTGAAATGGCAGACCACAGGTTACGTGGAGATGTTTTTTGACAGAAGCTCCTAAGCCATTCCGAAGATTGATTTGAGTTTGCTCGGCTCAGCTGAGAAGTATTCTTCTTGGCATGTTGAATTAAACTAATCAGTTAAAGATTGTGCAATCGACTTTCTAAATGTCTGATAAACGTTTCTTTATAAATAATAATGCGATTGAACAATTTTATCAGTTCACAGCTCAATGCTTATTCAATTATTCATTGTATTTCTTTGTTTGTTTGAGTCAGCTTCTGCTCAATGCATGGGTTCAGATAAGTTGATTTCGGAAACGTTTGATTTTGAAGTGTATTCATTTCCAATCAAATTGTTGTTCCAGATGCTACACATTTGTAAATAAGCCGATGAGCTTTGAAGATGCTCGCGATTACTGTCACAATCATAACAATCGTTGGTCTTATTTGGGAATCGTTTCGAATCGAATTGAATCCAATTTTGTGGCAGGTTTGAGAATATTCAACATTTCCAATTTTGGTTTATTTTATATGATTTTGAAATTGAACATCCGTCGAAATAATTATAAGAAAACCAAATGGATATATCTATTTGTTTGTTCGTTTTTAAATGTGTCCTACTAGTTTTCGCGAAATTCTTTAAATATGATTTTGGTGTGAACCTGTTATACTTTCCTGAAACTAGTTGACAATCGTTATTTTTCACTCTAATTTTTCTATATTGATGCAAAGACTTATATTAACAGTACATATATTAAACAAGGAAAAAACTCATATAAATAATATTTTTTGTAAGACAAAACTACAAACAATATATTCAAATTTGCTCTCAAACATTTAACTTTTTGATTTTCCTTCTCTTCCGTTGCATTCGCTATCAATAAAATGTGATATATATTATTATCTTATGCGTAATCTTCTTAAACTGTCAAATTTTAAACAGCTAAGCGATAATTATATTAATAATAAACCGGACGTGTTTATATTGTATTCCGCTTTACCCATTTAAAGGGATCCTTTATCGTAAAACATTAAAATCGAGTTCATTGCAAATAGAAATTGAAAAAACGCGTCTTAGAATTGTATTGACGGACACACGCAAACTGGAAATAACGATTATTCGATTTTCAAGCGTTGTTCATTGCACTTTAACTAGACTTTCCATCAACTATCTAAAATAAATAATAACTTTCCAAAAAAGTTAGATTTGAGCACCTTCCGTGAGCTTATTTCATTACCATACCAGTTGGCGTGCGGCCACCAGAAAAATTTGAAGATTCTTATTTGAAATTCTTATTTGAAATCGATACTCGAGCATGCCAAATGGAAATGAGCATTTTACATTTTTTAAACCGCTTATTGCTATACTTAACGTATAAATTATGAGTATAATTTTCACGCAACTTAACCTATTTACTCTAAACTATCCGATAACATTAATGCACGCCGAGGGCAGCCAATAGAAAAATCGTCTTCACATAGAAAGAATGATCAACGAAATTGACCACGCGTTCAACAAATTTATTCTTTTTCGTTATTTTTTGTAAAACAGTATTTTGGCTATAATAGGAGAAGTTGTGATTTTTATGAAACGTAAGATATATCATTCTGTTGCTCGTAAAATTCTGAATTTTTTGAAATGCAACATGACGTGGTTACGGTAATTTACGTGTGTTTTACAGTCGATTGAAATTTTAAACTTTAAAAAATCATAACTTTGCTTAAACGACGAATCTAACTTAGAGACAAGTATATTATTGCTCATCGTTATGTCCTCTATCAATAAAGTCTTAATCTCAAAAATTTAAAATAAAGTTTTCGAGATATTCGATCTTAAAGTTTAGCTCTTTACAATACATTAATCTGATAAAAATGAGTAATTTTGTGAGTTTTCATAATTTCTAGCATGAAGATTGGATAAAAGAAGCAAACTACAATCCATATTATCAAAGATTTTTCAAAAATCGGATTATTCAGCCCTAATTTCCTTAAAATCAGTTTTCACAAAGAACTCAGAATCTTCCTCGTTTTCTGAGCCCTGAAATAACAGAAATACGGAAATCGTTCGAAAAATGATAAATAAGCTTGAAATAATTATAGAAAACTAAAAATATATTATTTTTGGTAAAATTGTGCACAATATTGGCGTTGCTCTGTAATCGTGGAGCACCTTATTTGATAATTTTGTAGAATAGGCCTGATTTGAGATGTTACGAAGCCTGATGTCAAGAGAATATTTTGCACAACAATTTAACACTAAAAGTTAGCAAATTATGTTTGATTGGTGCTTATAGGAACATTTTTAAGTATAAACCATATATGGCTCATTTAAGTGGTCATTTTTTGAATTTCATGTTTCTGTACTGACTATAGTCTTTACAAACATTTATTCTATGAGATCAACTTAGTAAAGTTAAAAAGTTTTACATTTTAAGTACTTTAAGGCCATTATAAGGTGCAAAATTTTAGAATCAAATAATTTGAAAACGCTCTTTTAAATTTTTGAGATTAAGACTTTATTGATAGAGGACATAACGGCAAACATCAATATACTTGTCTCTAAATTAGATTCGTCGTTTAAGCAAAGTTATGATTTTTTAAAGTTTAAAATTTCAATCGACTGTAAAATACACGTAAATTACCGTAACCACGTCATGATGCATTTCAAACAATTCAGAATTTTACGAGCAACAGAATGATATATCTTACGTTTCATAAAAATCACTAGTTCTCCTATAATAGCCAAAATACTGTTTTACAAAAAAGAACGAAAAAGAATAAATTTGTTGAACGCGTCATCAATTTCGTTGATCATTTTTTCTATGTTAAGACTGTTTGCCGTTGGCGTGTTAATGTCTTTTCTAAATATTCTCTTATGGAAACTTCATGAGCTACAAATTTGTAATTTCGTGCTCGAGGAAGAATTCAAAATAATTTGCGTCATTAATAACAATATTTTCCCAGAATTTGGGCAACTTATGGATTCCATCATAATATAATTTTTCTGGTTTGGCCGCAGTCCATTCATCTAGCCATTTTTTGACGTCTTGATGATCTCGAAAACGCTGCTCCGCACACAGACCATGAGCAATTGACCGGAAAAGATGATAATCCGAGGGGATCATGCCCGGAGAGAACGGCGGATGCGGTAAGACTTCCCATTTGAACTCATTCAGCTTATCCTTCACCGCTTGAGCAACATGCGACCTTGCGTTGTCATGAAGCAATATAACCTTTTCGTGTCAACACGCCCCTTCTATTAAAAATACGTGTACTAGACACGTGAACTGGTCTTTTTACTGCGATTTCATTCCGCAATTGCACTAGTTGTGAAAATAAGATATGTGAATTTGTTTTTCTCTGCTCTTTGTTACGTTCTGAGAGCTCATATGGCGTCATCCATTTTCCTTCCTTTTGAATCTTCCCCATTATTTTCAATCGATGAGAAATTGTTTTTTGCATGACGCCGAGAGATTCCGCGAGTTGCTCGTGTGTTTGTGCCGAATCTTCATTCAATAAAACCTGAAGTTCTTTGTCTTCAAATTTTTTGGATATCGGTCTTAGTCGTTGACGTCAAAATCTCCCGATTTGAAACCCTGAAACCATTCTTGGCAGATTCTTCTGGATGGTGCAGCATCGCCGTAAGCTTGGGCAAGCATTCACTGGCTTTCTTCTTGAGTTGGAAAAGGAAAAGAAGAGCTTCCCGCAAATGACGTTTTCCTGGCACAAAGGTGGACATATTCTGAATCCAAAATAATTATTTTTTATAAATTAGGTGAAGAAAGTTATATACAGGGTGGCTGAAAATTACCCGGACTAAAATTTCGCGCCTTCGTGAGGCGCACTGGCGCTTTTTCAGCGCAATGTTTTTTAATTTTTTTAATTAGCAATGTTTTTTTTACTATCTCCCAAATTTTCATGATAATTGGTTCGGTTTTAGCAAAATGGCAAAGCAAAATGCAAACCGACCCGCAATTATCGCATTATACAAGTCCGGAATGAGCACGTATGCAATTTGGAAGCATCTGGGAATTCCGAAAAGTACCGTCTACGATGCAATTTCTCGTTTCAAGGATCTTGGCACAACCCAGGACCGTGCAGGCAGAGGAAGAAAAACTGCGGTGACGACTTCTTCGAACGTCAAGATCGTCCGAGACAGAATCAGACGAAATGCTCATCAGAGCATCAGAAAGATGGCGTCCGCGCTGAATATGTCACGAGCTTCAATGACAACCATTGTCAAAAAGAAGCTTAAGTTGACTCCTTATCGTGTCAGAAAAGCGGCCATCCTTTCTCAATCCAACAAGCTCAAACGGCACCAAAAGGCAAAACTCCTTTTGGCGCGCGCGCGGGTTGGGGAACATCTGTCGACGGTCTTTTCGGACGAGAAGCTGTTCACCGTGGAGGCCGAATTCAATTCGCAAAACCATCGAGTGCTTGCCCGAACGTCCGAGGAAGCTTCAGAACTCGGCCGGACGATTCATCGTACGTCGCACCCCGTCAGCGTCATGGTCTTCGGTGCCATCTGCTCCAATGGCAAATGTCCTCTGATTTTCGTGGAAAAGGGTGTCAAAATCGACAAGGACTACTATGTCAATGAGATCCTGAAGAAGAACTTGCTTCCTTGGGCCCAAAAACACTTTGGTGGACAACGATGGGTGTTCCAGCAGGACGGGGCGCCAGCTCATACTGCAAAGTTTACGCAGGAGTGGTGCGCCAACAATTTCCCCTCCTTCATCAAGTCAACAGAATGGCCCGCCTCGTCTCCTGACCTTAATCCGTTGGACTACTCCGTATGGGGGGTCTTACAGAGTAAGGTCTGTGCTAGGCCTCACCCGAATTTGGACTCTCTAAAGAAAGCGCTGGTCGAGGAATGGGACAAATTGTCGGTGGAATACCTGCGCGCCACGGTCGACGCATATCCGAAGCGTCTTCGCGCCGTCATCAGAAACCGCGGAGATCGAATCGAACAACGATAATCTATTTATGTTTGTTATTGTAAAAATAAACTAAATATGAAATTTGAGTGTGTTTGAACAATTATTCACTGAAATACATTGGTTTTCATATAGTCCGGGTAATTTTCAGCCACCCTGTATAAGTAGAAAACTGATAATACAGAGAAAATTATAATATAAAATTCGTTATATAAAAATAATTTTATTTTGACAAAATATCAACAACAAATAAAACGCGGAAATTAATTTCTTTACCTAATATATTTATAATAACCACAGGAACACATTAATTTGAAGCAGATTAGGAAAATTCCAAAAAGGCACTGTTACTCAATTTACACTACCCTGATGAATTATAAGGACACCAGTTGAAAAATCGCATTCACAGTCCAAGAGGCGTGCTGCTCCCAGCACGCCACCCGTTCTAGTAAAATGACAGACTCATTGGATAATCTTGACCTTCACTTCTCTTTACTATATATGAATTATTTGTTTTCAAGTTATCACTATCGACTTAAAATTTATGTTAGAAGTTCACTAATACTTCTATAAAACGGAAGTGAATCTCAGATAATCGACATTTGTGGGTTGCGTGTCGCAGAACAACTTGATTTATAATTTTGTCAAGTATTGTATATACCAAGGTTGCCCGGATTTTAATTTTTCGTTAAAATGTCAGGGTTTATAAATCGGTTTCAATAATTATCTTCAATTCTTTATTTTAATTTTACTTATTGTCCTTTTCAGAGATCGGTGCCTAACGGAAGAGCAAAAAAAGAAGAGAAAATCATGGGCGGCCAGACGGCCACAAACAACTTTTTCGTCAAATTCCTCTTCAATGTGTGTTGCCTATTATTTCGTAAAAAAGAATGGCCGTTCAAACGAAACCTCATTCCATCCTAATTTTTTTCCTCTTCCATTAGGCACCGATCTCTGAAAAGGACAATAATAAACAATAAACATTAATATTTTCTCGTACGCCAGTGGAAATGTGAGTTTGGCAACGATAGAAACTCAAATATGAAATTTCGGTAATAAAATCTGGGTTAATACAAGATAAAATTAATAAATTTTTTATAATTGAATTTCCTATTTTATTTTTAGAAAGTTAGGCATCCCTTTGTCACAAAGATATTTAAATAGAAGCTGAAAAAATATCTGTTTGCAGCGTACGCTTCATCAATGTTCAACAGTGACTACCAGCACTTTTGGTTTGGCATGAGTCGAGCATCGTCTTCCTTAAACTTTGTCCGTGACGATGGAATAATTGCGACATTCGACAATTGGGACTTGGGTAGAACATTACGAAAGCAAATCAATTACGAAATCAATAAAATCCCACTTTAGGTGAACCAAATGGAAATTATGCGGCCGAGTCAATTACGAACGCAAGATGGAAAACATTTCCAAGCGCAATGAAATTGCCATTCATTTGTAGTTATTCAATATACGGTAACAATTATTTTTCTGAAAAATGGTTTTGATTGGAATTGACGTCAATAAGCCTTGTACGATTTTTTTGGAAATGTTTAACAGAGTTTGATGGAGATTCAGAAGGACGCGATTTAGATTGACATTCACGGAGAAGGAAAGTTATCTTAACGTAGAAGTCGAAACATCTTCATTGTAAAAATATTTATAATCAGGCCCCCGGGCAGTTTTTAGAAAAGGTCGTTTTTTGATATTGCATATCGTTGGACCAAATAAATAAATAGTTGCACCATGATGGTCTGGTCTACTTGTATATCGAACCATATCTAATCACAGGTATGAACAAAGTATTATCATGTGGCAAGTTGGCCCCTAAACCCCCAACTTGTATGGCAAATAATAATACACCCCAACTTGTATGGTAATAAAATGACTCAGTAATCATGCTCAAATCTAACTGATTAGAATGATATTAATATTTTAGATAGTCTAACAAGAGAAGTATAAAAGGTAAATATCTCAGATTTTGATGAAACTTGACAAAAAGATTCGTTTTGAGTCAAAACGTATGCACAAAAAATTTCAGCTCGCCAAAAATATTTTAACGTACTTAAAAATGGGTTTGAACTCTGAAAACCCCTTCGATCATTCTTTCCCTTCTACGATAATGAGTTTTTTCTGCGATCATTAGTTTTCATTTAAATAATTGAGCACGATGATACAGTGGCAAATGGATAGGTTGGATGGATTGTAATGTAAGACAAGCATAATAAAACTTTAGTAAAAAACTTTTTTGTTATAAAGACGTAAAAATTTTCGCACATGTTAAAAATCGCAAAACTTTATTTCGATTTAAGTTTTAAAAAGGTCTCGTTAATTCTTCACAGACTCTCGTGAAAGACACATTTTTTCGAAATTTAAAAATATTTTTTTGCTGTATTAATACTGTATTAAAAATGGTATTAGTACACGGAAATTACGATTTTCCGATATTTCAGCGACGAGTCTCAATATTTTTTTTGTGGCCTTGTGGTGTTGCTGTTGGTTGAAGCGAGTGATGAGTGTTGCCGAAGTAATCTCAAACTTGGGTAATTAAACTACTTTATTTGAGATTTAAATTAACAAAAACAAATTAAAACAATAAAAATAATAACAATGAATAATATGAAGCCGAAAAATACCAAATATTATTTTAGGCCAGACACAAGGAACGCGCGTTTGTGTTGTGCCTGCAAATCTAAGAGCGCATTTGGCGCGAATTTAATTTTATGTGGCGCTACCACAACAATTTTTTACTTATTTTTAACTCAACCTTTTTCACCACTATTTAACTTTTCTTAATCTTTCAAAAAATATTAATATCTTTCCAAAAAGGTAGATTTAAGAACGTTTACTGTACTCATTACATTGTTATTTCAGTTGGCGTGCACGTGGGTTTTACTCACTTAATATGTTTCAAGTTTTACCAGCATTTAACAGTTTTTGAATTTCGGAATTCATTGACCATAAGGAAAAGAGGAAG
Source organism: Caenorhabditis plicata (assembly GCA_963931815.1). Taxonomy (NCBI): domain Eukaryota; kingdom Metazoa; phylum Nematoda; class Chromadorea; order Rhabditida; family Rhabditidae; genus Caenorhabditis; species Caenorhabditis plicata. The sequence goes on from OZ007491.1 coordinate 7,192,670, forward strand.
CTCATGATGCAAAATGTTATTCCTGCCCTTCTATATGGCTCCGAGACATGGCCTTTCTGCGCACATCACTTGTCTGCAAAGAGAAATTGACACCATTTGCTTTTATGCCAATTGTGAGACCATCAACATTGAGAGGATTGTCCGCGGAGAGATCTTACAATGATCTTACAGGTCATATTTCCAGAATGCCGGTGGACCGTTGGTGCAAACACCTAACAGAATGGGATCCCAGAGGAACAACCAGACCAAAAGGACGACCTAAAGCGCGCTGGTCTGATGCTGTAACACTCTGGATCTCAAATTTCACCCACGAACGGTCCACGACAAGATCCGCCAGAGGACGGATAGGAATCCTGAAGACGAGAGCTGCATGGTCGACAGTGGCACGGCGCAGTCGCTTGAATTGGAGAGAGTTAGTCCGCTTCTAATTGCGAGAATAATTCGGACTCCAAAGTATACAAAGTAAGTATTGGAAAAAAGCCGTATTTGGAATGGAAAACATGGTCCGAATTAGGAGTCCAGAATTAGCATTCAAAAATTTAAATCGAAAGTCTATAGAGAGTATTTAGGTTAATTTACATGTTATTCTAAGAGTCTTGGAATTTAACAAACATGTTTTTTAAAATATTCTGAGTAGTTTGATACCCATATTTAAATTATTTTTTAAAATGATTATTTTCAGCCCAAATTGCTCATTTTCAGAAAGAATAGGTGTTAAAGACAAGTAAGAGTCGTAGAACTAATTAAACATATTTATTAAAACGTTATGAGTTGTTTGATAACCATATTAACATTATTTTCTAAATTAATATTTTGAGCCCAAATTTGCTCATTTTCAGAAAAATGATCTAAATTGGTCTTAAAGAGAAGTAAGAGTCCTAGAATATATCAAAAATATTTTTTAAAGCGTTCTCAGTTGTTTAATACCCATATTGATATTACTTTATAAAATGATTATTTTGAGACCAAATTTTGCTCATTTTCAGAAAAATTTTCTAACATGACAGGATCACATAGTTATAGAATGAAATTAGGCAAAGCTATTTAAAAGATTATTCTGAGTAGTTTGATACCCATGTTAATATTATTTTTTTAAATTTTTATTTTGAGCCCAAATTTGGTCATTTTCAGAAAACTTGTTCTAACTTGACAGGAACCCATACTTAACATGTAACTTTTGCAAAGATCATTTTATTGTACATTATTGATGCAGTACCGTGCAATAAGATATATTGTCCTTTTCAGAGATCGGTGCCTAATGGAAGAGAAATAAAAGAAGAGAAAATGATGGGCAAACCGCCACAAACAACTTTTTCGTAAATTTCTCTTTAATGTGTGTTGCCCATTATTTCGTAAAAAAGAGTGGCCATCCAAACGAGTACCTCATTCCATTCTATTTTCTTCCTCTTTCATTAGGCTCCGATCTCTGAAAAGGACAATACAACGTCACTAAAAAGCTCAAACTTAACAAATGGTATATATTATTGCACAGCACTGCACCTGCAGGCCACCAAAGTAAAGTATAATGATGCATTGTTTTACATAACTGTTTTACAGAAAAATTTAAAAAAAATTATTCCACAGAAAAATTAGTTAATTTACACAGGTACAAGATGAGCCTAACAAAAATAGCAAGTGAAACCTATATTTAAACACTTACAATCCGTTGAAATGAATATCAGTTAACATATTACGCGTGCGATTGTATTCTAGAAGACATTCTTCGTGCAACATACAATTTAATTAAATTCATTTGTCGGCTTGAAAGACATTTCAAATAATTCTCCAAGCGTTCAAATCCTACTTTGTTCACCATTGCAACTAAACTATCGCTTTGTTTTTAAACTACAGTGATGGCCATAAAGATATGAACAAATGGGTTTTTTGAGCATAACTTTTTTCACGGTAAATGCTTAACATTGTTACGCAATAATGGAAAAAAGAAAACTGCATAATCATTATTTTTTTTTGAATTTGTGAACTTTTTCGTTTTTTCTTTCAAAAGTTTTTGACCATTTTCGGAGTTAGGCGTTTAATTTTTTCCAACATTTTTCATAGTTACCAGAATAGTTAGAGACATGGGTAAAGCAATAGGAGCCAAAAACGTGTCTCTTGACATCAAAAAAGCCGACGTAAGAGGCTATGAACGAGACCTAAAAAATAGAGCTCTTTCGGAGCAGTTTCAGATGGCTAAATCCACGGTTTCCACAATTATCAGAAAATTCAACGAGCAGGTAAGATTAAAAATATTTATTTGTTAGAATTGAAAAGGACGGTGCCTTTCTTGTATTACCTCAAACTTGGGTAATTAAACCTTTATTAGATAAGTATAACATAGAAAACAGAAATACAAATAAATGAAATATGAAATACTAACACTCCAATCCATACCTTAAATACCAAATTGTAAGGCCATTAATCATCCATTTAAAGGTTGTTCCATGACATTAAAAATATTACACATACTAACCATTACACACCAATAAGTAATTGCTCATATTTGAACTATTTTTCAAATTATATCTTCTGCACACCTTAACATAAATGTCACAAAGTGCGTGCTTCAGCACAAGAATGAATTATTAAAAAAAACCTGTGTTGGCTCTAAACCGCCTGGGACCATCCACAGCATGGATCGCAATATCATAAGAGCATCCAGAGAGGACCTTACGAGAAACTCATTGGACATCCAACTGGCTGTAAATTCCCCCACAGATCCAGCACCATCTAGAATAACCATCAAAATACGTCTCAAAGCTGAAAGAATCTACGGACGCCGTCCAGTTCGTTAACCACTCATTAGTGAGAAAAACCGGAAAGCTAGAGTTGCCTGGGCACGAGCTCATTTCAACTGGAGTCGTCAGGATTGAAACACATCTGGTGCGGCATATCCAAGTTCAACCTGTTCGGAAGTGATGGAAATGTATGGATTCGACGCCCGGTTGGGACCAGGTACTCCCTTCAGTATCAGCTTCCAACCTGCATGGTGTGGGGATGCTTCTCAGCGAATACTATGGGACCTCTGAGACATATTCATGGGATAATGGATCGATTCCAATACGAAGACATTTTGGGAGAACACAACGAGACCATGGGCACTGGCAAATGTGGGTCGTGCTTACGTCTTTCAACAAGACAACGGCCCAAAGCATACATCTCTCCATGTGCGCAATTGGTTCCAACGTCGTCATGTGGATGTGCTCGATTGGCCAAGTCAGTCATCCGATCGAGCACATGTGGGAGGAAACGGAAAGACAAACCAAAGATCTCCGGGCTTCGAACACCGACCAGAAATTCGCTCAATTGGAAGCTGCATGGAAGTCGATTCCACTGTCGGTTGTGCACAATATTCTTGATTCGATGCCGTGATGATGTCAGACGGTTATTGATGCAAAAGGCTTTGCAACTAAGTATTGAACTTGTTTTTCATTCTCTCACCTATCTCATTTAAGAATTTGGCATGTTTCCTTCTGTTCTTTATAATTACTGGTTTTTGCGATTTTCGGGTTTTGCGAATAAATTGTTATCATTTCATCAATTTTTGAATAGATTTGCAAATTTTTTGTCAGAACAATCACAATTACTATTAAAACAATTTGACAAAATTTCAAACTGATCGGATGAATATGAAAAAAGTTATGCTCAAAAAACCATTTGTTCATATCTTTATGGCCATTACTGTATATGCTGCCCTTTTCCGCACTGATGACGATGAGGCACAGGGAGTTATCTCATCAATGAATGGTTCGATGTCATCAATTTGCAACAATTCAAATATATGTGTTATCATTTTCAACACAAATTCTGATCTTCCGGTATCGAAGGATTTACGGAACAAACAGTGTTGACTATTTTTGGCAAGGGTAGATGAGTTGCCAAAATTTTTAAACAATGTTCAGCTGCAACAATGATTGTTTTGTCTTTACAATCGACGCCGGAATCGAGAACACGTAAGATAGCCACTACGGTTGAATCAAATAGTCGTACGGCTTGGGCAGTGCATATTTTATATAATAATCGAAGAGCGACTATCTTAAGTTTTCCGCTTGCTTGACGGTGTTCAAGAATATCAAATATTGCAAGCAATAGCTGCACAAAATATTGATCCCACAAAATGGATGATTCAGTAAAAATTAATTGTAAACAACTCGAGCGACGCAATCGAGTGCAAAAATTACGTTTTAAATTGTTCGAAAACGAGCTTACTATAAGCAAAGTTAGATTTAAGAAGCTCATTACATTATTATTTCTGCTGACGTGCACGTGGGTTTTGCTCGCTTAAAATTTTCCAAGTTTTACCAACAACAAACAGTTTTTGAATTTCGGAAGCCCAATAAAAATTTAAACTCACGAATCCGGAATGGAAAAATGGCCGGAATATTTTTATCAAGCACTTTCTAAATGTTTAGGTTTAAGTTTAATAAGGAAATTATCAATTTTTACTTGAAGTTTAACTCGTTTTAGTAATGCCGACCAGTACAACATGATATTTAAAATTTTCGTTTATCAACACATTAACCTTAACACACACACAAAACCCATAACTGATCAAATAAAGATTGTTTAATCAACATTATAAATTTCTGATAAACATTCCTCTATAAATATTCATAGAATTTAACAATTTTATCAGTTGACAGCTCAATGCTTATTCAATTATTCATCGTATTTCTTTGTTTGTTTGAGTCATCTTCTGCTCAATGCATGGGTACAGATAAGTTGATTTCGGAAACGTATGATTTTGAAGTGAATTCATTTCCAATCAAATTGTTGTTCCAGATGCTTCACATTTGTGGATCAGCCGATGAGCTTTGAAGATGCTCGCGATTACTGTCACTATCGTAACAATCGTTGGTCTTATTTGGGAATAGTTTCGAATCGAATTGAATCCAATTTTGTTGCAGGTTTGAGAATGTTCAACATTTCCAATTTTGGTTTATTTTATATCATTGTGAAATTGAATATCAGTCGAAATAATTATAAGAAAACCAAATGGATATATCTATTTGTTTGTTCGTTTTCGCGAAATTCTTTAAATATGATTTTTGTGTGAACGTTTCATAATTTCCTAAAAATAGGCATATAATTGCAAACCTGCAATACTTTCTACACACCGACTGTGTCAGCTTTGATCGTGCAGACCCCAAATGCAAATAAAATAAATAATGATTTTCACTGTTATACGCGACATACAATTTTTATGAAACTTAAAAGAAACATAGTTTATGACAGTTTTTCAGATTATAGGTACGGTAATAAAATTAGCTCAGTAAATATGCTAAAATCTAAGTTTTTGTAAAGATATTAATGGTGTTAGATAGTTTAAGCAATACCTAGTTAAACTGTCGTAGCCCAAATGAAAATGACAATTTAACACATTTTAAACGCATATAATTAATTTCTCAATGTAAGTTGAAGACAAGATTGTACGTCAATATTACAGTTTTCTTTTAAAATATTTATTGCGCTTTAAATTTCTACAGATTTTCATGACTTTTTCGAGCACCTGTTTTTCAATAGGGGTGCTGTTGTTTGTTTAAAACACTTAAAAAAATTTCAGACGCGCTCAAGAGTTGCAAAATTGTTATTTCCAATTTGGAGTACTATTGAAAATTAGCAATATCTTCCCAAAATTTTTGATTTTAGCACGTTTTCTGATATTGTTTTATTTGTATTCCAGTTGGCACGCCAACTTGTATGGTTAGAAAATAAGCTCAGTAAATGTGTTCAAATCTAATTTTGCGGAAAGATATTGAAATTTTTGGATAATTTAAGAATAACTTGTCTAAATTGTAGAGAACCCTCTTTTCTAGAAATGCTATAAAGATTCTAACACACTCGAAAAAATAGGAAAATCACTATTTCAATTTGGCGTGCAGTTGGCGTTCTGCTTATCCGGGTGGCATTTTCCGAAATATCCTCATGCTGGTTGAGTATATTGAGTTCTTTCAAGGCCACCGGTCAAAAGGTTGTAAACGCTGGGTTTTTCGAGCTGAACTGGTTTTCGAGAATATTTTTTTACCAGTTGTTTCTGAAAGCGTTAGAAAGTATGCGGACAAGTGCCATACAAAAATAAGAAAAGCAAAATTTTTAGGGAAAAAATGATTTTTCGAAATAATCAAATTTTGGACTTAATTTTTCAAAAAATCATAATTTCCAAAAAAACACGTTCATTCAACACATAACATATAAAAACTAACAAATTGAGTCTAACACTTTGTTGCGAAGCCACGAGAGTCAATGACAGCCTTGCATCTGCGCTTCTTGGAGTCGAGCAAAGTGTCGATTACTGACAGTGGGATCTTCTTCCATTCGTCTACCAGTTGCTGGTACTTCTATTCCGCATTTTTCGCTTTTTTCCTGCCAATCGTCTCTCCAACTCTTCCCACAAATTCTCAATTGTATTCAAGTCAGGGGACTGATTGGGTCAGCCCATGAAGCAATCCCAAGCTGACGGCGCCTGCGATTGCGAAGTTTTCATGAATTGTCCGGTTTCTCCATCGACCTCGACCGTAAAACGCAGTTAGAGAGCACCTGGAATCATGACAAGACGTCCAGTAAAGAAGCCTTTCATTTCGGAGAAGAACAGTAAAGCCAGCGTTGTCTCGGCGAAGGATCACCTGAATTGGACTCGTCAACATTGGAACCAAATTTTATGGTCGGACAAAAGCAAGTTCATGCTTTTCGGAAGTGACGGAATTCTATGGGTACGGCGTAGAGTTGGCTCCCGGTATGATCCCAGATACCAGACCCACCGTTTGTTAGAGAAAATTAACAAAAAATAATTTTCTATTTAAATCAGACTTTCTTCTGATTCTCTTTAATAAAGGGAAGGTTTTCTATTTAGTCTTTCAGTAGCAAGCCAAAAGCTCAGAAAACGTGCTCAAATCTAACATTGCGGAAAGCTATTTATTAATATTGTTAGGTAGTTTAAGAATTACTTGTACGAATCTTCGAGAACAGCTTTTTCTAGAAAGGTAATAAAATTTTTAATACACTCTTTAACATCAGAAAATAATTATTTCAATTTTATGCGCAGTAGAAACTGTAACCAATGTTGAAACAAATGTTTAAATAAAGGGCATAGAATTAATAATCGAAAAAAATCGATTGAAATAAAATTGAAATAAATGAAATTTTTTGTCATTCAATAAATCCTTGTTCTGTTTTAGCTTATGCTTCATCAATGTTCAACAACGATCACGAATATTTCTGGATTGGCTTAAAGCGATGGTCCTCACAATACTTTGAACTAGACGATGGAAGAATTGCAACGTTTACGAATTGGGAATTAGGTATACTAATATATAAAAGACGTTGCAAAAGAAATGCGGGATGTGGAAAAATTATTATTACTTACAGGACGAATAGAGAAAGCGTTGAAATTTCCTGAAAATTGTTGAATCTTTATGCGTTGATCAGAATCTTACATTCGTCGATTCTGGTTTTCAGAACTTTGAACAATATTCATAGAAAAAACTTTTGTTTCAATAATATATTACCAAAATCTAACAGATACCACGTAGTTTTAAAATCTTTCGAAAATTCTAGAAGATACGAGAAGCTTTTCAGGATAGTAGACGGGGGTTTTAGTAGTTTTTTTTCTGAAACAGTTAGTAAATATATTTTTTTGGATGTTCTTATGGGTTCTAGAAGTTTCTGTCAAGGTAATTTTAGACACGTCTGGTTTTACCTGTTCACAGAATTAGAGATATTGATGCTAAGAAATTGACAATTCCACTTTTATTTTCATAAAAATAAAAGAGAGACCGTATGCAAGAACGTATTCAACTGTTAAATGGTGATAGTAAATCATTGATAAATTATCATTTCTATTAAATTAAATATATTTTTCACTCAATTTTGCAATTTAAATATTATTTCTTGCACACAATTATTTACACTTTCTTCGAAACGTACTTAATCAATGATTTACCATCACCATTTAACAGTTAAATACGTTCTTGCATACGGCCTCTGATTTGATCTAGAAATTTTGAAGAAATATAATGAGAATCAGAGAAATTATTAACATAAATTGAATATTTGTTTCATGATCTCTTTGAGACCATTGAAAATAATTCAAAAATATTGAAATTGAATTTTTAATTTCTTTTATTTTGATAATAAATTTTACATTAAAAAACTAAGCAAGTCCCTGCATTTCTTTTGAACGCCACTATTAATTAAATAATAAATGACATTATAATATTAGGCGAGCCGAATAAGGATTATGTCGCTGAGTCTACGGTAAACGGAAAATGGAAAACATTCGCAAGCACTGTAAAGATGCCATTTATTTGCAGTTATTCAATATACGGTATTATGTTTATTTTATTTGTTGTTTATGTTCAGTTAAAATTGAGATGGAAGAGAAGAGAGTCTCATATATCTGAAAAGAAAAAAAGATATTTACATATAGGTGTAGATTTAATTTGCCTCTTTGTTTATTATTTTGTTTTTCTTTGAATATTGATCCTAAATATAATAAATTAAACATACAATTTTGTTATAATAATTATTATTAACGTTTCAACCAATTTATTAAGAGAAAACAAAATAAAATAAAAAATTATGAAAAAAAGAAAAGCAAAATAATAAACAAATTGCAAATTAAATCAACATGACCCCAAGCGAGACCATTTTATTATTCGGAATGCGCCATTAAATCGACTTTCAATAACCTACACAACGACAATACATCGTCTTTGGCCAGAGCACGTCAAATGAAAATGACAATTCCCTTGAATTAAAAAAATCGATAACACATTTTTATATGCTTTAATTAAAAAACTTTACTTGTCATTTTAAACAGAACCTTTTCAATGATATAAAAATTATGTTTTCTTACTGAACAATTATAGTTGAGAACCTTCTCCGAGCTCCCAATTCATCTGTCACATTTGGCGTGGCAGAGAGTTGTCTTTTGTGCCTCTCTGTTTACAATAGTCTTGCTACACAGCGGTTTAATTGAAAAAGTTTTGAATGCGTAATTCCCATAAGCGTAATTCCCATAATTATGACACGCCATAATTATGACAAAATAAACTTCACTTCATAAAGCAAGAAAAAAAAGCAAATTAGACCTAATTTAGGCTCGTCCACAACACCTTCAGAAGATTGGTCAACTACTCCTTCTGCTGGTAAACTATAATAAGTTTATCAAATATCAGCACATCAATCCTAATTTAGGCTCGTCCACAACACCTTCAGAAGATTGGTCAACTACTCCTTCTGCTGGTAAACTATAATAAGTTTATCAAATATCAGCACTTCAATCCTAATTTAGTCTCGTCAACAACACCGGATGAAGGATGGTCAACTACTCCTTCTGCTGGTAAACTATAATAAGTTTATCAAATATCAGCACATCAATCCTAATTTAGACTCGTCCACAACACCTTCAGCAGATTGGTCAACTACTCCTTCTGCTGGTAAACTATAATAAGTTTATCAAATATCAGCACATCAATCCTAATTTAGACTCGTCCACAACACCTTCAGCAGATTGGTCAACTTTTCCCTTTTATGGTAAATTATAATAAGTTTATCAAATATCAGCACATCAATCCTAATTTAGACTCGTCCACAACACCTTCAGCAGATTGGTCAACTTTTCCCTTTTATGGTAAATTATAATAAGTTTATCAAATATCAGCACATCAATCCTAATTTAGACTGGACAACACAATTTTTGGAAGATTCGTAACAGTTCTTATTATATATGAGGTTAACTTAGCAATACGACCTGTGACGTATTTATTAATAAATAATTATTAACTGCTTTTCCATTGTATTTATTATGACAATATCTGTAAATTATTATACATTTTCATTTAAAAAGAAATATCTATCACCAATAACAAATAAACGGTAAGTTTTCAAAAAATATTACCACGGCCCTGGTGTTATCCTTGTTAAAAAAGGAGAAGGAGAAGGAGAAGGAGAAGGAGAAGGAGAAGGAGAAGGAGAAGGAGAAGGAGAAGGAGAAGGAGAAGGAGAAGGAGAAGGAGAAGGAGAAGGAGAAGGAGAAGGAGAAGGAGAAGGAGAAGGAGAAGGAGAAGGAGAAGGAGAAGGAGAAGGAGAAGGAGAAGGAGAAGGAGAAGGAGAAGGAGAAGGAGAAGGAGAAGGAGAAGGAGAAGGAGAAGGAGAAGGAGAAGGAGAAGGAGAAGGAGAAGGAGAAGGAGAAGGAGAAGGAGAAGGAGAAGGAGAAGGAGAAGGAGAAGGAGAAGGAGAAGGAGAAGGAGAAGGAGAAGGAGAAGGAGAAGGAGAAGGAGAAGGAGAAGGAGAAGGAGAAGGAGAAGGAGAAGGAGAAGGAGAAGGAGAAGGAGAAGGAGAAGGAGAAGGAGAAGGAGAAGGAGAAGGAGAAGGAGAAGGAGAAGGAGAAGGAGAAGGAGAAGGAGAAGGAGAAGGAGAAGGAGAAGGAGAAGGAGAAGGAGAAGGAGAAGGAGAAGGAGAAGGAGAAGGAGAAGGAGAAGGAGAAGGAGAAGGAGAAGGAGAAGGAGAAGGAGAAGGAGAAGGAGAAGGAGAAGGAGAAGGAGAAGGAGAAGGAGAAGGAGAAGGAGAAGGAGAAGGAGAAGGAGAAGGAGAAGGAGAAGGAGAAGGAGAAGGACCAAACAGACAAAAGTGCCTACTTTGAGAAACAATCATATTTTGCTACCGATTCCGCCGTTTGACCGGGTTCCAGCCATTGATTTCGTCTGTCCGGATTACTGAGGTATATTGCGCGCCCTGCTCACGCACTTTTGGTCCTTTGATACATTATTTTTTAAACATTTTTATCATTACATTATCATTTATTCGTTTTTCAAGTTTCATTCTAATTGTGAAGGCTAAAGTCCATGACTCTTCGATTATCGAGCTGTTTAAGAAAAATGTGCAGCACAAGTGAGCGTCGCGGAGTGTCGCGTAGAACTGTATATAATTCCATCAAACGTTGCCGGTTAGAAAATATATTATTTTGTCGGATAACAAAAAAGACTCGACAAAGGAAAACAACTTATGCATCTTAAGCGTAGGTATCATTACTAGTTTAAGCGTGATTCTTAAAGGTATAATCATCATTGATGATGAAAAACTTTTATGATGGATAAGTGCACTTGGTCTCAGCGAACATCCGCCCAATATTCTAGCACATATTCTAGATAAATAAATATTAAATATTAATCATCGAAATTTTTTATAATTATGTGGTTTGCATGGTATATTTGTTTCTGAGTTTATAATCAAACTACAAAACGAATAGATACACGAATAAATACATTTTGGATCAGTTTTCTATTTCACAGTTTTAATAGAGTTTTCAATAATCATATTTGCCCTCACAGAGGCAAATATGATTGATGTAAACTCTTCTAGCAAGGACGATGATTGATGATTGATGGTAAACTCTTCTAGCAAGGACGGTCCAGAAACTCTAAATTGAATTGAGATCGGTATAACACGTTGGCCAGTCCATAACAGTGATATTCTTTGACCTCAACCACGTCGTCGTTGAAGCACTAGCATGAATGGCGGCGTTGTCTTGTTGAAATGTCCAGGCAATCGCTTGACTGGATGTCAGAAGTGAAACTAAACGTTTCTCCAGGACATCTTGATAGTCCGCAGACTTCATTCGAGACGAAATGAATTCCAAATCAAGAGTTCCAGTTGACGAGAAGGCTCCCCATACCATACACCTTCCACCTCCAAAGTTTCTCGTGGAAAATGTCAATGGATCCTTCCTCAAATCACGCCAATAAGAATTCCAGCCGTCCGGTCCGTCAAGATTAAACTTCTTTTCATCGGAAAAGATTATCTGAACATGTTTGAATTAACAATTGAATCCGTAAATGGACTCATTGTTTTCCAAGTTTCGGCGAGCAAAGTCAACACGTCTTAACTTGTGACCAGGGGTCAGCCGTGGAGCATTTTTTAGTTTTTTGCGAACAATAGATTCGCTCCGACACAGAGATCGTTAAATTGTTTGTCTCGAGGTCGATACTCCAGCTTCACGGCCAATTTGTTTAGCCGACTTCATCGAATTTGAAGCTTGCCGCGCAATTGGTCGATCATCTCTGCTCGATACAATCCTTGGACGTCCCGGAATCGGTGTCTTTCCGTAGCCAAAAGGGTTTTTCAGATAATTACTCACAACGCAACGTTATCGGTTCAGGTGTGCAGTGATTTTAGCGATGGATAATCCGAGTCGGCGAACGGCTTCAATTTTTGCACATTCCTGGGGAGAAAGACGACATCGGCTGCCCATTTTGTGATATCATAGACATGTTTTCAGACCTTTTATAATTTAATTATTTGAAAAAAAACTTTCATTTATCGCGCCAAATGGAGATTTAATGATCAGAAATAGAAGGATGTCTCATTGATGTGACCACCATTGTTTGTGGAAAATGTACTGTAGCGTAGCGCTAATAAAAGCGATTTTAATGAAATTTTATGGAAATAGGTTTTTCATGACGGGGAATCCACTCATTTCAACTGTTGTCCTACAGTAATATGCGAAACAGCTTATTAATGGGGGGTGTCGCAAACTTTTGGACACCACTGTATATAGATTATTTTTTCATATGCAATATCGATACGGGTATTTATTATAAATATTATTTATTATAAAATTTATTATAATTATAATAAAGAAATTTTACCATTTTTTTTACTTTAAACGCTAAAAAACGTTGTTTTTTGTTTAATGTGTAATAAAAAATTTTGACGGTCACGCCGCATTTGCATTCACGTGTAGATGTTTGACCGTGAAGTGTTTAAAGTATAAAGAACACACAATAAAAATATTTTAATTAAAAAATGAATGTTTTAATTACATAATCCTGCGTTAATCAAAATTGGAAAAAAACGGAATCCGGAATTTTTAATCGAAAAATGTCCGGAAGCCAGAATCTCGAACCTATTCGGTATTACGTTTTTATGAAAAATGAATGTTCGATAGATGGTATTAGAATACAAAAAATCGAAAAATAGCCAGAATCCGGAATTCCGCTCATGTCTGATCCGAGGTGTCCCAGCTCATACAAGTTCCATGGACAGCATCGTTGGTCGAAAGTAAGCCCTCCGTGTAGTAACTAGGGAGATATCGAAAAATAGGTACCTCAAGAATTTCCCCACGAGTTATGACGTAATGAATATCGGAATCCGGAATTCTAACTATCTTCGTTGCTTATCATCTATTTCTATGTTGTTTAGACAAATAACATAATACATTTTTATTATAAGGTATTCCTTAATATTTTTCTAGTTTCCTGCTCGTTTTTTCTTTTCACTGGATATTTTTTCTACAATTTATGTAAAATACGTCATTGTCTAGGTTCTCATATCCATTTCTATGTTTACTAATTTAAATATTAAACTCTCATTCAGTCTGAATTTAAAAAAAAATAATGCAAAAACCCGTCTGGCTGTTTCATCAGAAACTTTGCTCTTTATTATGACAGCACAAAAACTGATAAGATTTCGCATATATAAAACAATTATGAACATTTGAAAACCAATTAATTTTATCAAATGAAATTAATTGGTTCAATTTTCGTTTTATTTTGTTTATCAATTTTGTATGCAAACGCTCATAGCTCATGCAAACACCCAAGAGACAGATTAATTGGTGACAGGTTAGTTCATCTCATCTCACTCTCTTTTATTTCTCCTGAAACTCCTGAAATTCAAGGTGCTATGCATTTATATCCAAGAAGCATCATTACTTAGCGGCACGTGATTATTGTCACAGCGAGTCAATGTTCCTGGCCACAATTGATAATGTGATTGATGCCAAGTTTGTCGCCTGTACTTGTCTTATTTATTCCATTGCAATATATTGATTTATTGAAGCATCCGCTGTCAGTGAATTTTCTACAAACAATGGCGAATTCTGGATTGGACTTGAGAGAACGCATGAATATAGTTTGTTCGAATGGGACGATGAGACGCCATTTGCTTATAATAATTTTGGAAATGGTAACGTTTAAATTCGAATCATTTTGACATTGAAAACTTGACCACGCATGGTTATAGAAAGCAGTGAGCAGTTAACGTGCTCAAATATAACTTTGAGACAAGATATTTATATTTTTAGATAGTCTTGTCTAAATTGTTGAGAACAGTGTTTTCTAAAAAAACCTTTAACCCTCTCTTCAAATTCGGAAAATAACTATTTCAATTTGGGGTGTTTGAAAATTGTTTTTCAGTTAATATGCTTTTAATAATTAAAGCGGTGATCTTCTTGATGATCTAGATTGAATTCTGACGTATGCCATATTCAATTTTATTAGAATATTCACGTGAAATGAAAATTACGATTTTTACAACGCATATTATAACTTTCTACACCCCAAATTGAATGGTTATGTTGGGAACCCAGAAAAGACGCTCATTTTGCAAATTTCCGCGAAAAGCTCATATTTTTAGATAGGCTAGAAAAAATGACGTATCAAATTATATGAAAATAATACGTGTAAATTAGTAAGATACGTTTGAATGTTGAAAAAATATTCATTTAGGTTTGGCGTGCTTTCCACATGAAAGTTAAAAAGCATACTTGGGAAAGGCTGACCCTCAACCAATAAAATTTTTTTCATTATTTCATAATTATTGATATTTTTCTTAAAATATCGTGTGTACGTTTGCTCCTCAACTCGATTAGTAGATATTTGAGAAGTTTAGGGCCGATCTTCAATGTCAAATTTGTCAAATAAATAATTTCAACCAAAATTTAAATTATTTAAAATATTTATTTTAACATAAAATATCGTCAAATAAAAAAATTTGAAAGAACCTTACATTTTTGAGAACCGACATTTAAATATTAATCACTAAATCAAAATTAACACTACATTAGAAATTTTTTTTTGTAATTTTTCAAGTAGACTAATATTTTTAGATTCCATAAAATCAGCAGGGTTTTTTTAGTGGATTTGACATTTAGTGGATTGACAAACCATTTAGTGGATTGACAATCCTTTCAGATACGAAGTTCAAGCTTACATAGTTGTCGTAATGAGCTGAAAATTCTGATAATACGTCTCCCAATATGTTGCCAACTTTTTCGGGACGAAGGGCCGGACCAGGGCCGAGGGATTAAGGGTTTTTAAGCCCGCTGGCCGAAAAAATGAAAAGTGGCCCGTCCTGGCCCTAAATTTCCCAAATATATTATAAATCAATTTCCGCAGGATTTCCTCAAAACCTCTCTAGCAGTTTAAATTTTTACAAAGTTTCACATTAAAGTGATGTCTTATTTATTCTACACTTCCTGTTTTTGCTAATTCATTTGGGATTCTATTAGAATATTCACGCGAAATGCTAGAATACATTGTCAAAATTGTAGAAATCAAATATTTTCTTTTGGCCTATTCTGGTTCCTTTTTAACCTTCGCAACAATATGGTTACCACTAAGAGATATTAGATAAAGCGGCAATAATAGAAACAGAAAATTAGAACATTAAGACCACGAAAGGTGCGTAATTAGTAATAAAAAAATATCGTAAAAGTGTAAAAGTCTGCGGGCGTAGGTATTGGTGGAGGAATAAGTTCGTAGAGTTTTTATATTATATTTCGTTTCAAGAAAAAATTTTCGTGTCTTCGCCGATCTGGTGTCGAACAAGTTTTTGAGCAAGTTTTTGAGATCCGTCGAAGGTAACACACCTCATTGGGTTTGACAGAGAGCGGATAAGTTGATAATCGGTTGGCGCAACGTCTGGAGAGTACGGTGGATGCTGAAGAACCTCCCATTCGATTTCTTGGAGGGCAGTTTTGACTACTTGACTCTCGGCTTTGGAGTGTCTCCTGGAGCCACCCACTTCTTTCTTTGCTTCAGATTGACGTACATACACCATTTTTCATCGCCCGCGACGATTCGGTACAAAAATCGCTGTTTGTGAATCGCTGGCGAACGTGAAGTCGAGCTGAGATTTGAATGCGATTTTCTTTGTTTTGTTTGTTGACCTCATGAGTTAACCAGATCGCAACTTTTCGGCAAATCCCATCGAATGAAGATGATTAAGGATTTTCTTTTGATCACAGTTAATTTTTTCGGCCAATTAACGACTTGTTTGGCGACCATCTTCCTTCAATAGTGCTTTGTCTAATTCTTCGCTTCGAGGCGTGGCTTCAAGTTTAAAGTCGCCATTTTTGAACTTTGCGAAGACACGCCTAAGCCACTTTCTGCATACACACTTCATATTTCCCGAGCGGATTCGGGTGCTTTTTTGCTTTCGATGAAGAGCAGATGTCGAAAATACAGTTTTGTGCCTCCTGGAGAGTTCATTTCTATGCCTGAAAAATGATGAAAATTCCAAATTTCAAAACAAACTGAAAACACAGTTTTGTAGAGCAGAAAAAGCGCTATCAGGTAAATATATACACTTTGCCAAACAACAAGAAAATTGTTGTAAAACAAAAGATAATATAAACACTCTACAAACTTATTCCTCAACCTAATAATATATGTGTATAAACCACAAAATGTTTTATGATTCAGTTTTCCTTATAATACCAATTTTCGTCCTTCAGGATATCCAAACAAGAATGATTATGTCGCAGAACGAATAAACGATGGAAAATGGGTGACATTGCACTCATCCAAAGAGCTGCCATTCGTATGTTCTTATAATTATTCCACTGTTCCGACGACAACGACAACTACGACTACAAGGATACCAACAACTACGAAGAGTATTAAGAAAAAAAACGGTTAAAGTGTAATTATTTCTTTAAACAGAAGATTCTACTATTTCAACAACAACTACCACAACTACAACCTTGCCAACAACAACAAAGAGAACGACATGTCCGGATGGTTTTAGAAAATTCCAAAACAAGTGTTATCTTATTGTAAGTTGAAATTCTATTTATACAGTATATACGTATGTTGAATTTTCAAAGTTTTATGACAACTTTGTTTTTTTGGGTAAAGTTACAGAACAAAACCAACTTGTACGTTAATAAAATGAGGTAACTAAAAGTGCTCAAATCTAATTTTTTGGAAAGATATTAATAATTTTAGTTCGTTTAAGACAATCGTAAAGACATTACAATTTTCAGAAACGTAAAAATCGGAAAATCGTTGTTTCCACTTGGCTTGGTACTGTAGCTTTAGCCAATGTAAAAATACAATTTTGTCATACGTTCACAAATGTTCGAAAAAAAGAGTTTACAGTATAGAATTAGTATCTATGGTTTTGGAGCGCGGATTTGTTGAAATCAATGATTTGCTAATGAAGCTCTTTCCGATTGTTTTCTTCTGTTCGTTGGGTTGAAAATCTTCCAAACAGAAGACAAACTTGAGTTTCGAGTTTCTTACTTATGGATACTCTTCTAAAGTTTTTTAAAAAATTCTTTTGGTGTATACAGAATTAACGTTGAATTGGTAGCATAATCACAAACACGCCAAGTGAAGCGCCGAGTATGAATATTTTAAAATCGCTATATTCATTTGGAGTGCACAAATATATATTTCAAACTGTTGCTGCACGCGTTGCAAACGGTCCAGCAAATCACGACTTTACAGCATAATTGCTCTAAAGCACACTATAATTGTTATACTGGGGGCCTTGTTATAGTTCGTTCCAGAGTGAGGTAATTAGCTGTCGTCTAGATAGGACAAAGGATTTCGTCGTGATTATTTATAGTTGTAACAATTAAAATGTACTTTAGAGCGATTAAGATGTACTATTGGGGAAATTAATCATATTGTGGCAGAGTCTGAGCTTACAAGACGTCAGCAACAACGCCATAGTATTACAGTCCTTACGTAATTCCATCAAATTGGGTGTCGGTCTCTGTTCTTCCCAAATCACCTGCAAAGCTTCCCACACACCAAATGAAAATAGAGAATTTACAATATTCAAACACGTTCCCTTGCAAGATAAAAGCTTATCATTTTACGGTCTTCCCTTCAAATGACTTTAAAATTAAATTTATACAAAATATTAGATTTAAGTGGCTTTTTTGAGTTTATGTTTTTGTTTCTTCACTTGGCGTGTTTTTGATTACGCTACGCATTCATAGATAATTCTGTATACACCCAAAAAGGTTTTAAGTAACTTAAAAAAAGCTTTAGAAGAGTATCCATAAGTAAAAACTGGAAACTCAAGTTTGTCTTCTGTTTGGAAGGTTTTCAATCCAACGAACAGAAGCAAACGATCTTAAAGAGCTTCATTAGCTAGTCATTCATCTCAACAATCAGCGATCCACAACCATAGATACTAATTCTAAACTGTAAACTCCTTTTTTCGTACATTTGTTAACGTATGACAAAATTGTATTTTCTAGATTTGGCTAAAGTTACCGTACCACGCCAAATAACAATTTTGAGGTTTTTAAACAGTTGTGGTAAATTTACATCTTTATAACAAAAAAGTTTTTACTACATTTTAATTAAGCTTGTCTTAAACTATTTAAAAATGATAAATATTTCGAAAACGTTAGATTTGAGCACGTTCACTAAGTTGATTCTATTACCATACAAGTTGGGGTGCTGTAAAGAATAATTAAACAATGATTATCCATAATTGTTTAACGGATAAATAGGTTTTGAGATGCGGCCTCAATTTTGCTGACTTTTTCCATAATCAATCATAAAATACTTGAAAATATATACACTAGCTGACAAAATTTTTGTCACAAATGTTTTTTCGGGTTTAACTTTTTTATGACTTGACCAAATTGGCTGATTTTTTGATATTTTATGTGAATCAGTGTTTAAAATGTTATGGTAGCAAAATTTGGTTTAAATTACTATGGCAATTTCAGTACCACGCATTCCGTTTTCCCTCATATTGATAACAGCTTGCCGGGTGGAAATTGGAGTTTCTTTACGTGGAGTCATCTCTAAAATGTTGTCAATTACTGCTATTTTCAATAAATTATGAAAAAATATATAATTGAACTTTAAAGATTATTAAAAAATGCAGTGCAAGAAAAGTGCTTAATATCTTTGAGCTACGCGTTTTACGATAAACGTTTGTCACTGTAAAACGGATCATCGTAAACAGAAGCGGGAATTTGTAAAATAATCTACAACCATATGAATCTATCATATCAAAAAATCAGCCAATTTGGTCAAGTCACAAAAAAGTTAAACCCGAAAAACCATTTGTGACAATACTTTTGTCAGCTAGTGTATGTAAATTAGTCAAAGCCAATAATGTTTTTTTCAAATTTTTCAGGTGGACTATGGAAAAGATTCGGATTACGAACCAGTCTCGGTATGCTAGCTGGTCTACATCTTAATTCTCATACTTAATTATTTCAGGAAAATGCCCCGCCATTGACAAAAGAAAACCAAAGATGCCAGAAATATGGAGCAACCGTTGCTAGCATACACTCGAAGGAGATTAACAACTATGCAAGATGTAAGCAATCTAATATCAAATAATTTTAAATTTTGAAACATTTCCCTACTCGCTCAAATAGCACGCAAAATCAAAATAGCGATTTTTAAATGTGTGGAAATTTTTTACGTCTTTATAAGAAAAACGTTTTTGCTACAATTTAATTAAGCTTGCCTTAATCTATCTAAAAATATTAATATCTTTCTAAAAAATTTTATTTGAGCGTTCTTTCTGAGCTCATTTTATTTTCATACAAGTTGGCGTGAAATAGTTTTAAGCAAAAAGATCAGTTTAAGACAAATGCTCTCTACTGAAGAGCACATTTTTATCGAAACTATTTCTTGTAACAGGCGTGCCGTCCAGTATTCAACTCTGAAATACTGTGACGGCCAGCCACTACACGGAGACCAGGACCAGCATTTATTGACATGTTATTTCTCTTTTATACGTTTCTCCTTGGGGCCGGGGCTTGGCAATTCCAGATGGCAGTGATACATTCAAAACCGCATTTGAAAAATTTCCAGCATTTATTTATGAAAAATACAACGACACACGTTATACAACAATTGGCCTAAGAAACGTTGACCAACAATCGCCGAGCGGAAAATGGGAATGGATTGATGGCAGTGCCACAGATTATGTCAACTTTGGTAATACATTCCCAAGACGTGGTGATTTGATAACCCAGGTTATTATTTAATTCATACCCATTTTCAATTATTTCATCATTTTGTCAGATGTCAGCCAATGGTCTCTATTGGGTTTCATTTACACATACGTCTGCTAATGAAGGAGTCATTTGTGAAATTGATTTGAGTTAATTACTGCTACTTAATAAACACATTGAAAAGTATTTTTATTGCTCTTATCTTATCGCTTATTAACGTCATTATGGAATAAAGAACAAATGGAAACATCGGAATCATAAATTAATTTGATAGTGATTTGTTTATACTTCCGTTTTTGTCAAATTAATGATCAGGAAAAAATGAGTTCTCTTTTGTATATAAACATTGAATAGTCAGTGATTTCTTTAGTTGGGGAATAATATTAACAGTAATAATCACTAAATATTGAGGATTTCCCCATGGGAGACATTGTGACAAACCAAGAACGAGAAATAATTAATTTTTAGATATCTAAGAAAATCTTACTAGGTTTCAGAACCTATTGAAAAAATCTTTCAATACCACAAATGACGTGAAGCTGAAGACAACGAGAATTGGACAGGAGAAATCAATTCGATAAATCCAGGGAAAACTGAAGAATTTTTCACAAAGATGTCTCTTTCGGATTATTAGGGTTATCAATTTCAATGGAAATACTTGAGATAACCAGTAATTATCAAACAAATATAGTAGAGCTGTTTAAAACTCTGTTCCCTTTATGCTCTGACCCGTCCACTTCTTATGTTTTTCTTGGAGATCTTAATTTCCCTCTTGCTAATTGGACGTCGGAGAATACTATTCTTCATTCGGTTCCAAAACCCTTCTACAATTTTATTGTATCATTAAATCTAACACAGCATGTTAACTTCCCAACTAGACACAATTCCATAACACTGATGGATCGATCCTCGTCCTTATATTAACTAACAAAGCATCCGTTTCTAATGTTAAACCACACCATTCTCTACTAAACTCGGACCACATATCTATTGTATTTAACCTACATTAATGTACCTAAAAGCAATTCAGAAGTTCGTAAAATTTCCCATCTACAATTAAACAAATGTAATTTTCAAAAATTAAATTGTTCTTTGGCTAATTATAATTGGGAATATCAGCTCTCATTCTTTTCCAATGTGGACTCTAAGTTCTAAGACAGACTCTAAGTTGTTTCATTTCTGTAAAATTTTTAATGAGTTAATTGTTCAGTTTACCCCAGTCTCATACAATCAACCTAAAAGTTTGTTAACTATGCCTGTGTATAAAATATTTGCGAAAGCTTCATAAGAAGTTCTCCTCTCGCTCCGAATTTATTGTGTACTATAAAAAACTTGTAAAAAAATACAAACGTAGAATTTCTCGAATAGAGTTTTCAGCCTTTAAAAACCCACCGAGGGATATGTTAAGGTTCATAAACAACCGACTCAAATCTCGTCACCAGATAAGTGCTTTAACTCATAACGATTCAATTGTTAATGATATTCCCACCAAGGCTACGATGTTTTTAAATACTTTCAAATCTAATTTGTCAAATTAGATTTGAACTATTCCTGTTCTTCCCTCACCAAAACCCGATTCTTTATTCATTAAACGTATCACCTTTAACCATAATTAATTATATTCGCAAGCTCCCTCCTAAAGTTGGATTCTCCACTGATAACATTAGTTTCCTAATTATAAAAAAATGTATGGATTCCATAGCTCTTCCGTTATCCATAATTTTTCAGGAGTCCTTATTGCCATGTCGTTATCCAACTTCCTTTAAAACATCTATTGTAATTCCCGTTTACAAAAAAGGAAAGCATAGCGATCCTAATAACTATCGGCCTATCACCCTCACCCACCCGTTATCCCGGTTGTTTGAAAGAATTGTTATATCCCAGGTGAAGGCCCATTTCCAAGAAAAACTCTCCAAACATCAGTTTGGCTTTCCTAGTTCCCGCTCATGCACCTTAGCGAATATTGAATATGTTTCCAATGTTAAGAGTATATTATCATCCGGTAATCCTGTAGATTGTATATATTTTGACTTTAAAAAAGAATTTGATTCAGTTCTTCAGTTCCTCATTCACTCCTACTACTTAAATTATCCCTTTTTGGTTTGGATGATTCGTTGTGTAAATGGTACTCCTCTTTTCTATATAACAGAACCTCACGTGTTAAAGTGTCTAACTTTCTTTCATCTAATGAATTCTGTATTACGTCTGGTGTATGTCAAGGTACCGTTTCGGGACCTTTTTTGTTCATAATTTATATTAAAGATCTTATTTTTTCCCTCCCTGCTGATGTGAAAGTTTGTGTTTTTGTTGACGATATAAAAGTCTATGGTAGTAACCCTAAGTCCCTCCAAATCAGCATCAACATTATTATTGAATGATGCGAAATTTGGAAACTCAAGCTGGCCGAGAACAAAACGTCTGTTATTCATTATGGCAAGAATAACCCCCGAAAAATATATTGTATTAACAACATTAGTATCACGCCCTCGTCTTTTGTACGCGACCTCGGAATTCTAATAGATGATAAATTGTTATTTAACAAGCACATCGAAGTTACTTCCAACATTTGTATTGTTAAATGCCGTCAGTTATTTAAGGCTTTTAAAACTACTGACCACTTAATGCTTATTAAGTTATTCAATTGTTATATAAGACCTATTCTGGAATATGGCTGCGAGATATTTAATACAGACAGTAAAAAGTTAGTGGATGCGCTTGAAAAACCTCTGAGATTCTTTACGCGTAGGGTATGTCAGCGATGCAATATAAAGTATGTTTCTTACGAAGATAGGCTTACTAAGTCATATGTTCATCTTATTTTATTCCCTATCTTACCATTTACAATTTTTATTGCTTAAATGTTATTTTGGTGAATAATAAATAATAAAATAATTAAGGAACATGATGAACAAAAAGATAAATTCTTTCTACATTTTCTTCAATAAAATGGATTACTTACTCACGGCGAATCGAAATAGCGATTTTGCGATTTTTAAACGTATTTGGAACTTTTTACGTTCTAATAATGACACAATTTTTACTAAAATTTAATGAAGCTTCCCTTAAACTATTTAAAAATTTTAAAATATTTTTAAAAAGCTATATTTGAGTACGTTCACTGAGCTCATTCTATTACCATACAAGCTGGGGTGATTAGTTAATCGGTGTGAAATCATTTCTTTTGGAAAGCCCAATTTAATGTAGCCAAAAAAAACAAAACTTCACGTGCCGTCGGATGTCAATCACTATCGTCTCGTCTTAAACTATCTAAAAATAATAATTTCTCCCCAAATGGCTAGATTTTAGTACGTTTGTTGAGCTCATTTTATTATCATACAAATTGACGTGCACGTCACTAAAACGCAAGAAAACGTAGTTTTCAAGAATATTTTTTAAGAGAGAAAATACGTTTCTGAAAGAAAATCTCGTAAAAAACATAATTTTTTAAGTGTCATCATTATTTTGTTACAAGTATAAATTAATTTAAATATTTGATTTTAATAGACAGTGCAAGTGTAATTTGACAACTAAGAATAAAATTTAATCATCATTGTTCCGTAATTAACAGCGTATTATAGAAAAATCACAAATAACTCATATAATGCTACGAAATTTCTCATCAGCTAATATATCCAATAAACAAAAACACAAATTAATACAATTTGAACAACACTCAGTTACAAACAAAATGTTTTCTTTGATTTCCATCAGCAGTTATCCATTTTCCCGATGAAATCAGTTGTGCTACGTATAATTGATTCTCAAACGGATAACCAGGCGCAAAGTTCAAAAACGTGTTCTCCGACTGGAATTGCTCATCAAACCATTTCCATTGGTTTTGGTTGTGGTGGAGTCCAATCCAAAATGAGCCATAATATGAAGAGAATTTTGAAACGGCTGTTGCTAAAATTCTCAGAATATACCAAAAATATAAATTTGTCATACATGATACAAAGTTGGCAATTGTGGCCGAGTTGATGGTTGCAAGGGAAGTGTAATGTTCACGGCAATATTGTTGAGCTTCAAGTGGGGTGAGAAGTTGATTGATAAAATAGAAACATCTAATAGGAATATTAATAGCGTGAGAAAGGAAAGAATGTTTAGAATTTACCTGTCATTGATAAATAAATCGGTGGTATTCTTTGAACAATTCGTTTTCTTTGCTGAAAATGATAAAATTAGATTTTGTGAGCAGTGCCAACTATTAATTGTTGTGATGAGGAATTTCGGTAACTCATCATCACACTCTCATAGCCATGTGTTAGGGTTGTTACAACCATGGATACTATAAGCGCAAAGCAGACACAGAGCGATATTAAAAAAATACGCGAGCATACACTATGGAACAGGACCTCTTGGGGTCCCGCCTCGGTGGTCACCGAGCCGAGTAGAGATGTGAGCAATTCCTATTCCTCTAGTTCATCTATTCTCGTTTATTCTGTATTATGTATTCTATTATATTTTACTAATGAATATTATTAATAGATTGAGTGCTATCGAATCAGTCATGGTTCTCTCCTGCTGGTTCTAAGTAGTTTTCATGCGTATTAACTCTTAACATATACTCTTCGGGTCGCTCTAATATAGGGAGAGTAGGGGTTAAGTCGTAAAATGTAAGGGGGGTAATTATTATAGTAGTTTATTCTATTGTTTCGTCTTACTAGGGAATGGTCTGCATAATAATTAGATAATAAATAATTAAATACTGTTTTTGGTCATGAGAAAGAAAACAAGAAAAATACAGCCTCGAGGCGGACGACCAGCAGAATTAGACCAAGAGCATCTGAAGGCAATACTGAAGGAAGATGTTCGCCAAACAAGTCCTTAGACTCACGTTTAGAAGAGAGTTCAAACAACTTATTATTCACAAAGAAGAATATAAGAAAGCACAATTACCCACCAAAAGACAAAAAATTGTCAGAGTTATGTGCAAGAAAAAGCAAGCCCCTTCTAGAGATCAACTCTAATGGTATTTTAAAAAGGTTATATCTTTAAATATAAAAGATGCTAGTTTTTTCCACATAGAAATGTTGTTTTACACTAGTATAAAACGACATTCCGTTCTTGCCAACCTAATATCTAATAGGTTTTAACTTACGCAATGGTTTCTTCTTATTATCATATTCGCAAACATAATTGAATGTTTTATCTGAACCCATCGATTCCCATTTTCCATCAGATACCCGTGCTGATATATAATTTTGATTCTCGAACGGCTGACCTGTAAAATTTAATTATTACAACCAATTTTCAGCGAGCACTACAATAAATATTTGAAGATCAAGTAAAAATAATTAAGTCAGTAAATTAATTAAGCTCATAATTAAGATAAAAGTCAAAATTCATTAAGATTTGACTGCAGCAACAGTTGAAATTCTAATTTATTGTATAACAGCCAGATGAAGATCATCGGCGATATTTTATTAGTTTCTTAAAGTGACGACCATAAAGATATGAACAAATGGTTTTTTCAGCATAACTTTTTTCATATTCATTTTTGGAGTTTGCACTCCAACTTGAATGGTAAAATAAAGAGCTCCATAAGAATGCTAAAATTTAAATTTTCAGAAAGACATTCATAGTTTCAGATAGCTTAAGACAAGCCTAGTTAAATTGTAGTAAAAACTTTTTTATTATAAACACGTGAAAATTTTCACGCACGTTTAAAAATTGCAAAATTGCTGTTGCGATTTGGCGTGGAGTTTGTTGTTTCATTTTTTTCCAACGTTTTTCATATTTACCTGAATAGTTAGAAATTGATTTTCAGACATGGGTAAACCATAGGAGCCAAAAACGTTTCTCTTGACATCAAAAAAGCCGTCGTAAGAGGCGATGAACCAGGAATAAAAAATAGAGCTCTTGTGGAGCAGCTTCAAATTGCTAAATCCTCAATTATCAGAAAAGATTAAAAATGTTTAATATTATAAACCGCCTGGGAGGCCTCGTGGAACCACGCACAGGATGGATCGAAATATAATAAAAGCATCCAGTAAGGACCCTAGGAGAAACTCATTGGACATTGGCAAATGTGGGTCGTGTTTACGTCTTTCAACAAGACAACGACCAAAGCATACATCTCTCCATGTGTGCAATTGGTTCCAATGTCGCCGTGTGGATGTGCTCGATGTGCTCCCGACCTGAATCCGATCGAGCGCATGTAGGAGGAAACGGAAAGACGAATCAAAGGTCTCCGGGCTTCAAAAACGTCGCCCAGAAATTCGCTCAATTGGAAACTTCTTGATTCGATGCCGAGAAGATGTCAGACGGTTATTGATGCAAAAGGCTTCGCAACTAACTATTGAACTTGTTTTTCATTCTCTCATCAATTTAATTTAAGAATTTGGCATGTTTCCTTCTGAATGACGCTTCTTGCGATTTTCGGGGTTTTCGAATAAATTTTTATTTTTTCATCAATTTTTGAAAAGATTGTCTAATTTTCAGAACAATCTCAATTACCGTTAAAACAATTTGACAAAATTTCAGACTGATCGGACGAATATGAAAACAGTTATGCTGAAAAAACCATTTGTTCATATCTTTATGGTCATCACTTTAAAAAACTAATAAAATATCGCCGATGATCTTCATCTGGCTGTTATACAATAAATTAGAATTTCAACATATACATAGAAAACCGGGAACGACCCGTTAACCGAAATTTATCGCCGTTTTCACTAGAAATCAAAGCAAAACCGACGACGATAGTGATTTGCACAATAATAACGCCAGTTTAGCGGTAATTCTCGGTTGCGCATTGGTTTGCCAGTCACTGTCACCTGCTAAACGCGAGGTAGCGTAAAGAAGGATACTGGTTTTGGTCACAAGACTGTTGTTATTTTATTATTTTTGGGTTACGTTTGTATTAATGTATCATTAAGAAAAATAGCTTTATTATTTAACGCCAAATGGAAATGCCAATTTAAACGCATTTTATTATTTTCCACGTGTAAAATAAAAGCTAATCTATCTTACAAGAGGCACATTTTGTCCGAAAGAAAAAAAAAAAAGTAAGTCCTAAAGTCTTACCTGGAGCCCAATTCGTAAAATTCATCTTAAATCCATTTGCCGTAATGTAATAATCTTGATTCGACACTCGATGCCCGCCAATCCAATAGGACAAGTAGTTTGAGCCGAATCTTGTAACCGCCAATGCTTTAAATATATGTCAGTTTTAATAATAGACGATAAACGAATTTACATGATATATAAGATGCCAAAAATGAGCTATCAACAGAGATTATATCCATGTTCTTTGAACGGCAGCTAGCGACGGCTTCCATGTAGGATTTCTTTGATTGAGAGAAGTCATAGCACCTACAATATTTTGGAAAATTGAAATACAGTATATAATATATAAAATGGATTTTTTGTTGCTACAGTACCATAAATACAGTACCTTTTATCAGGTTAATAGGGCAAAAAACCTGAAGCCTTTGAGATACTGTAACTTTTGAAGTAAATAGTGTGAAATTAATTCAGAAATCAAACTGAACTTGCGCACGACAACTGGTATGATAATAAAATGAGCTCAGTAAACGCGGTCAAATCTATTTTTCTATAAAGTTGTTAATATTTTTAAATATTTTAAGATAATCCTAGTCAAATTGCAGTAAAAAAGTTTTTGCTATAAAGACGCAGGAATTTTCTGGAAAGCTTATTAATCGGATAGAAAAATAGAAATTCAATACCAACAACAGAGTTATTCCTTTGTTCCTTTAAAGCAAATGAACATTTATCTTTCGGAAATTCATAAAATAAAAATATCTACACTAGCTGACAAAAGTTTTGTCACAATTGTTTTTTCGGGTTTAACTTTTTTGTGACTTGACCAAATTGGCTGATTTTTTGATATGATAGATTCATATGGTTGTAGATTATTTTACAAATTCCCGCTTGTGATTAAGATGATCCGTTTTACAATGACATGTGTTTATCGTAAAACGCGTAGCTCAGAGATATTACGAACTTTTCATGCACTGCATTTTTTAATAATTTTTAAAGTTCAATTATATTTTTTTCATAATTTATTGAAAGCAGTAATTGGCAACATTTTAGAGATGACTCCACGTAAAGAAACTCCAATTGCCACCCTGCAAGCTGTTATCAATATGAGGGAAAACGGAATGCGTGGTACCGAAATTGCCATGGTAATTTAAACCAAATTTTGCTACTATAACATTTTAAACACTGATTCACATAAAATATCAAAAATCATTCAATTTGGTAAAGTCACAAAAAAGTTAACCCGAAAAAAACATTTGTGGTAAAACTTTTGTCAGCTAGGATATAAAACTATTAATTTAACTTACTTGTCATTAATCTTAACGTCATCATTATTGCAGCAATTCACAAGAAGCACGTAAGACAATGACAGTATAAGAATATTTAGCTTCATCAGTCAATTTGATTTATTACTTGACTCCTTTGACAGATAAAATTCAATTACAATGAAGATTCACCTTTTATAAAAATTTCAACGTTCCGTTATCAGCGAAATTGTGTATATTTTTTTTTTATATTTGCACGAAAAAATCTTGTAATCAGAGTTATGACACTAACTTGAACAAAGTATTAAGATAATGAAGAGTTATGTAGGTTATATTTTATTTACAAACAACTGATTATGTATAATAATCCTCGCAAAAAGGACTTTTCTTATCAAATCTTATGCTAATACCGTATAATTTTATATTATTCATAATGAGGACGACAGTTCCATTGCCCGCAAAGTGTTCGTTAAATATTTAGAAACTGGTCTTTCTTTCTGGGCATTCTTTGAACGTTTTTTTATCAATAAAAGTATGTAGGTTAAATCAGAAGATTATGTCTTCACCATTTCTGTTGGTGGTCACGACTCTTGTACAGTTGCGGTTTTAAGAAACATATATTATTTATAAATGTACTTGTTATATATATAAACATCTAAAAGATTAAACCGATGCACAGCCGAGCACATTGTTCTAGCCCCTATTGGTGCGCAAAAGGGTTGCTCGGAATTCCATCTTCCATTTTCCGGTTCATGTTAAAAAATTGATTTCCGTGCAATCTAAAATGTGTAATGGAACGGTGCCGGAGAGGAACCAATCCGATGAGGAATCATCTTACTATTTTCCACACACTTTTTCTTCAGTTGTAAGCAATTGAATACATGGAAACTTGATTACTTCTATTGTCCGTCACCATTCCAACAGTGTCGCGATGCGAACCAACTCTCTCCAGGATTTTCAGCTTCGCCTTGCTAATGTTGACCAAACCGCAGCCACAGAGAAACGCCGCGACAATCTCGAGTCGTTTCAAAAACTCCCCATCAACACGAAAACCTTCAGCGTTTTCCACACTCTCACTCCAATGCCACGAACCTGCGCCGCATTGCAAAAGACTTAGCATCAACACTACCTTCTATTGTCCTTTTCAGATATCGGTGCCTAATGGAAGAGCAAAAAAAGATGAAAAAATGATAGTCTCGGATCACAAACGACTTTTTCGTCAATTTATCTTCAATGTGTGCTGCCCATTATTTCGTAAAAAAGAGAGGCCGTCCAAACGAGAACCTCATTCCATCCTAATTTTTCCCTCTCCCATTAGGCACCGATCTCTGAAATGGGCAATATCTTATTATTATTTTTTTCAATATTTTATTTATTTATTGTTTTTTTAACCGAAATGCTACTTTAAAGGTTATATCTTGTTACGAAAAATATTATATATACACTAGCTGACAAAAGTTTTGTCACAAATGTTTTTTCGGGTTTAACTTTTTTGTGACTTGACCAAATTGGCTGATTTTTTGATATGATAGATTCATATGGTTGTAGATTATTTTACAAATTTCCGCTTGTGATTACGATGATCCGTTTTGCAGTGAAAAGCGTTTATCGTAAAACGCGTAGCTCAAAGATATTACGCACTTTTCTTGCACTGCATTTTTAAATAATTTTTTAAAGTTCAATTATATTTTTTTTTCATAATTTATTGAAAATGGCAGTAATTGGCAACATTTTAGAGATGACTCCACGTAAAGAAACTCCAATTGCCACCCTGCAAGCTGTTATCAATATGAGGGAAAACGGAATGTGTGGTACCGAAATTGCCATGGTAATTTAAACCAAATTTTGCTACTATAACATTGTAAACACTGATTCACATAAAATATCAAAAAATCAGCCAATTTGGTCAAGTCACAAAAAAGTAACGGTTCATTCTGCAGAAATCCAGATAAATAATTGGAAGGAAATTCTTTATTAGTATTCATCGTCCATATAGAAGATTGTTCATCGTTCATATCTTGACGTTATGAAATTTCTAAACATGTACTTTTAAAGAGTTCATAGAGTATAAACAAAACTATTATATATATTTTTTTTTTTCGTAATAAGTTGTAACCTTTAAAGTAACATTTCGGTTCATCCACGAAGCAGATAATGTAATGAGTGTTGCTCTTCTTTGTACTGAATAGAAACTATTTTATGTTTCACATGAACCATCATTTATTTTAATGTTTGTTCGGGCAATAATTTTTGATAAAACTGAAACTAATGTGATAAGAGTTACTTGAAAAAAAGATTGCATTTAAAAAATGCATTTTTGAGAGATTAAAATGGGCGATGTTATGCACTAAAAACATTATTATTACCCAGAAATTATGATGCACCCCAACTTGTATGGTAAAAGAATGAGCTCAGTAAGCATGCTCAAATTTAACTTTTTAGAAAGACATTAATATTTTTAGATAGTTTAAGACACGCTTAATTAAAGGGCAAATCAAAACCTTTCCCTTATAGAGAACTAAAAGTTTCCATACACGTTTAAAAATCGCAAAATCGCAATTTCGATTTGGGGTGTATGATGTAATACACTTTCAGCTTTTCAAAAAGTTATCCAACTATCAAGACATTTCCAACATTAATTGATTAAATAATTCTATAGCAGAATCTGCAATTTCTTGGATTTACAGTTGAACTCCACTGCCACGAGCCTCGTTACAAAAGACACACCTTTTATATTTATTATTTTTTCAATATTTTCATTATTAATTATTGTTTAACAGAAGAATTAGTTTAAATGTTATATATTGTTCTGAAAAAATATATAATAGTTTAGTTTATACTCTTCTGTTAAAAAATAATTAATAAATGCTGTTATGTATTAATAATAATTATTAATAATAACAATAATAATCATAATAACAATAAACGAGGCTAGGTGACGAGGTAAAAGCTGGAATAACAGTATGAATAAAAACAAAAGACAGTCTGACAATTTGAATGGACTAGGTTAGATGTGCAGTTGAAATTGGCGGCAGTTTAAAATGACCACGCGAAATGTCATCCTGGTCGAGCCGCGATAAAACATCACAACAAATACAATATTGGAAATAAATAAATTCCAGGTAGTGCTCTCTCTCGTGCAAATGGTACGAAGTCTTTTGTGAAGCGGCGCGGTTTCGTGGCAGTGGAGTGCAGTTGATTCAAAACAAATCCTTATATGTCTGTAAATATCAGATAAGAGAGGTAATTTTTGGATCCTGAAGGTTCCCCATGATGAAAACTTTTCACGGTGATAGCTGTAGACACAAAACACTGGAGGGGAGTGTTGTTATAAGTCGGTGTGAAGAAATACTCTTCTCAATTAACCTACATACTTTTTATATTTTTTGGTTCACCCTAATATTTGATATTCTCCTACTAAACTCTTCCCAAAGGGGCAGAACCACCACGGTTGGATTGGGAGCTCCATAAAGATTCTAAAATATAATTCTTCAGTAAGATAATGTGTTTATCGAAATGACAGGTT
Organism: Caenorhabditis plicata; assembly: GCA_963931815.1. NCBI lineage: Eukaryota > Metazoa > Nematoda > Chromadorea > Rhabditida > Rhabditidae > Caenorhabditis > Caenorhabditis plicata. The sequence goes on from OZ007491.1 coordinate 7,224,465, forward strand.
TTGTTTAAATTGTGTTATTGATTTAAATTTGGTGTGCCCTAGCGGGTTCTTCGGTTCGCATCTGACACCAGAATCTAGATAATGTCATCAGCAACGAGCTTATGAACTTGTTTTTAATCTCTTAGTTAGTTCGTTTTGAATTTAAGTGAACTTTACACGAACTTTTTTTTCGATCTCTTCGGTTCGGCACTCTGAGCTTGGAGACAACCTATGATAGTTATTATCAAAATATAAGAACTTGACAACTCCAATTTTATTTTTATAAAAAATAAAAGTAATAAATCTGATTTAATCTAGAAATTTTGAGTAAATATTATGAAAAAAAGAGAAATTATTAACATAAAGTGAATATTTGTTTCATGATCTCTTTGAGACCATTGAAAATAATTCTAAAATGTTGACTTTCAATTTTTTGGGTATCTACAATCTTCTAAATATTCGTTAAAGTATCTTCTAGTTAGGAAAACATTCGGTTTCTTGTTTCTAGAAATTTTACGATCCTCTTTTTTACTCAATGTTAGCTTCTAGTGACAATCAAGCAGAAAAATTCCATTTATCATTTCTGACGTTTAATTTATTTAAAAAAATTTGGCTTTTGGACAAGTTCCATCTGAGAACGGTGCTCAGAATTTAATAAAATATTATCAAAATCTGAGAAATTGACAATTAAAATTTTATTTTTATAAAAAATAAAAGTAATAAATCTGACGTGATCTAGAAATTTTGAAGAAATATAATGAAAAACAGAGAAATTTTTAAAATAAATTGAATATTTATTCACGTTCTCATTAAGACCATTGAAAATAATTCAAAAATGATAAAATCAAACTATTCATATTCTTAGATTTTGATAATAACATAATATAAAATTTAGGTTTCTTATAAAACTTATAAATTTGTAACCCAATTTGTGCTCTTTGTAATTCATTGAATAAAGAATGAAATATAATATATAAAGTCGAATAATAGATTAAAAAATCTCAGTTTTTTACCCTATATGATAATAACAGAAACATTAAAATTGGTTTAACTTTAATGAATAGAATAAAGTTTAATAAAAATTAAACTATTTGGTTTGACGACAAAGGTAACACCCATTCCTTGATGCCCCTTGAATTTGTCAATCGAACACATTTAAACTATTTACATGTAATTCTGTTTGGAGTGCATTTTTTTCTAATTTTGATAAATTTGGTATTATTTCTTGGAAAATCTTATTTCTTCTTTCTTTTCTTAATTATCATGTTCAAAAGTTTTCTATACAATTTTAAACAACGTATTAATTTTAAAATGACAATTTAGGGCTGCAATATACTTAGGTCGAGACAGAAATGAAAATTTTAGATAATCTTTGTACAGGTAATTCTATTAGCTCTAGAAATCAGTTTCCGCGTTTTTTAAATGAATATTAAACTATTGAAAACGGGACAAACTTGAAATCAACACTTTTATTCCAAATAATTTCTTAATGCCAGTGATGCCAGAGTCATAATTGAAGTGTTCTTTTTTTGGCCACAGTCCATTCATCTAGCCATTTTTTTACGTTTATCTCGAAAGCGCTGCTCCATTGGATAATATGATACGGGGCGACGTCCGGAGAGTAGAGCGGATGCGGTAAGACATCCCATTGGAAGTCTTTCAGAGTATCCTTCGCCGCTTTAAACAATCTAAGATTCTTGGGAAAACTTTGAAGATTAACTTAAAAATTTGTTTTAACTTTCACCTTGAAATTGATAAAATACGTTTAAATTATATTGTCCTTTTCAGAGTCCTAATGGAAGAGGAAAAAATTAGAAAAAATGAGGTTCTCGTTTGGACGGCCATCTTCTAATCTCTCATCAATAAAAATGGATAACACCCATTGCACACCAAACTGTATGGTTATAACATGAGCTCAGTAAACTTGCTCAAATCTAACTTTTTAGATATTAATATTGTTAGGTAGTTAAAGAACAACTTGTCGCAATTTTCAAGAATACTGTTTTCTAGAAAATCCGTAAATACTTTAACACGCTATTAAAAATCGGAAAATCACTATTTCAATTTGGCGTGCCCATTGAAGAGGAATAGACGAAAAAGTGGTTTGTGGCCGTGTGACCGTCCATCCGACACTATCATGTTTTCTTAATTTTTTCCTCTTCCATTAGGCCGATATCTGAAACCGATATCTGAAAAGGACAATAGAAAAATACCTTTGTTGCTGACGCGTTGCAAACGATCCAGCAAATCCAAAGTTCAGACTTTAGAACGATATAATTAATCGCTCTAAAGTACACTTTAATTGTTGCAAATATAATTAATTACCACGAAATTCTTTTCTCTACCTAGACGACAATAAATCACCTATTTCTTGAACGTACATTGACCACGCCACTAATACATAGCGCTTTAAATGGAAATGAATATTTTTCAATATTTGAACGTGCCTCATTAATTTACACGTTTTATTTTCATGTTTCTTGATACGTCACTTTCTTCCAGCCGGTCTTAAACTACCAAAAACATGCGCTTCCTGCCGAAAATTGCAATATGAGCATCATTTCTGAGTCACCAGCTTAACCATACAATTTGCGGTGTACATAGTATTACAGCCCTTATGTAATTCCATCAAATTGGGTCTCGGTCTCTGTTCTTCCCGAATCACCTGCCAAGCTTCCCACAGTATGTTCTCCTTCCATCAATAAGCTTAGGCACTGTGTTTTATATAAACTGTTATATATTCACTGTTAAATGTCAGTAAACAATCTTGTTTTTGGTGTTTCCGCCAAAATCGTACGCACTTCTCTTGTAGTCCGGCACGAGCCAAAGATTCACGTGGGGCATCATTGACAATGGGATGAGCTCAAACGTTATTTTCATTTAGCGTGCGCCGAGATAATCTGTGAAACGTTTATAGCAATACCATTTTTCCTGACAAACTTTTCGAATATCACGTTCAATTTATAAACGTGTATGGAAGTTGTTACGTCTTTATTACATATAATTTGAAAGACAATTTGACGTCAAAGGAAAACGAAATGCCTACGTTTAAATAAGATTTTAATTGCCATGGCCATGGTGATTCTCTTCGAAAACTATTCAATAAAATAAAGTTTTTGTCATAATATTTAACGTAAGCACAATTACTGGACTAATTCTTAAAGTATTCCATTTGGTGTTAAATTTAAATAGTCGCGTCTTAAACTATCTAAAAATATTAATTTATTCTCAAATGTTTAGATTTGAGTACGTTTGTTGAGCTCATTTTAATACCAGACCCGCTGGCGTGCAGGTGACTCGCAAAGAAAACGTAGTTTTCCAGTATAATTTTTAAGAGCGAAAATAAATTTCTGAAAGAAAATCTCATAAAAAAATTTTTTAATGTCATTATTATTTTGTTACAATTATAAATTAAATTAAATATGCCATTTGACTGTGCAAGTGTAATTTGATAACTAACAAGAATGTAAGTATTGTAAGAATAAAATTTAATCATCATTGTTCTGTAATTAACAGCGTATTATAGAAAATAGTTCTCTAAATCACTTATAAACCATATAATGCTACGAAATTTCTCATCAGCTAATATATCCAATAAACAGCAACAAATAAATACAATTTGAACAACACTCAGTTACAAACAAAATGTTTTCTTTGATTTCCATCAGCAGTTATCCATTTTCCCGATGAGATCAGTTGTGCTACGTATAATTGATTCTCAAACGGATAACCAGGCGCAAAGTTCAAAAATGTGTTCTCCGAGTCAAATTGTTCATCAAACCATTTCCATTGGTTTTGGTTGTGATGGAGTCCAATCCAAAATGAGCCATAATATGAAGAGAATTTTGAAACGGCTGTTGCTAAAATTCTCAGAATATACCAAAAATATAAATTTGTCATACATGATACAGAGTTGGCAATTGTGGCCGAGTTGATGGTCGCAAGGGAAGTGTAATGTTCACGGCAATATTGTTGAGCTTCAAGTGGGGTGAGAAGTTGATTGATGAAATAGAAACATCTAATAGGAATATTAATAGCGTGAGAAAGGAAGAAATGTTTAGAATTTACCTGTCATTGATAAATAAATCGGTGGTATTCTTTGAACAGTTTGTTTTCTTTGCTGAAAATGATAAAATTAGATTTTGTGAGCAGTGCCAACTATTAATTGCTGTGATGAGGAATTTCGGTCACTCATCACACTCTCATAGCCATGTGCTAGGGTTGTTACAACCATGGATACGATATTCGCAAAGCAGGCACAGACCGAAGACACGCGAACATACACTATGGGACAGGACCTCTTGGGGTCTCGCCTCGATGTGAGTTGTGAGCAATTCCTATTTCCCTAGTTCATCTATTCTCGTGTATTCTGTATTCTATTATATTTCACTAATAAATATTATTAATAGATTGAGTGCTATCGAATCAGTCATGGTTCCCTCTTGCTGGTTCCAAGTAGTTTACATGCGTCTTAACTCCTAACATATACTCTTCGGGTCGCTCTAATATAAGGAGAGTAGGGGTTAAGTCGTAAAATGTAAGGGGGTAATTATTATAGTAGTTTATTCTATTGTTTCGTCTTAGATAATAAATAATTAAATACTGTTTTTGGTCATGAGAAAGAAAACAAGAAAAATACAGCCTCGATGCGGACGACCAGCAGAATTAGACGAAGAGCATCTGAAGGCAATATTGAAGGAAGATGTTCGCCAAACAAGTCCTTCGACTCCCGTTTAGAAGAGAGTCCAAACAACTTATTATTCACAAAGAAGAATCAAAGAAAGCACAATAACCCGCCAAAAGACAAAAATTGTCAGAGTTATGTGCAAGAAAAGGCAAGCCTTCTGTCGATGCCTTACCACAATTTTGATGTCCAACTGGATCACGTCACTCGAATGAGCATCTAGATCTTTTACAAGTTTTCTCTTTAGTGCAACATTAGCTCAAAGAAGCACATAAAGTTTTTGACTTGCTGGGCTTCTTTAAATTAAAAATTTAAACTTACATGGTATCATTTAAAAGTTTTAAGAGAGAAAAGCTCTAATTCGTGCGCCACGGAGAAACGAAGAAGCTTCACAAAACCACGCTAGGAGCGATTTCCTAGCCTTACGTAGAACAACAGGAATAAAACCGTACTCATTGGCCCATTCTAGAAAACAATCTTAAGAAATACATGCCCCCGCAGAAGAAAATCAGATCGTCAAAGAAATCTAACAAGACAAGTATAAAAGGTCAAAATCTCAGATTTTAATGAAACTTGCAAAAAGATTAGTTTTGGGTCAAAACGTATCCATTTGCGACAGTGTCATCGTTGCTGTGATTCTCAATTTTTAAAATGAAAACCACACAAACGGAAATCTGATTGTTGGAGAAGAAAAATAATGATCGGAGGGGTATTAAGATTTCAAACCCATTTTTAAGTACGTTAAAAATTTTTGGCGAGCTGAAATTTGTTGTGCATACGTTTGACCCAAAACAAATCTTTTTGCCAAGTTTCATCAAAATCTGAGATGTTTTCCTTTTATCCTTCCCTTGTAAGTAATTAATCAAGTCTCCATTAATATGCAAAATACGGCTGGAAATCTTCTTTCAGTTTCATCGGGTACTATTCTAGGGATCAACTCTAATGGTATTTTGCGGTTATATCTTTAAATAGAAAAGGTGCTAGTTTTTTCCACATATAAGTGTTGTTTTACACTAGTATAAAACGACATTTCGTTTTTGCCAACCTAATATCTAATAGCACACCAAATCAAAATAGTTCAAATCAAAATGTTCGATTCAATAATAACGCGGCATTGCGAGAGGGGGTATGGTCGAGAGTTTAGTAATGATATGGGTATCAAAACATTCGTAATTTTATGCCTAACAAACTGAAATGTTTTTTTTTTAATAAAAAATTAAAGTCCTTAAAAGATATTTAGAAATTTCGATATTTTTTTTAATTAAATAAAAAAATTGTTATTCACAATGATATATATTGAATCATATATTAAAAAATTCTCCATGTATTACTCTATATAATTATAACAATAAAAATTTAAAACATAATTGTAAGTTGATTGTTTTTATTAATAAAAAAAATTAAATTAAAATAAAACATAATAAAAGGCCACACCCCTCAGCAGTTAATACGCGATCGCATTGAATCGAACACATAATTTTGAGTGTAATAGTTTCTAACTTACGCAATGGCTTCTTCTTATTATCATATTCGCAAACATAATTGAATGTTTTATCTGAATCCATCGATTCCCATTTTCCATCAGATACCCGTGCTGATATATAATTTTGATTCTCGAACGGCTGACCTGTAAAATTTAATTATTACAACCAGTTTTCAGCGAGCACTACAATAAATATTTTAAGATCAAGTAAGAATAATTAAGTCAGCCAATTAATTAAGCTCATAATTAAGATAAAAGTCAAAATTTATTATATAACACCCAAATGAAGATCACCGGCGATATTTTATTAGTTTCTTACAGTGATGGTCATAAAGATATGAACAAATGGTTTTTTGAGCATAACTTTTTTCATATTCATCCAATCAGTCTGAAATTTTCCCGGTAAATGCATAACATTGTTACGCAATAATGCAGAAAAGCAAATTGCAGCATAATTATATAGTCGTCGCCAAATTCGATTACCACCGCAAAATGTGGCGCACTTAAATATTATTTTTTATTTAATTTTTAGGATTATTATTATTTTCCAAAATTATTCCACTATTTAAACAACATCTATAACATATTCTTCAATTTATTTAAGCTATAACAGTACATAACGAGCATAAACAAGAATATTATCATAAAAATTAAATGGAAAAATAATATTTAAAAAAGTGCGCCACACTTTGCGGTGGTAATCGCATTTGGCGACGACTATATTTTATTTGAATTTGTGAACAGAAAAAATTAGAAATTGATTTTCAGACATGGGTTAAGCCATAGGAGACAAAAACGTTTCTCTTGACATCAAAAAAGCCGTCGTAAGAGGGGATGAACGAGGAATAAAAAATAGAGCTCATTCTGTGCAGTTTAAGATCACTAAATCCACGGTTTCCTCAATTATCAGAAAATTTAGGTAAGATTAAAAAGTGTTTATTTGTTATAATGAATTATTTAAAAAAAAACCTGTGTTGGCTCTAAACCGCCTGGGAGGCCTCGTGGAACCACCTACAGCATGGAAAACAATACCATAAAAACATCCAGAAAGGATCCTAGGAGAAACTCATTAAACATCCAACAGATCCAGCACCATCTAGAAGAACCATCAGAAGATGTCTCCAAGCAGAAAGACTCCACGGACGCCGTCCAGTTCGCTAACCACTCATTAGTGAGAAATACCGGAAAGCTAGAATTGAGTGGGCGAGCTCATCTCAACTGGAGTCGTCATGATTGGGAAAACACATCTGGTCCGACGAATCCAAGTTCAACCTGTTCGGTAGTGATGGAAATGTATGGATTATCTTCTTCCAACATGCATGGTGTGGGGCTTCTCAGCGAATTCTATGGGACCGCTGAGATTTATTCATGGGATAATGGATTGATTCCAATACGAATACATTCCGGAGAACCCAATGAGACCATGGGAACTGGCAAATGTGGATCGTGTTACCGTCTTTCAACAAGACAACGGCCCAAATCTTACATTTCTCCATGTGCGCAATTGGTTCCAATGTCGCCATGTGGATGTCAGGCGGTTATTGATGCAAAAGGCTTCGCAACTAACAAGGGAAGTCACTTTAGCGTCCCTTTGAGAATTTGCTGAAACTTGGACCATTGATTCAGGTGCGCTGATTCCAAATCCGTTTTCAAAATCAGCGCAATATTTCTCTGAGCCGAGATATAAGCCGTCAAAGTCCATTTTTTGATGTGCTCATTGATGTGCATTAACCACAAAATGTCCGACACAAGTAATAGCTTAATTATATAAGACGAGCAATTAGCATGAGAAGTGTGGCAGCAGCAGCGAGTGGACGGAGCAATTTGAACGGTATAGTGATCATGGTTGGTTATTGCATTGTGTACAGTATTGTTAACGTTTCAAGTTGCTATGCAAGTTGAAAGTTTATTTAATTCGTATTTTGAAAATTTTTTCATTTATTGCATATTTTGAAAAAAATTTTATTCTGTTCCACAGTTTAAAATAAAATAAAATAAAATTTAGCAAAATTAACTTTTCATTGAAAAATAAAAATAAATTTTAGCATCACATATGAACATCAACTACAAAAAGATTATAGCTAAAAACTTCTACAATTCAGACATGAAATAAAAGATAGTATCTATATATATATATATAAGCGAAATCAGGAAGAAACAAGAATTGTGCCGATTCTTTAAATTTTTATGGTCGTTGTACATTGAACCGATCTCATGGCCATGGTGAAGGTGAAAAATTTGCCACCATACATGTGAGTGCGTTTAGTATGGTGATAATCACCAAAATTTTTTTCATGAATTACTTTTAAAATATTGGCCCCGCAAGCTAATTTAAGCGGTGATGCACCCCTTACCTTGAGCCACCTCGTATAAACACATTTGCACGCCTTCCTTTGTTGCTTGCTCTACCCATATCAAGGGATGTCAGCCATACATTTTCTCAAACATATCTGTGATACAAGATGTACCATTTTTTTCTATTATAAATTTCTATTTATGGAATTGAAAAAAAAATTGAAAAAAATAAAAATTGAAAATTGAATCCTGTTGATTAAATTAGCTCGAGGGACCAATATTTTTGACGTAATTTATGAACCAAGCATTTTAACTGTCTCCAAATTTTTTGATAACTTTTTTAATCCTTCGAAAATTCATACTTCAGGTATTGCTGAATCACTTGAACTTTTCAGTATTCAGTAAACTTGTTACAGTGCTTCAAACGATGATGGTAACCCTTACCTTGAGCTACAAAGTAGAAATATATTTGCACGGCTTCCTATGTTGCTAGCTCAATTCCATAAATTTTTACTAGAAAAAATGGTACATCTTGTATCACAGATATGTTTGAGAAAATGTATGGCTGACATCCCTTGATATGGGTAGAGCAAGCAACAAAGGAAGGCGTGCAAATGTGTTTATACGGGGTAGCTCAAGGTAAGGGTTGCATCACCGCTTAAATTAGCTTGCGGGACCAATATTTTAAAAGTATTGTCCTTTTCAGAGATCGATGCCTAATGGAAGAGGAAAAATATTAGGATGGACTGATGATCTCGTTTGGACGGTCTCTCTTTTTAGACGGCCATTCTTTTTTACGAAATTATGGGCAGCACATATTTAAGAGAAATTGAGAAAAATGTTTTTTATGGCCCCATCATTTTCTCTTCTTTTATTACTCTTCCATTAGGCATCGATCTCTGAAATGAATAATAGATATTATTCATTTCAGAGATCGATGCCTAATGGAAGAGGAAAATTTTAGGGGCAATTTCTGTTATCTATTTTTTGATGACAAAAATGAAAAGTTTAATTTAAAAATGAAAATGGATGAAATTAAAATATTGATGACAAACAAAAGAGGAAGAGACGTGATGGCCTCAGTGGCCGTGTGGCTGCCTAAACAAGACCTTTGCCCCGCCCCTAAAATTTTCCTCTTCCATTAGGCATCGATCTCTGAAATGAATAATAATTCATGAAAAAAATTTTGGTGATGATCATCATACTTAACACATTCACATGTATGGTGGCAAATTTTTCACCTTCACCATGGCCATGAGATCGGTTCAATGTACAACGACCAGAAAAATTTAAAAAATCGGGAAAATTATTGTTTCTTCCTGATTTCGCTTATATATATATATATATAGATACTATCTTTTATTTCATGTCTGAATTGTAGAAGTTTTTAGCTATAATCTTTTTGTAGTTGATGTTCATAAGTGATGCCAAAAAAATTTTGAATTTTTCTATTGAAAGTTAATTTTGTTAAATTTTATTTTCTGTTATTTTAAACTCTTGAACAGAATAAACATTTTTCCAAAAATTTGCAACAATTGAAAAATTTTCAAAATACGAATTACATAAGTTTTCAACTTGCATAGTAACTAGAAACATTACTGCTGCTGCCACACTTCTCATGCTAATTGCTCGTCTTATATAATTAAGCTATTACTTGTGTCGGACATTTTGTGGTTTATGCACATCAATGAGCACATCAAAAAATGGACTTTGACGGCTTATATCTCGGCTCAGAGAAATATTGCGCCGATTTTGAAAACGGATTTGGAATCAGCGCACCTGAATCTATCAATGGTCCAAGTTTAAGCAAATTCTCAAAGGGAAGCTAAAGTGACTTCCCTTGTAAGTATTGAACTTGTTTTTCATTCTCTCACCTATTTCATTTAAGAATTTGACATTTTTCCTTCTGAATGACGCTTTTTGCGATTTTCGGGTTTTTCGAATAAATTTTTATTTTTTCGTTAATTTTTGAAAAGATTGTCGAATTTTCAGAACAATCACAATTACCGTTAAATCAATTTGACAAATATTCAGACTGATCGAATGAATATGATAAAAGTTATGCTCAAAAAACCATTTGTCCATATCTATATGGCCAGCACTGATACACAGAAAACCGGGAACGACCCGTTAACCGACGACGATAGTGATTTGCACAAAAATAACGTCAGATTAGCCGTAATTCTCGATTGAGCATTGGTTTGCCAGTCATTCCCGCCTGATAAACGCGAGGTAGCGTAAAGAAGGATACTGGTTTTGGTCACAAGACTGTTGTTTATTTTATTATTTTTGGGTTACGTTGTTATTACTGAATCGTTTAGAAAAACTTTATCATTTAACGCCAAATGGAAATGCCAATTCACACGCATTTTATTATTTTCCACGTGTAAACTAAAAGCTAATCTATCTTACAAGAGGCAGATTTTGTCCAAATAAGTCCAAAAGTCTTACCTGGAGCCCAATTCGTAAAATTCATCCTAAATCCATTTGCCGTAATGTAATAATCTTGATTCGACACTCGATGCCCGCCAATCCAATAGGACAAGTAGTTTGAGCCGAATCTTGTAACCGCCAATGCTTTAAATATATGTCATTTTTAATAATAGATCATAAATGAATTTACATGATATATAAGATGCCAAAAATGAGCTATCAACAGAGATTATATCCATGTTCTTTGAACGGCAACTAGCGACGGCTTCCATGTAGGATTTCTTTGATTGAGAGAAGTCATAGCACCTACAATATTTTGGAAAATTGAAATACAGTATATAATATATAAAAAGCATTTTTTGCTACAGTACCATAAAGGAATCCTTTAATTTTTTTCAAATATATCTTGAAACCCAGGTTAATAGGCCAAAAAACCTGAAGCCTTTGAGATACTGTAGCTTTTGGAGAAAATAGTGTCAAATTAATTCAGAAATCAAACTGAACTTGCGCACGCCAACTGCTATGATAATAAAATGAGCTCAGTGAGCGCGGTCAAATCTAATTTTCTATGAAGTTGTTAAAATTTTCTAAAAAATTTTAAGATAATCCTAGTTAAATTGCTGTAAAAACGTTTTTGCCACAAAGACGCAAGAATTTTCTGGAAAGCTTATTCATCGGAATATGGTCGGAGCGTATAGAAAAATAGAAATTCAATACAAAAAACAGAGTTATTCTTGTTTTCCTTTTAAGAAAATAAACATTTATCTTTCGGAAAATCATAAAATAATAATAATAATATCTATAAAAATATTAATTTAACTTACTTGTCATTAATCTTAACGTCATCATTATTGCAGCAATTCACAAGAAGCACGTAAGACAATGACAGTATAAGAATATTTAGCTTCATCAGTCAATTTGATTTATTACTTGACTCCTTTGACAGATAAAATTCAATTACAATGAAGATTCACCTTTTATAAAAATTTCAACGTTCCGTTATCAGTGAAATTGTGTATATTTGCACGAAAAAATCTTGTAATCAGAGTTATGACACTAACTTGAACAAAGTATTAAGATAATGAAGAGTTATGTAGGTTATATTTTATTTACAAACAACTGATTATGTATAATAATCCTCGCAAAAAGGACTTTTCTTATCAAATCTTATGCTAATACCGTATAATTTTATATTATTCATAACGAGGACGAGAGTTCAATTGCCCGCAAAGTGTTCGTTAAATATTTAGAAACTGGTCTTTCTTTCTGGGCATTCTTTGAACGTTTTTTTATCAATAAAAGTATGTAGGTTAAATCAGAAGATTATGTCTTCACCATTTTGTTGGTGGTCAGGACTCTTGTACAGTTGCGGTTTTAAGAAACATATATTATTTATAAATGTACTTGTTATATATATAAACATCTAAAAGATTAAACCGATGCACAGCCGAGCACATTGTTCTAGCCCCTATTGGTGCGCAAAGGGGTTGCTCGGAATTCCATCTTCCATTTTCCGGTTCACGTTAAAAAATTGATTTCCGTGCAATCTAAAATGTGTAATGGCACGGTGCCGGAGAGGAACCAATTCGATGAAGAATCATCTTACTATGTTCCACACACTTTTTCTTCAGTTGTAAGCAATTGGAAACTTGATTACTTCTATTGTCCGTCGTCATTCCAACAGTGTCGAGATCATACTTGGGAAAGGCCGGCCCGCATTTTTGATTTTGCGGCCCTGGCCCGGGGCCGGCCCTAAAATTAAACAACTTTTAAGTTTTTTTTCCTTACTTTTTTAATTATTTATTTTTTAAAATATTATGTGTGTTTTTCAATTTTGTAAAAATATTTATTGTAATATAAAATATCAGCAAATAAACCAATAATTTTATATTATTTTACACTTTTTTCTTAAAACAAACATACTTAAATCCACAATTAAAATATTAACCTCAAAATTTGATCGAACAGCTAACGCTACGTGATAAGAATGAGAAACTGTTTGGCGTTAGTCACAGTTTGAACTTGGTAGCTGAAAGGGCTGTCAATCCACTAAATCGTCATCTTGCTGATTTGATGGAATCAGATATTAGTCTACTTGAACAAGTGCAGAAAACAATTTCTGATGCTTATCAAGTAGCGTTAGCTGTTCGATCGAATTTTGAGGTTAATATTTAAGTGTACGGTTTTAAAAAATAAATTATTTTAAGATTTGCAACAATCTTGCAAAACTTCCATCGATGTCCGTTGAAACTCGATGGATGTCATCCTTACGAGCGGTTATTGAAATCGATTCAATGAGAGATGAATTAATTTTACAAATGCATCTTTTCTCTCCTTCCGCCAGATCAGCATTAGATAGGCTAACATCTTCCCAATTAAAAATTGTGAAGTCAATGATATTCGTTTTGCGCAAAAGAGCGTTTGCGAAACAACGTTCTCGAAAATGTCTTATATGTTGGATAAAAGAAGAACTCGGTTAAGTTATGCAAATGTGGAACATATAGTTTTGTGCTCTCAAATTCTTGATTTATTTCCTGTTTTAAAAAGAAATTATGTTGCCAACTTTACCGGGCCGGAGGGCCGGGCCAGGGCCGAGGGATCGCGGGCCGATAAAATTAAAAATTTGCGGCCCGGCCCCAAATTTCCCAAGTATGGTTGAGATGCGAACCAACTCTCTCCAGGATTTTCGGCTTCGCCTTGCTAATGTTGACCAAACCGCAACCATAAAGCAACGCCGGGACAATCTCGAGTCGTTTCAAAAACTCCCCATCAACACGAAAACCTTCAGCGTTTTCCACACTCTCACTCCAATGCCACGAACCTGCGCCGCATTGCAAAAGACTTAGCATCAACACTACCTTCTATTGTCCTTTTCAGATATCGGTGCCTAATGGAAGAGCAAAAAAAAGATGAAAAAATGATAGTCTCGGATCACAAACGACGTTTTCGTCAATTCCTCAGCAATATGTGCTGTCCATTATTTCGTTAAAAAATGGCCATCCAAACGAGAACCTCATTCCATCCTAATGTTTCCCTCTCCCATTAGGCACCGATCTCTGAAATGGGCAATATCTTATTATTATTTTTTTCAATATTTTATTTATTTATTGTTTTTTAGCCGAAATGTTACTTTAAAGGTTATATCTTGTTACGAAAAATATTATACACTAGCTGACAAAAGTTTTGTCACAAATGTTTTTTCGGGTTTAACTTTTTTGTGACTTGACCAAATTGGCTGATTTTTTGATATGATAGATTCATATGGTTGTAGATTATTTTACAAATTTCCGCTTGTGATTACGATGATCCGTTTTGCAGTGAAAAGCGTTTATCGTAAAACGCGTAGCTCAAAGATATTACGCACTTTTCTTGCACTGCATTTTTAAATAATTTTTTAAAGTTCAATTATATTTTTTTTTCATAATTTATTGAAAATGGCAGTAATTGGCAACATTTTAGAGATGACTCCACGTAAAGAAACTCCAATTGCCACCCGGAAAGCTGTTATCAATATGAGGGAAAACGGAATGTGTGGTACCGAAATTGCCATGGTAATTTAAACCAAATTTTGCTACTATAACATTTTAAACACTGATTCACATAAAATATCAAAAAATCAGCCAATTTGGTCAAGTCACAAAAAAGTAACGGTTCATTCTGCAGAAATCCAGATAAATAATTGGAAGGAAATTCTTTATTAGTATTCATCGTCCATATAGAAGATTGTTCATCGTTCATATAACTTGACTAAACATTTCTAAACATGTACTTTTAAAGAGTTCATAGAGCATAAACAAAACTATAATATATATTTTTTTCGTAATAAGATGTAACCTTTTTTTATGTTTCACATGCACCATAATTTATTTTAATGTTTGTTCGGGCAATAATTTTTGATAAAACTGAAACTAATGTGATAAGAGTTATTTGAAAAAAAGATTGCATTTAAAAAAATGCATTTTTGAGAGATTATAATGAACGATGTTATGCACTAAAAACATTATTATTACTCAGAAATTATGATTTAATACACTTTCAGCTTTTCAAAAAGTTATCCAACCATCAAGACATTTCCAACATTAATTGATTAAATAATTCTATAGTTAAGAGAAAGAGAAAAGGGAGAAAGAAATTTTAAGAAATATAACAAAATAAAAATAAATTGAATATTTGTTTCACATTACCATCGAGACCATTAGAATTTGGGCTCGATATATAAAGTATGAAATTCTGCGGTTTCGGTTTCGACAGGAACCAACTCGATAACGCGTCATCCATTATTATTACTAAAAAATTATGATTTAATACCGTTTCAGCTTTTCAAAAAGTTATACAACTATCAAGACGTTTCCAACATTAATTGATAATTCTATAGCAGAATCTGCAATTTCTTGGATTTACAGTTGAACTCCACTGCCACGAAACCGCGCCGCATTGCAAAAGACTTCGCACCAGTTTCACAAACACTACCCTTTATATTTATTTTTTTCCAATATTTTCATTATTAATTATTGTTTAACAGAAGAATTAGTTTAAATGTTATATATTGTTCTGAAAAAATATATAATAGTTTTGTTTATACTCTTCTGTTAAAAAATAATTAATAAATACTGTTATGTATTAGTAATAATTTATTAATAATAACAAATAAATAAATAACAATAAACGAGGCTAGGTGACGAGGTAAAAGCTGGAATAACATTATGAATAAAAACAAAAGACAGACTGACAATTTGAATGGACTAAGTGCGCGAGAAAAGTTAGATGTGCAGTTGAAATTGACAAAACAGTTTTTAGTAAAATTTAATTAAGCGTGTCTTAAACTATCTAAGAATGTTAATATCTTTCTAAAAAGCTGTATTTGAGAACGTTTACTGAGCTCATTATTCTACCATATAAGTTGGGGTGCAAATAGAATATTGATAATAAGTAAATTCCAGGTAGTGCTCGTGCAATTGGTACGAAGTCTTTTTGCGAAGCGGCGCGGTTTCATGACACTGGAGTTGCAGTTGATTCAAAACAAATCCTTATATATCTGCAAATATCAGACAAGAGAGGTCATGTTTAGCACCAGAAGGTTTCGCATGCTGATAGCTTTTCATTGTGATAGCTGTAGACACAAAACACTGGAGGGGAGTGTTGTTATTAGTCGGTTTAAAATACATCTAAAAGAGTTTGCTCCAAAGTTTCCATTAGTTTAATATCATTACTGAATTATTTAAACAATTTCACGTACATGAGTAAAAACCCCGTGTACAGTTTCAGTAAAAACTTCCAACTACTGCGTGAACACCAATTCCATTGTTATTTACCACTGTTTGCGCGATTCAACCGGTTCCATCAAGAACTCATTATTACTATTATTTATTTATCACCTAGTACTTGGCTGACTGTTTGTTAAGTAACAATTGCGAGAAAAAAATATTTGAAATTAGTTTTTCGTTAACTTCCGATTATTGTATATAAATGTGAGTTCATTGTGCATTTGAATTCATGATCATTTTGTTTCCAGACAATTATTCTCTTGCTTACATTGTTTCCATTTGTCTCTTCATTTAATTAATTAATTTCAATTTTGTTCTACAATAGAACAATTGTTTCCTTTCCTGGGAATGATAACAGATGAACATGTGATGACTGGCTTATTTATTAAGGTTAGGGTCTAAATGCGAACAGCGGAGCAAATAGTTCATTTCATCAGTTTATAATTGTTGCTTTTATCATTTTGTTATCATTATTTTTTAATTGTTGGAAAATTGACGATAAATTATGTGACTAAACATCAGATATGGGCGGAATTCCACCGTAGAAAATTATTTATTATTATTATTATTTAGTTTTTATTCATTGTTTCGAACTGTGCACAAAATAGAAAACATTTTGAGTGAAATGCATCTATCAAAAATAAAAATAAATTATTTGGAAAACTCACTTTCCAACTGAAATGTTAAGCTTATGACTGTAATACATATTTTGCCCATCTTAATTAACAAATGTATCGCCGGTATAACTTATAGGGGTGGTCTAAAACAAAGGCAGTTTATTGACTTCTAATCTGGCTGATGCGGAAGATGTTGTATGCCTTTATTACCTGCGTAATTAAACATTTATATGAATAATAACAAATCGGTATCACCGGCATTCCCCCTCTAGTGATTCTTTGAGTGATGTTGTATCGTGATTTGCTTCTTCAGCCTTTGCAATAAAAGACGCCAAATTTTAGAGAATGAATTGTAACGGCTTATGCCATATCTTGCAACGATGAATAGTAAAAAGACACAATGAAAATTTATATTTTTTTCAAAAAAACATTCAAAGCCACGTGTCACATTGGTGAATTCGAACGCATCGGTTGAGAACAAAACGCGCTTCGTCAACGGAAAAAAGCTTTTATGAAGAATTATTCAAATTGGGCAGTCCAGGTTTCCTCGCGCACCCCAGGACAAAGCGTGTCTAAACACTCATTTGGAGGCGCAGCCAATAAAGACACTAAGAGGATACAATTGATAAAATCAATGCACCTGTTTCTGCTAAAACGCAAGCCTTCTTGGCTCCATTTTAAAATTGCGTTTTTCAAATAAGGGACATAGTTTTCTATTGTTTTGTCCTGGAGTGCTCGCGACAATTAAAATAAATATAGAACTAAATTAAAGTCTCATAATTTTAATAAACGAAACCTTTGAATGCTCATTAGAGCTAAGGGCATTAAAATAAATTAAAATTGAAATAATAGGACATTTAAATCAATTTTGGAATTAAAAAAAAACATTTACAGTACGCTTAAGTGTTTTTAAGATTTTTCTGGTGAACGAAGCGCGGCGGACGCGTTCGAATTCACCAGTGTCAGTTTTCAAATGAAATCAGAAATGGCTGAATCAGTTCCACCAGAAGATATTTCGATGCAACCAAACGCCAAGATTGTCTTCAATGCTTCATATACACACTTATCAGATCAAGGTGATGAATTCATCTGCTCGTCGTATTGGCTTCGGAATCAAGACGACGAATATGAAGAGACTCGGAGTCGATCCACAATGTGGTGTGCTCGACCCAAGGGAAGCTCTTTTCATGGTTGTCTCGTGTGATGCTTTGGCGTTCGTGCAGAAAAATACCAACAATGACCGTATCACCATTGAATGGACCAACATTCCAGATGGTGCTGCCAAGCAATTCAGAAGGAAGTGGTTCGAAGAAAGAACTTTTTGGGCGTCTAAATAAACATTTAATTTTATGTCAATATTACATACACTAGCTGACAAAAGTTTTGTCACAAATGTTTTTTCGGGTTTAACTTTTTTGTGACTTGACCAAATTGGCTGATTTTTTGATATTTTATGTGAATCAGTGTTTAAAATGTTATAGTAGAAAAATTTGGTTTAAATTACTATGGCAATTTCAGTACCACGCATTCCCTTTTCCCTCATATTGATAACAGCTTGCCGGGTGGCAATTGGAGTTTCTTTACGTGGAGTCATCTCTAAAATGTTGCCAATTACTGCAGTTTTCAATAAATTATGAAAAAAATATAATTGAACTTTAAAAATTATTAAAAAATGCAGTGCAAGAAAAGTGCGTAATATCTTTGAGCTACGCGTTTTACGATAAACGCTTGTCATTATAAAACGGATCATCGTAATCATAAGCGGGAATTTGTAAAATAATCTACAACCATATGAATCTATCATATAAAAAAATCAGCCAATTTGGTCAAGTCACAAAAAAGTTAAACCCGAAAAAAACATTTGTGACAAAACTTTTGTCAGCTAGTGTATTTCTCTTAAAATATCTGTTGTAACTAAAATTTTCAATGTATGTCAGGTTTAAATGACTCTTCTGAGCCAAAGTGTTTTTAATCGATTTATTTGGCGTGTAAATATACAGAGTAACCAACGCCAAATGAAAAAAATAGTAAAAGAATAAAAATAGAAGCTGTAAGACAATATTTAGTAAAAATATTAATATTCTTGGATAGTTTAGAGTAAATCTGATAAAGTTGCGTGCAAATTGACTTTAAACGTGTAATATAATATAATTAATTGATAATTTTCCTCACCATTGGGCGTGGTACCGTCAATAAGATATACAATTAACTCCGATTCAACGATCTGGACATTATTAAATTATGACAGAATTTTCAGAACGGAACAATGTTCGATTTTTTACACTTTTAGCACGTCAACTTCTATGGTAAATCAATGAAAAAATTTAACTTTGTGGCAAGATATTAATATTTTTAGATAGTTTAAGAAAACCTTGTCAAAACTGTCAAAAACAATGTTACAAACTTAATAACAAACATTAATCCAGGCTAATTAATCAGAAAATTGATAATTCCATTCCAGAAAATTGATAATTTGCATATAATTCAGGTTGTCTAAAATGGATCACTGTTTAAACTTTTCATTTCTTCTTGCACTGATTTTGTAATTGAATAATGACCATTCCACTAAACTTATCATTTCCATAAAACTTTATTAGGTTTACAATAAAATAAAATACAAAAAACACATGTAATAAAACAAACTATTAGTTAATCTATTCAAAAACATCAATTAAAATGGATTTTTGGCAAAATGAACCTTCAACAATCAATATAAACCATCTCTATCTTGTACAAAACCTGTTTCTACGTGCCGTTGAACTCAATGGCCATTGAATCACAATTAAATCTTATTTTAAGTTTTAATTCCTTCTGTCAACTTCCTTATTTGTTTCCTTATCATTTGTTTTTTTTGGGAAAATTGTCGAAATTCATTTATTTAAAAGAGCAAAAGTATTCCAGGCATTACTCAAATGAAACTTTCAATTAACTATCAAATATATTTTGTATATAATTTTCTAGATTCTCAATTTCAATCTGACTAGATTTAATTCGTAATTTATCCAAGTTCAACACAATTTATTGTCTGCAAATGCATTTCCAAATGAATTGAATTGAAATGAACATCCATTGAACTTTGACACTAAAATTCCAGACAGACCCTTATAAATATTCAAATAATTGCCGTTCCAGGAAGTTGTCAATGTTTCAAAAAAATCAAAATAATAATCTTCCATTGTTTATATACATTTAAATTGGCGTTTTTTTTCAGCATGTTGTCATATCAAATGCTCCTCTTATCGTTTTTTGCCATTATCGATGCTCAATCAAGTTTACCGAGCACATCTGTTTCAAAGGATCCAAACACAGTTCTTGTCATATTTGGAACAAGGTAGCTGATGATAATGACAAGTTTGTTAAAGTTAGAAGATACTCTCTGAAAGGACTGTCTCATCATAGTATATCTCCAACCCATTCATTTCATTTTCTGATTCAATTGCGAACACCGATAAGAAAAATGAGTTTGAGTTTGTCTCGTTAATTTTAGAAAATGTTACTTACACAAAATGCTAGAATCATGGTAAATTCTTAAAACTCAAATTTTGTGGGTTTTAAATGGTCTTAATGCCTTTACGCTTTCACGACAAATGAATTCTTTAAAAGGGAACCTTACGTAGCACCCCAAATTGAATGGTTAAGTTGGGGAATCAGAAAAGCTGCTCATCATTTTTTTTTCGGCAAGAATAACATGTTTTTAGATAGTTTAAGACATGCTAGTAACAATGACGTTTAAAATTATATAAAAAATAATACTTGTAAATTATTAAGATACGTTTTAATATTGGTCAAATATTCATTTCGATTTGGCGTAGTTCTAGCATTTCGTCAAAATATAAAGCGAAAATGATATTTTAAGAGCAGCCTGATGATTTTACGTGTAAATTAGTTTTTAGCTTTTACGTGTAAATTAATTAAATCCGTTTATGCATTTCGAAATTTTCATGTTCATTTGACCTACGTCTTCATGAAAAAAAAGTTACTTGCAATTTTGAAATCAGTATGATAAAATTCGGCATTCTAACCAAATAAATTTAAAAAATTGAAATCCATGAAATTCAGAAAAATAAAAAAAAACAGCTCTTCGTATTGCGGCAATAATTGAAATTAGAGTTCAAAAAATCTGCTCTATGATATTTATTTTTGTGAATACCTGACGATTTTAAAATGTTTTACGTTAATTTGAAAAGGAGAGTACGGTGGATGCTGACCCCCCATTCGAGCTCTTGGAGGGCGGTTTTGACGACTTGTGCAACATGCGGCCTGGCTTTGTCGTGGAACAAGACGAATTGGCCTTGTCGATCGGGTCTCTCATTTACGCGGCGCAGCTGGGCAACATAGAGCTCCTTGTTGACCGTCTTTCGAGCAGTTCCAAAAAAGCAGATCATGGTCTCTTTTTGAGTGAAGATCTTGCTTGAATCTCAACTTTGGCGAATCTTCTGGATCTTCTGGTGCCACCTACTACTTTCTTTGCTTCAGATTGACGTACAGGTCACATTATTCATGTCCCGTGACGATTCGATACAAAAATCTATGTTTATGGCCGCGTGTTGTTCGATGTTGAGCTGCGATTTTAAGGTTTCTTAGTTTTGCTCGTTGAGCTCATGAGGTATCCAGACCCCGAGTTTTCGGCAATTTCCATGGAATGAATATGATTAAAGAATATCGTTTGATCACAGTTTTTAGTCAATTCACGACTTGTTCGGCTCCCTTCTATAGTTCCTTCAGATGACCTTCGTCTAATTCTGCAGTTTCGAGGCGTGCCTTCAAGATTAAAGTCGCCGTCTTTGAACATTGCGAACCATTTTTGTGCAGAAGAAACGCCGAAGGCACCTTCTACAAACACATTGAACTTTCCCGAGCGGATTCGGCTGCTATTTGCTTTCGATGAAAAGCGAAGAAGAGTTGATGTGGAAAATGCTGATGCCTCCTTGATAGTTTATTTCTAAGCCTGAAAATTGATGGAAATTTAAAATTTCAGAACAAACTAAAAACACAGTTTTGTAGAGAAGAAAAAGCGCTATCAGATAAATATATACACTTTGCTAAGCAACAATAAAATGGTTGTGAAACAAAAAGTAATATACAAACTTTACGAACTTATTCTTCAACCCAATAGAAAAAATTTCTATCAGTGAACAATGTTGTCTCATCACAATTCTGACGGCCAAATCTAGCAAACCAATTTAGAATTTTCTACGATCGACAACCATTCTTTTTGAACTTATTACTCAAATGTGTGAATACACAAAATATAGTCCATTGGCGTGCAAGAACACTACTTTATTAAATCAAATAATAATCAGGATAACATAAGGTTTCAAATAATCCTTTTTTTTATTTACGGTCAATTGGGTATTATACTATATGCAAGTGTCTAGAACACGCTGTTTAAATAAATAAATAATTAAATAAATAATCAGTATAATATTCACTCACTCCCTCAATACTTGCAGGCATGGAAACCGAAATCCAGAACAATTCCTGCCTGGCCTTATTCGGGACACGTGGGGACTAGAAGGCGAAATGGAACTTACATCAATTGGAAAGTTGCAAGCTTACGGCCTCGGCCAAGAAATACGACGATTTATTGGCAACTTTACTAGCAACCACTACAACTCGTCACAAGTCTCTTATTACTCCTCATCGGCTAACAGATGTCAAATGACACTGCAGGTTGAGAATTCTTAATAGCTATAAACATCATGACCTCATAGACGGCTCTTGCTGGCATTCATACAGTTGATGCGGCTTCTCGCTGGAATGAAGGACAACTTGCCAATTGGTCGCCTATTCCATATAAAATTGACAATCCGATGCTTCGCATGTATTCCGTGGAAAATTGTCCCAACAATGACATTGGTTTGGATATTCAGTTAATAAAATTAAAATGAATTTTAGCTTGGGAACCAATTGATAAAGACACTTTGCCTGAGCTTCAAACTCTTCGAGAGCAATATCGATCAGAGCTGGAGTACATGTCGCAAATGACTGGCTGGAATTTGACAAAGAACCTGGGCTTGGCAGGAGATGTGGCCGATAATCTCATCCAGCTGGATTTCTACAATCAGTCCTTGCCGGAATGGATCGCCGAGCCGAAAAATGGAATGAATTCCACAAATTTAATCGAAACCATTTATAGATTTGGTGAGGATTGACGAATACTTTAAAATAATAATTATTTAACATTTGCAGCAGAAATTCATCCAAATGCATGTGCTCATTACAAACCATGCCGGTATCTTATGTCGGGATATTGGCTCAATCATATTATAGAAACTTTGAAAAAGGCAGAATCAGGGAAGAGTCATTTGAGGCTCGTTGGATATTCATCGGTATGTTTTGAGAAACGAATTCGGTTCTCATTAGAATTGGGAGTTCTCTTTTGCCAAATAAGTATGTTTACGCGAGTTTAGATGAATTTTCTTGTTTTCTGAAGGCTTCTCGTGCAAGAATTTGTAAAGATACTTGGAAAGCGGTATTTTTAGAAAACGAATGAGAACGATAAATGAGAAAGAGTTTCGTATAACGTGTGTGAAGAGGGACTTCCTCATTGTCTTGCTCATCTTCTGGGATGCAATTCTGTTAGACGTTTTCACGTTCAACATGAATTATCATATTAGGCAAAATTATCCTAAACGATTTTTGGCAGCCGCTACTCGGCAGACTATTCTAAAACAGAGTCACGATAACAATTATATTCTTATTTATCTTGCGGCTGCGAGACAAATGATTTTAATATAAAATTCCGGATTTTATTAAATCTAGGAAAAGCGTTAATTTCTCTCGACGTAAAATAAAATGCATTTCCGCAAAAAAAAAAACGGAATTTTACTCCGTAACATTTAAAATTCTTTCCTCATATGCGAGGATACGTAGCATACCGGTGTATTGTCGTGGTGTAGGTTACTGAAAAAGCAGGTTTAAAGGATCATTGTGAATAATAAAAAGGTCTCCCTTGAGGTCATGAAGATTTAATTTCCAATTTTTTTTATTATTTCTCTTTTCTTTTTTTAATATTATTATAATTTACAATCAATTTATTAATATAAAACAATATAAATCAAAACATGATGAAAATGAAAAAAAAGAAAAGAGAAATAATAAAAACAATTGGAAATTATTGTCGTGGGTTAATGAAAAATCAGGGTTAAAGGAGCATTCCGAATAATAAAATGATCTCGATTGGACAGGTGTAGATTTAATTTGCAATTTGTTTATTATTTCGATCCTAAATATAATAAATTATACCTAAAATTTTTATTATAATAATTATTATGTTGATTTAACAACCAATTTAGTAAGAGAAAACAAAATTATGATGAAAAAAAGCGAAATAATAAACAAATTGCAAATTAAATCTACACCAGCCCAAGCGAGACCATCTTTTTTTGGGGTATGCTCCTTTACCCCTAATTTTTCACCAACCTACACCACGACAATAAATCTTCATGACCCCAAGCGAGACCTTTTTATTATTCGGAATGCTCCTTTAAGCTTGCTTTTTCAATAACATACACCACGACAATAAAAAATTTGCATAAATGCATTTTATTTTCCGATGGGAGCAAATTTCGATGTTTCCTAGATTTAATAACATCCAAAATTCCACGATTAAAGCGAAATATTTAAAAAATGATTAGTTTAATTTGGTATTTCTGAATAAATTCTGCTTCTCGCTGTTTGATTTCGACTTTAATTAGTTTTTTTAATATCTCTAATTCACTTAAAAATCACCTGAAAATTCTGCACTCAAATGATAAAAAATTGAAATTAGTGCATGACGTGTAAACGGACTCGCTCTCATCATTTCAAGCGACTTTCCCCATGTCCCGTTCGTTCTCATCTCGAGGTTTCCGTTCCGTATGTGATACGCGAGCTTCCGGTTTTGTTGATCCTGTGCAATCCCACTCTGATAGACGTTTGTACTAACGGTGACATAACGCGACACTACTCCGATTGAGAACAACTTTCGGATGTTATTAAATCTAGGAAAATCGGAAATTGTTCCCGTTGGAAAATGAAATGCATTTCCGCAAAAACACGGATTCGAACCAGCATAGATTCTTCGATAATAGCATTATACTTACTTACTTTGGATACTTTGGAGTCCGAATCATTCTCGCAGTGAGAAGCGGACTAACTCTCTCCAATTTGAGCGGCTGCGCCGTGCCACTGTCGACCATGCAGCTCTCGTCTCCAGGATTCCTATCCGTCTTCTAGTGGATCTTGTCGTGGACCGTTCGTGGGTGAAGTTCGAGATCCAGAGTTTGACGGCATCAGACCAGCGCGCTTTAGGTCGTCCTTTTGGTCTAGTTGATCCTCTGGGGTCCCATTCTGTTACGCGTTTGCACCAACGGCCCACCGGCATTCTGGAAATATGACCTGCCCATTGTAAGATCTTACCGCGGACAATCCTCTCAATGTTGATGGTCTCACAGTTGGCATAGAAGCAAATGGTGTCGATTGCTCTTTGCAGACGTGTGATGTGCTCAGAAAGGAGTGGCCATGACTCGGAGCCATATAGGAGAGCAGGAATAACATTTTGCATCATGAGCTTTCTCTTTTCCTTATGGTCAATGTGCATGAAGAGGAGTTTGCATTTCCCGTATGATGCCCACGCCGCTTTCGTTCGCTTTGAAATTTCATCTGCTAAACCTCCATCAATCCTGATATGGCTTCCTAGATATCGAGCACCTTCTTGGAAAGGACTGACAACCCCGTCGATCTCGATTTCTGAGCCCGAAGCGAAATTGTTTTTCATGATAATTGTTTTCGCGGGATTAATTTCGAGTCCGTGTTCCTTCGCCAGTCGTGCCAAAATCGATATTCTTCGTTCCATTTCTTCCGTATCATTCGCAATGATAACAACGTCGTCAGCGAACTCGAGCCTCTTCAGCTGTTTCCCGTCAATAGTTATTCCATACATTTTGCCTGTGCGTTCCTCAAGTGCCATTTCTTCAATTTCTACCTTGTTGAGGATAGATTGTAAGGCAAATGCAAACAACGTGGGTGACGCGGAGTCACCTTGTCGAACACCTCGCTGCAATGGAATTGAGATGGTTTCATCGTGGATAACAAGCTGTGCTTCTCCTCCTTCGATTGCGCGACGAAAACCTTGTTGTGTTTCATCCAGGAATAGTTCGGAGAATTGCTGTAGTCGTGATGTTATGATTCTACCAGGTATTAATTAATCTAATGAAGTTTGAGGAAGAATTTTTAATTATTTGGTGTAATATTCCGGGATTTTTTGCGGATATGCGTTTTAAATAAAAGTCGGGAGCAATTTCCGTTTTTCCAAGATTTAATAACATCCCAACTTTCCACACTCAAAATGAATAAAATCATTGGGTGTTCTACATGAACTAATCCTCAAAGCTCATCATTTCACTATTTCAGCACACTGAGATAACCTTGTCTGTTATGAAAGCAATGGGGATCCTAGCGGAACACGTGACAACTGCTGCCGGATTCGTGATAGAATATAAAGCGATTCCAGCACCCGCTATTAGACTACTCAAACATGATCCGAATCCAATAGAAGATCATCTCATATACAAGGTTTGTTGGTGTTTCTGACATTTATAAACAATATTTAATACGATTATATCTTAAGGCGGAATTGAGTGATAAATTAAAGATGGCACAAGATTCAACAGGGTTCATTACCTTGGACACTTTTGTCGATTTTGCTAAACCTAATGTAAGTTTCCTAATATAAGTCAAATTGGGTTGCTTCAGATCAGAGAATTGAGTGTTTGAATGTCTAATTCAATATTAAATTAAACTTTTCAGTCGTTTTCCAATTGGCGCGATGTTTGTGGAACATTCGACCGCTCCTCGACATCAAAAATATCAACACGAGTCCTACTTCTCATTCCTCTTGCATTTGTGATATTATTCTAATTTCTACGGGTTATTTACTCATTTATGCACAAATTTATGTAAATACAATTAATAAAAATGATTTGTACCTATATAAACCTATTTTAAGTTTCACAACGTTACCATCCAAATCATTCTTCATCCATCGAGCATTATATTCAATTTTATATTTTTCCCTAGTCAAACGGATCAACAAACAAACACCATTAATCAACTTAATTGAAGCCTTTTTACAAATAAAATGACGAAACTAAGCAAATCTGTTGAAACAATTTTTCGTAATAAGTGCACTTTTAATGAGATCTGGAATAAAACCTTACAACAATTCTCCAATATAAATGTTTTAGTAACAATGCTTAACAATAACAATAATAACAAACAAATCTAAACATTCACTTTTGAGCATTTTTCTGCTCTTCTATTAGTTTAGTTGCAATCATGAATGCAAGTTTTGCGGAATTCTCTTGATTTTGTAAATCGCGTACCTGAAAATTTAAATATTAAAGAGGAAAATCTAGCAAAGGGAAAAGGAGAAATCATCATATTCACTTGAACAGCACACGTAAATATGTTTTTATGAAACTTAATAGTTTTACTAATGTCGGCGTCGATTTTTTTAGAATAGTCTACAGATAATTATGGATGTTTTATGTCAAAAAATCCAAATATAATAAAATTCTATGGATAAATAAAAATTTTGACATGGAAATAGAAGAATCTTACCTCATACAACTGACTCATTTCATAGCAAGTTGTAATTGAATTCAAGTAGATAGAAATTGAATAATCGCGTAATAATCTGATGGAAGCTGCAACTCGAATCATAGTCTCTCTAACATCAATTGGAACTTTCTAAAGCAATTATTTAAGAAATCGTAATCGAAATTAAAACCAACCACTATATCATCCCTTGAAACCATTTCGTCCTCATCTTGGTAAGTCTCTGGTAATGCTGGACAAACCCATATATTTCCATTGCATCCAATTATTACAGCCATTCCATATGGTAATGAATGAAAGTGAGTTTTGGATTTTTTGATCAAATGAGGCGGAACTCTTATCAATAATCCTTGCCGTAATTTGCCGTACTTGTTGTTTCTAGTATGTAGCAAAAGGGTTCCATCGTGTTGTACTTGTTGGACTTCGGCGCAGATTAATTCGTTTTCTTTCAAAAATTCGCTCATTTTTTCTTCATCCTAAAACATTTTATAATTTAATTCAAAAAACAAATAGTCAATAACTGCAAGAATATCAATATGCATTCAACATCTAACGCACGCCAAATCGAAATAGCGATTTTTTACGCCTTTATAATAAAAACGTTTATACTTTCGTTTAATGTGATCTTGTCTTAAACTATCTTAAATATTGAAACTTTTCTAAAAAGTCGTATTTTAGCATACTTACTGAGCTCGTTCTATTACTATACAAGTTGGGGTACCTGATGCCATTTTGAGAATCATTCTTAAAAATCTTTTAAAATGTGAAATTGTACATACGATCTTAATTGCAGCGTTATCTTCAGGATACTTCTAGTGTTTGTGAATCATTATTTATTTTGTTAATTGAAATAATAATTTCAAGATTCTTAAAATAGCGTCATTAGGTGAACCCAATCTAATTTAATATCAATAAGATCAGAGTGTATATATATATATAGAACATAATTTTGTAACTTTTGCGTTCATGAAAAAGGTACTTTTTGTAAAACAGCTAATTAATCTTCATGTATATTTACTGAAACAACATACCTCTACGTCCTTTCTCCTAAAATCTCCACCAGGCAGCAAAACACTCCCTAACGGAAGATTTGCATTTAATCGTGAATTTGCATCAATCTATGTTCACAAAAGTATACAATGTTGTTTTTATTTCCAAAACCTTCCATCGCTTAGCTTGTACTTCGACGACACGTCCAACAATAACATCTCCAACTTCTCCAGCATATCGCTGCTTAATTGGCTTCACCATCAGCAGACGATTTAGTTGGTGAACAACACCAGAAACTGCTGATACTATTTCGCCATCACGTATATATGTTCCATGGCCACTACAAATAAAAAATATATCATGAAAAGCATTATTAAATTCAAATTTATACCGCATAAATTGTTCAGGCGTATCAGACACCAAGTTTCCAGGGATTACAACTTTCGATTCGTCGATTTCGTTACGAAAATCACTTTCAGATAATAAAAGCCATGATGATATCGGTGGCGGCTCAGTTATATTGCAGTTCATACTGAAATTGTAATAAATCGCCGCATATATCACATAATATCAATAAAACGCGTTAAACAAATTAAACAAAATTTTTAAAAAATTAAAAATTTATTAGTGACCGAACATTTTCATTGAGTATGCTAGTCCACGGCTCTGAGTTTCATCGGCCATTTATATTAATTTGAGCTCTTTTTTTAGATTGTAAGGGCTCTTACAATCTAACTATAAAATCTATAATTATAATTATAAGGGTTAAGTAAAGATGAAATAAAATGCTTAATCTTTTTCTAACATTAGGAGAAACGTATAGATTTTTTTCTTCATAATGCCAATTGTTCCAAATTATAGCTCGATTTTCATAACTTCTAATCTAACGATCGTGTAGAACACTAAGATCGTATTTAATACAACTATTAAAATACTAATCGGCTAATGTAGATTAATACGTTTGCAGAAAATGGTCTTAATGAAAAACGTGAAATCATTCCGGAATGCATTCCAATTAAGGACTATTTAAATCCATAATTTCCATTTAAATGTTCATTGCGGATTACTACACGTTCATGTTCATGATATTTCACTCCCTAAAATACAGAATTTTCCAGCAAACTTGGTCAGTTATTTAGAAACCAAACATCCATAACCGAATAACCTCATTGTTTTCTGGATTTTACTTGATACAATTGAAAACTAATTAAGCTATTCACAATTTCAGCAAATACAATGTCTTAAATTATCCCACGGTTCAATAAACTCATATTTTTAGTAAAATTTAAGCAAAATATTCTTTAATTATTCTTTCTTAAGGGTTCAGCTAAATGGTTTGAAGTAAAATCAATTAAGTGCGCGGGAAATTTCACATGATGATTAATATATGTTATTTATATTTATACTTTACTTTGGATACTTTGGAGTTCGAATCAACCGCATAAGCGGTTGCGAACTATCTCCCTCCATCTCGAACGACTGCATCTCGCCAATGTAGACCACGTCGTTTTCTTCTGGAGCATTCCCAATCTTCTTCTTCCGGATGTGCATGTCCTTGATTCATGGTCCACAAATTCGGCAACCCGCTCCTTAACCCGCTTATCGCACCTGTCTTTGGGTCGCCCCCTCGAGCGCTGAGCTCCCTTTGGTGTCCATTCCGTGATAGTCCTTGTCCATCGCGTGGGCGGCAGTCGAGCGACATGACCGGCCCACTGTAATTTCCTGTTATCGACAATGATGGCGATATCGATCGGAACGTTGCACTCAGCGTGGAAAAGGAGTGCATTCAGGGAACGTTGAAGTCGGCAGATCTGGCCGCGGGTGGGAGTCCATGTCTCGGAGCCATAAAGCATGGCGGGGAGCACATTCTGAAAAATCAGCTTCTTTTTCTTGTCGCTGTCGAGCATCGGGAGCAGTGGTTTGCATTTCGAGAACGCTGCCCAAGCAGACTTGATCCTACGTTTTATTTCGTCGTCCAGCGAGCCGTCGATGCAGATCCAGCTGCCCAGGTATCGAAGCCCCTTGGATGAAGTGCAAACTTCACCCTGGCACCTGATTGGAGTCGAAGGGGTGTAGTCGTTGTGGAGAATGACGGTTTTGCCTGTGTTGATCTCCAAGCCGCAAAGTCTGCTTTCCTCCACGAGGAGATTCAGACGGTCCTCGATTTCGTTGCAGCTTTTTCCAATGAGCACGACGTCGTCGGCAAACTCGAGACGCAAAGAGTGTCGGAGAGGCTGAGTCGCCTTGCCTCACTCCTCGTTCTAGTGGCACATCGATAAGTTCTCCATGGACCTCGAATTGGGCAAGTCCGCCGTTTGTAGTCTCCATGATTGCGTCTTTGAGCTCGTTCGGAACTCCAGCTTCGATCAAGGCGTTGTTTATCGCGGAATGGGATAACTTGTCGAAAGCGCTGGAGTAATCGATGAAAGCGAGAACCAACGGAAGTTTGAATTCGTTGCACTTTTCGATTAATTGTCTGACGCATTGGATGTTGTCGATGTATGACCAGCCCGAAAACCGTTTTGAGTCTCTTCCAGGTATACCTTCGAGTAGGAGCCGAGACGTGTCGTCAAAATCTTCGAGAATATCTTGGAGATAATTGACGTCAAGGCGATGGGACGGTAGTGTTTGAGTGTTTCGGCATCCTTTTTCTTGGGTAACAGCGTGACCTTAGCCTTCTTCCAGTCCAGAGGCGTGCATTTCTCATGGATTGCGCGGTTCATCATCTTGGCCAACGGAATGGAAAGAAGTTCAGGATTGGCTTTTAGCATCGTCGGTGTAATGCCGTCCTGACCTGGAGCGGATTCGTTTTTGAGTTGGCCGATTGCATGTTCCACCTCTTCAGGAAGAATGTCGGGCAATTCGTCGATGTGAGAGCTTCCATGCGTAGAAATCTGCGGTGACACATACGATGTTGATCGAGAAGAGTCTTTATAGAGGTTGCAGAAGTGTGATTTGACTAGTTCGCGAATATCCTCTCTGTTATACGTGACGTCTCCGTTTTGCCGCGTCAGTTTGTGCAATGGTATTGTCTTTTCATCTAGAAAACGGAGTTTCTTCGTGTTGAGTTTCGCAATTAGACCAGCGAGAATGGCTTCACGGTGTCTTTTCACGTCCTCTTCCAGTGATTTGCGCGCTTTGTCCGATGCCTCCTTGAATTTAGCTGCGTCGAAGGGAGTGTGGTGACGAATCTGATGACGAATTTCGAGGAGCTCCTTTGAGCGGCTTGACAGTCTATCGATTGCATTCCTCTTGTCTTGTGCTTCTTCGGCGCATTGCCTTAATGACTCGCAGAAGGAATGGTAGTTGTCCTCAGCTTCGAGATTTCGTGATAAGAGAAGCTGTCGAAATGAGAACAGGTTTATGGACTTAGAAGAAGAGGTTTGCTTTGATGGGTTTCGTTCGATGATGTTCTGGATTTTACTTGATACAATTGAAAACTAATTAAGCTATTCACAATTTCAGCAAATACAATGTCTTAAATTATCCCACGGTTCAATAAACTCATATTTTTAGTAAAATTTAAGCAAAATATTCTTTAATTATTCTTTCTTAAGGGCTAAATGGTTTGAAGTAAAATCAATTAAGTGCGCGGGAAATTTCTCATGATGATTAATATATGTTATTTATATTTATTATGATGTATTATTGACTAATTTCTAATGATCAATTACTTTAAAATTAAAGTATAATTAATACAATCGCGATTGACTTGTGATTTATATTTGGCTTTCTTCCTCTGGCTTTCGCTGGAAAGTTTTTTCCAAATCAAGTCACGCTTGCTAATTAAAATCGAACCGTATCTTTCTATCAATTTGAACATCCATTTCTAAAAATGACGGATTAACAGGCTAGTGAGCACTCTGCTCCGAGTCTAATGATCAATGAAATTTGTGACAGCTCAACAATGGTAAGGTTTTTACTTCCTCGATATATTTATAATTATATTATGGTTTTTCATTAGATGCATCACCTTGATCCTCTCCCCCTACATCCTTTGACAAAGAAAGCAGCAGAGCGCTGGAAAATATCAAATATTTCATTGCTGCCAAAAACTAATAATGCAGAAAGAATAAAACAATATCGAACTATTGCATTGATCTCGATCATGGCCATGATCTTTACGAGAATCTTAACCAAGCGTACTCAATCCTTTGCAAACATTTATCTCGAAGAGTCCGTCGCAAGGCATCATCGACAATATACAAGTGGTCCGTCATCTCATCGTGCAGACCAACGAATATCGTATACCACTTGTCATGGCCTTCATCGACTATTCCACAGCATTTGACAAAGTCCATCACACATCGGTCATTTCAGCCCTTCACAATGCCGGACTACCTATCGGCATCATAAATTCGACCATTCACTATGGAACTGCTAAAATCAATGTACATGGAAATAAAATACCATCGACATCCCGGAGGAGTTCGTCAATGCATTGGCCAATGTGATATGTCGTCGCCGACGATTTTATCATTTGCCCTTTAAGCCATTGTCGACGAAGCCGAGAGTCCGATTCCTGACGAAACTGGAATATCGGTTGATGGTAAATATTTAAGACGACTTGAATTTGCCGACATGTCCTCATTATTGGCAGCTCATCAGACGAAATTGAAAAGAGACTCGAGGCAATAAGAAAGAGAAGCCATTGACATGGCTTAGAGATAAACAAACACAAAACGGTTATTATGGGCAGCAGCTATGCAGATCAAGGCGAGATATACTCGAACGGCACAAAGTGTCCGAACTCGTTATTTGGGAAGCTGGATCAGTACCGATGGCTTGCTCGATGAAAATACAACGAGACGTTTCAATGCTGCATGGGCGTCATTTTCCCAATGTAGACCACTTCTGTCTCATTTGGACAGAAGAAGAATCAAAGAACGTTCCCGCTCTTTTGTATCAGTGATGGGAGGGACCACGTTTTTTGGAATACCGGGCGGGCGAGACTTTAAAAAAATTGAAAATTTCAAAACCCGGGTCCCGGGATCGGGACTTCTCTTCTTCCCTACCCGGGAGTCAGGAGCGGGACCGGGACTTCCCTTTTTTTTTTAGAAAAAAGTGACAATTAAAGAGGAGGAAGAGCCTTTCTCTTTTAAATTATGTAACAATATGTATCAGAAAACACCGATATGCCAATATACACAGACTTCCCTTTCTCCCAACCTGGGACCGGGAGTTTCCTTTTTTCCTACCCGGGACCCGGGACTTCAACTTTTCTCTCCCCGTCCCTCCCACCACTGTTTTGTATGTGTGCGAAAGTTGGTTTTTTTTTGAAGAAGGACAGATGTCGACTACAACCTCGTTGCGGATAAGAAGAAAATGATGACATGGGCTGGCCATATCGCACGGATGCCACCTCAAAGATGGTGTAAAATCATTACAGAATGGGATTCTCGATGTTGCGGTAGAAGCAAAGGAAGGCCGAAGGAGCGCTGGGCGGACTCGATTCGTAAATGGGTATCCGATTATGTGCACGAAACCTTCAATCAATGGGAGAAGAATATGAACCCTTGAGAAGAAAGTGGCTTGATCGAGAATGGGGAGACAGAGCCGCGATGTCTGGAGAGAGATGGTCCGCAACCTTCACGGCTGATACTTGCTGTAATTTCTATTTTTGTTGATTTTACAAAAATCATTGTCATTCAAAAAACATTTCAATTCAATTTTGGAAACGGATTTGGAATCAATGAACCCGAATCTATAAATGGGTCAAATTTCATCAAATTCTTAAAGAAACGCAAAAGTGACTTCCCTTGGAAATATCTAATGCACTCCACTGCCAAGAAACCGCTCCGCATTGCAAAAGACTTCGTACTAATTGCAATAACTATATTTTTATTTATTATTGTCCTTTTCAGAGATCGGTAATAAAAGAAGAGAGAACGATGGGGACACAAAAAACATTTTTCTCAATTCCTCTTAAATATGTGCTGCCCATAATTTCGTAAAAAAGAATGGCCGTCTAAAAAGAGAGGCCGTCCAAACGAGAACCTCACTCCATCCTAATTTTTTTCCTTTTCCATTAGGCACCGAACTCTGAAAAGGACAATACTTTTTATTTATTTATCAATTAACTTTTCATTCTGCATAAATCCTGATAAATTAATTAAAAGATATTCTTACTAGCTCAATTAATGGACCAAAAGAGGCTTCATCGTCAATATAAGTGACTCATAAATATTGAAAATAAAAATAATCAATTAAAAAGTTGCGTTTGCAATTGGTGCGAAGTCGTTTGCAATGCGGCGCAGTTCTCTGGCAGTGGAGAGCTAATGGGACATGGCCTTTTTTTCTGGAAAATCTTTATTTCTTTGAGTCCCTTATATCAAAATTTTTTCATTCTGTGTTTTTTTATTCTGCAAGATAGTATTTTAAAGATATTTACGGGGGTACTAAATTGTTATTATTAAATTATTTATAGAATTATTTGCTTCTATTTTGTTTATATTATTATTGTTATTAATATTTATCAGATTAGAAAACATAACTATAAACCTCTTCCAGAAAAGCTAGGCTATGGTTCTAAGATTTTTTTTTTAACTAAATAAGATATTAAACTATTTAATTTTTTAAATTTTAGGAGTCCTCGAAATTATTTGGATTGTAATAAGAAGTTAATTCACAAAAATACCTCCAAATTATTTTATCCTAATTTGAAGCTTTAGTGGTCTAATTAGTATACAAGTTAATAACAAATTACGATTTATTATTTTATACTGACAAATTGTCACCTTATTACATTACAAATCACTGATAAAAGCATTTAATGAAACAAATTTCAATAAATAATAATAAATATAATAAATAAAAATAATTTAGTGTAATTGTAATAATCCTCAATAAAGACTTTCATCGATTTGAATCACTTTCGTCGACGTTCCATTAGCACACATTGTATCGGTGAGAAATAGCAGTTCTTGAATTGGTTCAAAGCACGCGTGTCTATATGATGAGCTCGCTTCAAATACCGATACGGCTTTAGTTGCTCACTAAACATTCCCTGTTATAAGGAAAGTATCGTCTGTTGCACTTACATTCTCCCATATCCCGAATAATCCACGCCCGGTTGTTCCACGACTGACGAATTGACAATTCTAAAACAACACGAATCAATTTGAAGGATGATATATATTTAGTGGGCACAAGGCACAATATGTCTTGTGATGGAATGTTTCCCAAGAGGGTAATAGGTGAATCCCCCCTAAACAATAACAACAAAATAAATCTATTTGGCAACTCTTTGATGACATCATCTTGCTCTACGAGCTGTAATTTGATTAATAAGTTATTATAATTTAAATATTTATAATAATAATAATAATGAAGTATACTTGAAAATTCTGCCGACAAATTAGAAATTCATATATTAATCAAAACTGGTATATATTACAGTTATTTATCAAAACAAGTATTATTCTGAACAAAAGTCTCTGCCTTTTTAAGGATTAATTATTAAAACAAAATAATGCAATACTATAGAATGCAGTATAAAATGTCATGTAATATGCGCATTAGATATTAAGAATATAAAAAAGATTGAAGAGCTGAAAACCCCATAAAATTGTCTTGTTAAGCAAATTAGTGTCAATTACGTAAATATAAATTCTTGCTGATCAATTGAATTGTCTAGTAGTCATTTCAGATATTTCCTGAGTTTCTGACCAAAATTTTAAAAAATGCTCCTGCAGAAATTACATATAATTAATTTATAATTCAGAATTGCGCCCTAATGGAAATTGTATTTACAGGACCCACGCCAAATGAAAATGTCAATTTTCCCATTTTAAAATGTATATTGTAAGGTTCCACGTATGTACTCGTCACATTAAGTTAGGACACGTGTCTTAAACTATCTATAAACCATAGTTTCTTACGAATACTTTTGTTAAGCCTATCATAACTATCATAACCCTCATTTTCGCTCTTACAATTGGAGTGAGGAGCTTCTAACATTTAACATACTTTATCAAATTTGCAGATTCACGTCAAATCTAAATGAATATTTTTCAATTTTTAAGCGTGTATTATTAATTTACACATATTATTTTCAGAGTGAAATTAAAATTCGGATGTAAAAAATGGCAGGCCGTGAAAGTGCGGACGGTGTACAGGTGCATCTAACATTATTTCGGATTGATATTCATCTTTTAAATTATAGCATGGGATTACATGATATCTAGAGTAACTCTGGCATATAGGTATTAGTAAATTACTTACGGTTTCGTAAATGTTTCACACACTCCAAATGAATACCATAAAAATAAACCTCAAATCTAGAATCTCGGAAAGTAAAAATTACATTTTTACAATTAGATTGCTGTACATAAATATACTAAGACTATACGAAAATGAAATTTAAACTCTCGCATATTTCTCGCTTCATTCGGTATTAATAAAACAATTCAAGTTCTATTAAACCTTTTCCGAAATTAATTAAGGACATTTTATTAAGAAGAGAAAATAAAAAATTATATTTCATCCGCAATAGAGAGGCCGCACTTTCACGGCCTCCCCTTTTTTACATCCGCACTCCACTGCCACGAAACCGCGCCGCATTGCAAAAGACTTCGCAACAATTGCAAACTCAACCTTTTAATTTATTATTTTCATTTTCAATATTTTCAATATTTACAAGTCACTTATATTGACGATGAAGACTCTTCTGGTCCATTAACTGATATACTTTTCATTACTTCATCAGGATTTCTGCAGATTGAAACGTTAACTTATAAATAAATATTGAAAATAAAAATAATAAATTGATTGGTAATGCTTGCAATTGGTGCAAAGTCTTTTGCAATGCGGCGCGGTTTCTTGGCAGTAGTGTGCATCCGATTTTTAATTTGACTCTTATTTTCATATTATTTGACACGTCATTGTAACTCCCATCTTAAACTATCTAAAACATGCGCTTGTTTCTGAAATTTGTAAAATGAGCATCTTTTCTGAGCCCCCAACTTAACCATTCAATTTGGTGTGCATTAAGCAAAGTTTGTTTAAGCAAATTTTGAATAAATTATGTGAAAATAAGGTTAGAATTTATATAACAGAATTTAGTATTTTAAAATCGTAATTATTATTTGGCGTAGAATCGAGAACATTTGAATATTGTTTTCTTTCATTTAGCGTGCTTGCTTATTTGAAATTGAAAGTTTAAAAAAAAGTTTAAATTTAAAATTTTTTGCACGTACAGGATGAAATTGCAATTTTTCTATATTTAAACAAAATTGTATTACATTCCAAGTTTTAGTAAAAACTAATTTCACGTAAATTTTACAGCAACAATGGCGCTTTAAATTTTTACGAAATTTCAGATATAAATTACATTATTTTAGCTTCTATTTTTACGAATTTATTTGGCGAGCACACTATTTTTAAGATTTTTCGTGAACATGACAAAGAAAAAACAAATCACGTAAATTATCCATTCCTATACTTTCTTTATATTTGTTCTTTTCAGAGATCCGTGCCTAATCGAAAAACAAAAAAATGATAGTCTCTGATGGACGGTCACACAGCCACGAACGACTTTTCCGTCTATTTCTCTTCAATGTGTGTTATCCGTTTTTGAGACAACACACATTGATGTGGCCGTCCAAACGAAAACCTCATTTTGTTCTATTTGTTCCTCAGGCACTGATCTCATAAAAGGACAATATACATAATTCAAATAGATATGGGATTATATTTTTGTTTTCAGTACTTTCAAAATGCACTCCAAATGAATTCGTAACAACAGAAGCTCAGAAAAGTCATTTAAACTTAACATAACGTGGTAATCTAAAGTCCAGGAGATATTTCAAGAGAAGCCTATGATGATGGCGTAAGAATTGATTGTTAAAATCGTCAAAATTCAATGAACGTTTACGTCAAACATTAAAAGTATTTAGTTATTCATTAATCCGAATCAGAGGCCGCATACAAGAACGTATTTATCCAGTAGACGGTAAAATATCAATTATATAATAATATCAATTATAAATTAAATTTATAAGAAATGTAAATAAGTGAATGCAAGAATATTTAAATTTTCAACATTGATTGAAAAATATATTTAATCTAGATGTTCCATAAATACTTTCTTGCATACGTCCTCAGAAGAGTTCCTTAGCTCATTGCAATCTGCTCCTGCTCAGTTTAATAGTGACACAAATATATGTATCGTTATCCAATTTCAGCTACAAGCTCAGCTCTAAGCGCAGCTACAAACGTCTATCTAACAATCAAATATACTGCAGATCAGAAATAACTGTTGGAAAATGTTTAAATTATTCCATTAAATTTAAATTTTTAAACAATAATCTTTAACCCAACATTCTGACAGATTTGCTTTAAACTAGCTCAGAATTTTATTATCTAATGTCCGGAAGAGGGTCACATTTTCCGTTTTAAATCTAAAACGACGGAAGAATGAGCTCCGAAACAGCAAATTAAAAACCAAGATATAGAACGAGGTCACTGTGACTACGATATTGAGTGAATCTCAGCGATTCTCCCTTCTTTGGAACATTCCAGCGAATAAACACGAAGATTAGAAGAAAAATCACACCGATGCAGAACATTGTAGACCAAAGACTGATTTCAAGGCCGATTGGGAAAGCATTCCTCATTAAATAATCTACTGGGAAAAGCATAACTCGATTGCAAGACAATTGTCAACCGATAAAATAAAGGTAAATTTAATAGGACTTCCCAGCTAGATTTTCTTGAAATTGGCCACGAGCTACCATACTCCATGTTAGAGAGAATGTTTCAAATAATGTATTCCCCTGTCTGGATGAATCTCATTGTTAGAAGACGCAGAAAAGAAAAATTGACGATTAGTTTGGAATGAATGGATAATTCTGTAGCAATCCCGTGGAGCGCCCAATTTCCAAAAAATATCATTTGATTGATATATCAAGTTTCTCTGTTTCTCGGCGTCTCATTATTCACATTGACTCTATGGTCTCACTTTCACAATAAGACCCACCAAATGAATTGTTGTCTCCGATAACATTCTAACGAAAAAGATCTTGAGATTTTGAGGGAAAACAGTGTCGACGGTGCGACGCCGGTCTTTGGCTCGTACCGGAACGAGAAATCATTCGCACAGGACCCACGACGTTGGTATTTACAAGCTCTACAGCAAAGTGCTATTTTGGAAGAAAATACAAAATGATCAATTGTTCCGAGAAGGTCACGGATGGCACTATATAAACTGTGTGTTTGTTATTGTTAATGACTTAGTTATTCCTATATTCTGCTACTAATGTTAATATTATACTGAATAAATTATATTACTCCGATCTTCTAAAACCGACAAACAGTACCCTTGTAACATTTCTATTAGATAATAAAATTCTGAACTAGTTTAAGGAAAATCTGGCACAGTGTCAGTGGGGGAGTCGTGATTAAATTTAAGAGAATAATTTAAACATTTCCTAACTATTATTTCTAGTATTCTTCTACTTAAAATGACGAGATACTTGTCATCTAATTCAATAATACTTTTCTTAGAAAAATCGGTGGATAATAATTTGTTATTTTTGTTGTTTTTATAAAAACTTGTTCAAAGTGCCAAATTTTTGGAATAGTCTAATGAAATATTCTACTAAACTAATATTCTATTTTTTACAATATATTTTAAGAATAGTTTACCTAATTGATGTTTACGAGGAACATGATTTCTCCATATCAAAATCGTCATTTTTATTTTGTGCTTTGATTCAAAAAAGAAAAGCCCTTTGATATGAATTGCAGAGTTATTTCACTTCTATTCAACTTTATGTCCAGTTTTTATGTGAATTAAATGATAATTAAGGTAATAAATTAATAAAAGATTAGAAAAAATTCGCTCTTTGAATAAATTGCTTTTTTTCACATTCTCTGCGATTTCATTGAAAATAATCTCAAGTTTCAACTAATAAAATCAACACAATTTATTTATGAAGCCAAGCTCGGTTTTTTAATGAGACGTTATGCGGGTAAATATTGTAAAATGTGGTAAATGAGTGATTATTTTTAAATAATATTCTATGTTAATTAAACTTATTATATGAAGTTTTAAAATGAAAATAAACAATCTGAATTGTTTCAATGCATGCACACGCCAACTGAATCATGTTTTTCTTTTCCCATATATTGTCGTTTTCAGAGATCGGTGCCTAATGGAAGAGGACAAAATTTAGGATGGAATGAGGTCCTCGTTTGGACGGCCATTCTTTTTTACAAAATTATGGGTAGCACATATTGAAGATAAATTGACGAAAAAATTTTTTGTGGCCGTGTTCTCTTCTTTTTCTGCTCTTCCATTAGGCACCGATCTTTGAAAAGGACAATATCAAATCTGTAAATTTGTTCTTCTGGTTAAAAATTACAAAGATTTTATTCGAGTTCACTCGAATGCCACGTAACCGCGCCTCATTGCAAAAGACTTCGCACCAACTGCAAACACTGCCATTAAATACCATTAAATTTTTTTTTTTAAATGTTTTACTAATTTATTATTAATTAACAGAAGAATTAGTTTAAATGTTATATATTGTTCTGAAAAACATTATATATACATATAATAGTTTTGTTTATCTGTTAAACAATAATTAATTAATAAAATATTGAAAAAAATAAAATAAGAAAATTAATAAAAAATAAAGTTTTGTTCTTGCAAGTATTTTGCAATGCGGCGCGGTAATGGAAAAGTGAATTTAAACTTCATTAAATTTATCAGTTTTTGTTCACTTTTGGTTCGAGGTTTAATTTAATTCTTCTAATGACTACTTGCACATCAAATGAAACAATTAAATGGTGAGCTCAGAAATGATGCGCAGATATAATTTATTGATCAGAAAAGCGGTTACTTATCAGAAAATCAGATCAGAAAAGCGGTTACACAAAGACTGTGATCGTAAAAATGGGTGCTCATAAATCCTCTATAAACATAACATTTGGTAAAGATTTTTATGTTTCCTGATACTTTAAGTAAAACCTACTAAACTGACTTGATATGTGAAAAAAATAATTTACAGGTAGAAATTAATAAGATACGTTTAAATCATGGAAAATGTACATTTTCGTTTGGCGTGTTTGTATATTTTAAGACATTTTTATCACATATACGATAAAGATATTCTAAGACGGATTGACTTATACGACTCACTTAAAATATTGAACAATGTTTATTTCAAAATGAAACATAAATTCTCAAAAAACAAGCACGTCATATGAAAATTAAGATTTTCCCATATTTAAACGGATCGTTTGAACTTTCACGTAAATATTTATTTAAGGAGCCTTACGTGAATAGAGCACATTTGAATAAAACTATCTTAAAATTTTATGCAATATATAGCATATTATTTGAGCTTCCATTTTGATGACTTCAATTGGAATGATTCTGCAAACTTATTTACAACCTGTTTCACGCAAATTTTAAATAAGGATTTTCTACTTTTGTGCGCGTCCTTTACATTTTACTTGTACATTAAAGAACCTAGTTCAGATCAGTATTTCTTAAATTATTGGAAACTATTATTATCTTCGAGAATTGTTACATTTCAGCACGTTTTCTGTGTTTATTCAATTGGCGTGCTTTCTTGCTCAACAACAGCACGCCAAATTAATTAAGAAAAACGGAACCTTAGAAAAAAAGTAATTTAAACTTAAAATTTCGTAAAAAACGTAATTGAATTTGTTAAAATGGATATTTGGCGTGTTGGCGTGAATAAGTATTCATAAAACATCAATTATTTAGTTGAGGTAAGATCATTTTGTAATTTTCTAGGACAGTACACACCAGTGATGGGAGGGACTCCCAACGGTCCCCCCGACCCGGGTATTTTCCTAAAAAAATGGAAGTCCGGGTTTTGAAATTTTCAATTTTTTAAGGTCCCGTCCGCCCGGAAGTCCAAAACACGGGGTCCCTCCCAGCACTGGTACACACACCTGCACTCCACACACAAGTACGCTCCTCATTTCAAGACAATTGCGCAACACAAGTCCTCTCAATTGTGAAATAGCTATAAGCATTTTTCTTTAATTTTTGAAAAGAGCGTGTACGTTTAAAAATTAAAAAAGTTAAAATACAACATTTAAATGAATGTTCCTTTTAAAAAATAATTAATAAATAAAATATTTAACATAATATTAACTTGGAAGGGCGTATTTTGCGCAATTGATGCGCGGTCTTTTCCAAATTTAGCGTACTTCGTGGCAGTCTATTCAATAGAGATGGTAAAACTTATTTATACCAAACTTGCGTAGGTAAGAGACGTTATTTCACGTCTTTCAATTTTTTCTAAATTTTTGCGATTTTGAATTTCGATTGGTTTTCATTGAATAAAAAAATTTCATTGAGCTTTTGAGAAGCATACAAGCGCGAAGTTTGATTTTTAAAAGCATCAGAAACTATAATAAAAGTACGACAGATCTTGTTTGTTATTTCGCCCGTAGACTTTGCTAGACTTACTAACTAAAATTTTGTTAAATTTCCAACAAAATTATTTTATAAAATGAGAATAAATCAGCTGATTTATTTTGATTAATCATTATTTTGAAAATTGTTCTCTATTTTGAAGTAATTCTCAAAATCGATTCATATTCCACCTACAAGTTCCCTAGGGTTCCATTTGGCCGCTTCTTCGCATACAACTTTTTGCTAAAATATAACCCAAAAATAGAAACACAAAATCTTCTCTCAATTACCAGAAGAATCTAGAAACGTGCAAGAATATACTTCCACTCAATTAGACACGAGTATTATTTCAATTTGTGAAACATTCCACACACACATTTTTTAGACAATTTCAATAAATATTAAGAATACAATTATACTAATAATAACTTACTGTAAGACGACAATACAAATAATGGCAACAATTGACACCAATGAACAGTTCATGATTGCAATCAAAGCCAATGAGCTTCTTTTCGCTTTTCAAAACGAATGAATGACTCCTCTGGTTGAGAAGAAACAAGGCGGCAAACCTTTTGAGCATTTATCCCCCCTCCATCAAGAAGACCACGCCCATGGAAGCCGAATAAGTTGAATAAAAAGGCGTAGGCTCGCTTAAATTAAAGATATAAACGGGAGTAGAAAAAACAAACAACAACAACAATAAATTGGCTAATTTGTGATTCTTTTGAAATAAAAAATATAATAAAATACAGTATGAAGGTGTGAGAAAATCTTGATAGAAGCTTCATACCCCGGTTGATTTGAATGAAATAATAGAATAATTAAGTGAACTCGAGAAAGTAGGTTTGCCTTCTTTGCTCGGAAATTTTTTTGTTTGATTCAAACCTTTTTGTGCTGGAAAATATCGTCTGTCAAAGGGCAAAAATAGAAGATGTGATAAATCGTTTGTGGAAATGGTGTTTGAGCATTTTTTTTGCTTTGGTTGTAAATAAGATGAAGTAAACGGGTTTATTAATAGAATAGAATAGACCAGAATATAATTGCAATCATAAATTACTTAAAAGTATATTATTTATAGATTCAGACAGGAAAAATCATTTTCATATAATAATAATTATTATTTTGAACTATCGAATCAATTTTATTATATTGACTTTTTCAGAGATCGGTTCCTAATGGAATAGGAAAAAAGAGAAAAAACAATATACTGGCTTGGACGGCCACAACCGACTTTTCCATCTATTCCTCTTCAATGTGTGCTATCCGTTTTCTTGAGACAACCGCGTTGATGAGAGCTGAGAAAAAGGCCGTCCAAGCGAGAAAATAATTTTTTTAGTATGTTTTTACTCTTCCATTAGGTACCGATCTCTGAAAAGGACAATACAAAAAATATTTGAATGTTCGAAAACATAGTTTGAACGATGGTACTATGTAGCTATTAATGTGAAAAATATAAATTTACATGGAGAAATCTATTATTAAATAGTGAGAAATTGACAATTTTAATTTCATCAATAATAAAAATAACCAATAGGGCGTGAACTATAAATTTTGACGAAATATTAGGGTGAACCAAAATTTTTTTCCGATTTTTTATTAAAAATTTAAACATAATTTTACAACACATGAAAAACAATTAGGCTTTAGAGTAAAGACCAGGTTGCACGGAATTCCATCTTCCATTTTCCGTTATC
This sequence comes from Caenorhabditis plicata, assembly GCA_963931815.1. Taxonomy (NCBI): domain Eukaryota; kingdom Metazoa; phylum Nematoda; class Chromadorea; order Rhabditida; family Rhabditidae; genus Caenorhabditis; species Caenorhabditis plicata. The sequence goes on from OZ007491.1 coordinate 7,268,907, forward strand.
CGTTTTCAGTCGTTTTTTGAATTCAGTTTCCGTTTTCCGTTGTCCGTTTGAAAAAAATTGATTTCCGTGCAACCCTGGTACAAACCATTTGAGTCTATGGCTTGAACCAATCTATCGGCAAGTTATTCGATCCCGCTGCTGTACCACTCCTTGTTCTTAGAGGCGAAAAACTCGCGGCACCCGTTTTCGACATCGGCCAGGTCATTGAAGCTACGACCACAAAGAAAGTGTGCCATGGATCGGAAAAGGTGATAATCAGATGGCGCAAGCTGGATGTGGAAGTAGTTTAATGGCGTCGATATTTTTTATCTTTTCTTTCGTTTGTCTGGCGGTGTGCGGTTTTGCATTGTCTTGTTGAAGGAGTATCCGCTTCCGATTGATCAATGCTGGATATTTCTCGACAAGTGCCGAATACATTTGATCAAGTTTGGCGCAATAGAGGTCTGAGTCGATGGTCCAACCATTTGGAACTAGCTCGAAGTAAATTACACCTTCGAAATTCCACCAAACACACAGAAGTGCCTTCTTTGAGAAACAATCACATTTTGCTACGGGTTCCGCCGTTTAACCGGGTTCCAACCATTGATTTTATCTGTTCGGATTACTGAAGTAGACCCACTTTTCATCACAAGTTACAATTCTACGAATAAAACGGTAATCTTGTGGATTTTCGAGCAGTTTTCGGCAACTCTCGATACGATTTTGAGCTTGAATTTCAGCCAATGCATGAGGTACTTCTCGGCAGCGTCTATTGACTTTCCCAAGAGCGTGAAGATGTTTTATAACTGATTTTTGAGGTATATCAAGCTCGGCCGACAATCTGCGAGTACTTATTGATGGATTGGTCTCCACAGCTTCACGGATTTCTTCAGAATCCACTGTCGTAGGTCAGCCTGAATGTGTCTTGTCCTCGAGATCAGTGTCGCCGTCGTTAAATCTTTTGAACCAATTTCGCGCAGTACGATCCGAGACCATATTTTCGCCTTCAACTTCGCATATCTTTTTTGCTTCTGCAGTTGCGTTGAAGCTTTGTTTTCAATAATTTCGTAAAAGAACACGAATTTCGGATTTTTCATGTTTCTTCTACAGTTAAAAATTTTTAAATAAAAAACCAATTAAAAATTTAAATATATATTATGATAGAGCTGTTCAAGATCTTTAAATATATATATATATATAACACGTGTATATAATAAGCTTTATTTTGCAAAAAAACCAATTAGACAAAAAGATATAGGAAATCCGAAAAAAGTTTTTGTTCACCCTAAAAAACAAATTGCAAATTAAATATCCACCTGTCTCAAGCGAGACCATTTTATTATTCGGAATGCTCCTTTAAATCGACTTTCAATAACCTACACCACAACAATATATAATTTACTGGAAAAGGCATCAATGATTTTCCATGAAAGTTTCAGAGGAACGCCGCTTGTTAAACAACGTTTTTCAGTGCTTAAAGGAAAAAATGGTAAAATTCCTTTATTATATATTAAATTCCCATATCGATATTGTATATGATAATAAAAAACGATATATAAAATGAAATTAAAACCTTTATTTTGATAATCAAAAAAATAAGCAATAAAAAAATTACTTATATCTTTTGAAATACTCTACAGATCTTTTCCATTTTTATACCAATCGAAAGAGCACATTTTTCTGGTTCGATTGATACCAAACACTAAATGTTTCCAATTGTGAAATTTGCAGAATCTGTATTTTTCTGAAATAAAACGTTTTAAGCAAAAATCCATTCCGTAATATGCTGAAATAAGAAGATGCATATTATATTATGCCACAACAATGTACTTATACTGATATTCACATGATAAAAAGTTTATAAAGGTGTTTAAAAATGAAAACTGTCTAAATATGCCTAATACTAAATGTCGTAACGACAAATTAATTATTACTAACTATTTAACTAACTATATTTGCAGTTTTAATAGAAATACCCACATAGCAGTTTAAATCGCGTACCGAATAGTTTAGACCTCATCTTGCTAGCAAATGACTCAAGATTCTTTAGGTCATTTTTCTTGACTAAAGATATAAACAGAAATCAAAAAATATATTTGTTTTTTAGTCTCATTGCGGTATAAACCTATGATCGTTTCTTTTGTCATTAATGTAACTTAAAAGTATGTCATCGAGTATGATGTGTTCCCCAACAAGATAATTATAGCCTTAAATGCAATTCTAATAATATGTGTAAGGTGGTGATTATTAACATAAGTTGTGTTCTCAAACATGTTTAGTTTCAGTTTTAAGTGGAACGATATTAAATGGTGGACAAGAATAGACAGAAATATTTCGTCTGCTCAAAATAATATATCAATTTCAGTTTCGCGTGATTGCCTTGAATTTTAAATTGCAATTCGCACGCCAAATCCAATTGCCAATTTTAAAATATTTACGTTTGTCTAGTCATTCTCTACGTGTGAATTGAAATATACTTGTCATGTAACCTTAATAGCATAGTCTCAAATTATATATTAAACTTTAAAAAGTCTTGAGATATTATATTAGAGTGGTTTATTTCAACTCTTATTTATAAGAATTAGTAATACATTTTTTGAAACATTTTTTATAGCAATTCTGATTTTTTCAGCTAAATTTCAAGATAAATATTTAAAATTAATAAAGTACGGATGTTATTAAATCTAGGAGAAGCGAAAACTGATTCCGACGTAAAATAAAATGCAAATAATTTTAAAATAACGAGGTAAATGACTTTGAAGTACAGCCCAAAAAATGAATGAATTTGTAGCGCCTTTCCACACATTATTATTCTTTTCTGTTCTGTCTCCGATTTAAATTTTTATCTAATTTAATAATGGTGAAGCCTTATTGAAGATTTAAAGAAGAAGAAAGAGAAGACAGAAACAAATATGTGTGGAAACGCGCTCTAAAAATCATACACAAAAAGAAATGAAGTATCCTTTAAATACTTTATGTCAAAACCTAAAAAAGCATTAAAAAATTTAAAAAATCCGTTCTAATTTTTTAATGTAAAATATCACCTACTTAAACGTCATTAACGGTTACTTATTTACGTCGAGCAATAGTCGACATTTTTAGTGTTTTGTCTGGTTACTTTTCAATTACTATTGTCGTGGTGTAGGTTAATGAAAAATCAGGGGTAAAGGAACATTCCAAATAATAAAATGGTCTCGCTTGGACAGGTGTAGATTTAATTTGCAATTTGTTTATTATTTCGCTTTTTTTCATCACAATTTTGTTTCATTTTGTTTTCTCTTACTAAATTGGTTGTTAAATCAACATAATAATTATTATTATAAAATTTTTTGTATAATTTATTATATTTAGGATCGAAATAATAAACATATTGCAAGTTAAATCTACACCTGCCCAAGCGAGACCATATTTATTTCGGTATGCTCCTTTACCCCTAATTTTTCATTAACCTACACCACGACAATAAAAATATACGATTAAAAAAATATATTAAATCATTTCAGCAAAATAGAAACATCAGAACGAAAGAAAAACTATAAACATTTATTCCACTGGCTCACATCAAAATATATCCTATTTTAAAATAATTACCTTATTTGAAAACTTCAAAATAGACATTATATGACTATTTTTTACACATTTGCATGAACATTGGTGTTTTTCTTCAATCTCCTTTAGTACCAATTATAGGCGTCTGGAAATAGTTTGTCTCAAAAAACGAAATTAGATGTTTTCCTGTTTAATAACGAATTTTGCTCTTTTATGGTTTATTAATTTTTGCCTACATTGAATATTTTTGGTTTGAAACAAATCGTTAAGTTTGAAAGGGAAAATTAACAAAGTTAAATTGAAACACATTGGCTGGAAAGCTCAAAGAGCTCAGAAATGTGATTTTAGGAAGTTATTAATATTTATTTGTTTATTTTTGCTCTACGTCTGCTTGGTGAATATGACGCTAACTTGACGGATTATCACGTAAATGAATGGGTGAACCATTTTTTTGTTACTATAAATAGATTCTAGACTTTCAAAATGATCTATTGATACCCTTGTTATGTTTGAAAAGTTTTATGAGTGGAGATATGAGTAAATCTATGTATTCGGCCTCAAAAATATTGATGTTGTACTTATTTTCAATAATATACATATGTTTTCGTTAGTTATAAATCATATGAACTAGCCTAACAAATTTGGTAAATCTTTATACGCTTTCACGACAATTGGAAATAACGATTTTCTGCATTTTACGTCATAAAAATTTTACGTGTACATTTCAAAACCTCAATTCAGGCCAGTTTGTCAGCTTTTTCTTAACCTATTGAAAATTATTATTAACCTCTAGAAATTTTAAATTTCAGAACGTTCTCTGACATCGTTTTATGAGCATTCCAATTGGCGTGCGCTTTTGCTCGTAACTCAGCTCAGATAGATTTGTATTACATCACACGCTCATTAATAGATTCGTAATTCAGTAGAGTATCTATTAATGTTAAAGTTTAAAACATTTTGGTTTTAAACCGATTTCTTGAAAATCAATAAACTATTTAATCGGCAAACATCATGGATGAAGAGCTTTTAGTTTTGTATATATCCGCTCAAAAAAATATTACAGCTTCATACGCATATCGATAGATTCGTCACAATTTCGTTTATTATTAGTATTATTATTATTATTATTATTATTAAAATAATAACTTCATTTAAAAACAAAAAAAATTGTTTACTACAATTTACTTAGCTGGCCGTCCTGATCCGGTGCGCACCCTCTGAAAATGCTTAATATCAGACACTACGAAACTTTAATCCTACTCTTGCTAATTTTCCACAAACAAATCCATTCATATTTCCAGCTGATCCACATTCATCGTTGACGATACTTCCCGATGGCACATTAAGCTTGACGCAATTCTTTTCACTCTTCCTGTAAATAGAAGATGTCTTGATCAGCAAATTTTGTTTTGTCTCACGTTGGGTAAACTGGGAATGTTTTGAACCATTGATTCCAAATGAACCCGTTTCGTTGGTTGCAGCTAGAAGACGTGAATTGCCATCCCTATAAATTGGAGGTGATTCGTAGGGGAAAAAAATTCCCAAAATTCTCGACTAACGATTAGTTTCTCTTGATTTAGTTAAATAAGCCTACAAGTATTCGAAAAGAAATAGACTCAAAAAAATTAGGAAGCAATACGGGCACAAATGGTAGAACAGTGTGAGAAGAAGCACGTTGCGCATGTGACTGATAGTTCAGCAATTTCCAGAATTTGAATGTTTTAAGGATGATTTTACTCAATCTCACAACCAACATTGATTCAGAAAATCTCAATGAGGCTCAGTGAGCCGGGAAAATTGGTATTCATGCTATAATTACGATAAATGATGTAATATGTTATACGAACGACAAATACGCTAGATGAGAGTGAGAAAAAAAGAAAGTGTGTGCAATAAAGCGTTGTTTGCGGAGTAAAGCACCACATTTAACGAAGTAATGCACACATCCCTGGAATAGATATTCTCTAAAATAAATAATTAGTAACATCTACCCGGGATCTCTACCCGGGACCGGGACTTCCCGCTTTCAATACCCGGGACCTCTCTTTTTCCCTACCCAGGACTCGGGACTGAGTCCCTCCCATCACTAGTGTGCACCCCAAATGAAAAGGAACATTGTGTAACGAGCAACATGGCTACATCGCTCATCGCTCTGAACTTCAGCTGTTATGCCTCGAGTCCAAGACAGAGGTAGAACTGTTAATTGGAACATAAGAATTGATTTTATACTCTTTCTCAAAGAGACGTGGCTTAATGGTAGTGGCTCAGCCACTACATTTGTTTTCTTATTCTTATTATATCTTATTATATTTCAGGTCTAAATTCGCATCTTATTATATTTCAGGTCTAAATTTAAAAGTCGATTTTGATCCGATTTATTCTAAACTCTCCAAAAACAGGGGCTTTATGGGCTTCTACTTCTATAATTGAATTTTCCATGAAATGGGATTTATTTATTTAGTCAAACGAGTCGTCAAAAAGTTTTTTATGAGTTTTTCCTCAAATTACCTGAAAAGTATTAATTTTCCACTACAGACAGGTGTACAACATTTCAAATTTTAGCTTCTAGAACTTAAACCGAAAACAAATTTTTATAATTTCTTTGATATTTCTTTGATTTATGCACCCCAACTTGTATGCTTACAGAATGAGCTCAGTAAACATGATCAAATAAAACTTTTGAGAATAATAATATCATTTTTAGATAGTTTAAGACACGTTTCATTAAATTAATGTAAAAACGTTTCTGTTATAAAGACGTAAAAATTTCCACACACATTTAAAAATCGCAAAATCGTTATTTCGATTTGGGGTGTTTATGTATTGTCCTTTTCAGAGATCGGTGCAAAAATTAGGATGGAATTAGATTCTCGTTTGGACGGTCTCTCTTTTTAGACGGCCATTCTTTTTTACGAAATTATGGATAGCACACATTGAAGAGGAATTGACGAAATAATTGTTTGTGGCCGTATGGCCATCCGTAATTTTCTCTTCTTTTATTACTCTTCCATTAGGCACCGATCTCTCAAAAGGACAATATCAGTTTTTGATTTCTTACATTTTGTGGTCCACACAAGTTCCGGTCAACTTTGCTCAAACAACTTTCTTTCCTGTAAGCTCCAAACCACAAATTGTATTTAACCTTGTATCGATCGGCTTGCACTACAAAATGAAAAAAAAAACTCAATTACTTATTCAATCCAAAATACTTGAAATATATCGATATTCCTCTATGGAATCGATAGCACTCAGGGTTGCTTCCTCCTTACACCTACAGTATCGTTCACTCTCCCAGAATGTGAAATTGTCTTTTGCGATCACCTAAACCTTGGAATTCTTCAATTTGCGAGAATTTTAATAACCTTTATACACCAATTGACATCATGATCACTGCAGCGACGAGTGAACATTCGATAACCCGAAGGGCACTCATATGTCTCCGTATAATCGACTTCACACGAATCATAGTAACGGCCTCTTGCGGCAACAGTTGAAATTAGAATAAACAACAAGACAATGAATTGACGCATTGTCGGCCCGCTTCCGAATGAATTTTAATTTCGGCAAAACTGATTTTATATCATATTTTATAGCCACTTGATATATGGCATATTATCATTGGTTTATAGCACTGTAAAACATGTTTCCGCGAATTTTATGGCGTTTGCTCGAATAAATGTTTTCGTGAATTTTTGATAGTGTTTAACTCAAATTATTTTCTCTTTTATTAAATTGTGGATATTCTAAATTACAGGAATACTAAAGTCCAAAAAACTAGTAGTCCAGTAAAGTAATTCTTATCTAATAATCCAGAAAAAGATGGTAAAATTAAAGAAAAGTTTCAGTTTTTGATAGTTTTAGATAAAAATGATTACGGAAGAGCCAAGATAATAATATTTGCGGATATTTGTTTTGTTCCTGTCAAATGTGACAAAAATTGCCACAGAAGCTCATGAAATAATAAGAGAAGTTTATGGTCACGATTCGAATAATGTTACGACATTCCAAAAGTGCACGCCAAATCGAAATAACAATTTTGCGATATTTAACCGCGTGTGGAAATTTTTACGCCCTTATAGCAAAAAAGTTTTTACTACAATTTAATTAAGCTTGTCTTAAACTATGTAAAAATATTAATATCTTGATGGAAAGTTAGATTTGAGTGCGTTAACTGAGCTCATTTTATAACCATACAATTTGGCGTGAAAAGTGGTTTTATAGATTCAATAAGAAGATTTTGACTTAAACAACAAAGACCATGGTACGCCAATTGAAAATAGCGATAATATTATATTTAATCGTGTCTCGCTAATTTCCACGTAAATAATCTAGAACAATTTTCACGTCTACTTTCTAAATTTATCCAAAATAAACTTTTAAGTGACACTAGCATTTAAATACTTTAACTGAGCTCCTCTCTTGAGAGTAAGCCAGATGAAAATGAACATTTCTCAATCTTCTAGTTAATTTTGCTAATATTCACGCGTGAATAAAGTTTAAACTGTCACGTATGCTTGTCAAACTCGTCCTTAACTATCCAATGATCTGAAAATCTTGTCAAAAAATTAGACATAAGCACAATTATTGAGCTTTGAGGTTGTGAGTGATAAAGAAGGAATAATCAAGTACTTTATTGCAATAGTCTCAATACTTATTACTCGTCTTCTGCTCGCCTTTTCCTCTGTATCAGGTGGTTCAGTGGGATGATGTGATTGTGACCAAATCCGCTTCTTTTATGCAATCGGCGGTGTGCGTGGCTTGAGGTGTTGTTGGCTGATCGTTGGTCATTGAATCTTCCAGAATTCCAGACAGAATTCTGGAAGTAGACCGGTGAAGTTGTACATCAACATCGTGGCATGGTGTCATCCTTGGTCACGATGGTCGCATGAAGCGACAAGCTCATTGTTAAAGTATTCGTGCCGACGGTCTAAGCTGTCGTCAGAATTCAACATCTCTGTTTCTAGCCAATCCGAGTGCGGTTTATTTTGTAGCAGTTCGTTTAAGCCACGATGCCGTTAATTGAATCAAGTCGTGAACCTGTGTTGATTTCACACAGTTTATTCCCTTTTAACTTTTTTCTTTATTATTTTGTTAGCGTAGAAGTTATAGGCTGTTTCTATAGGTCTTATATCTATTGAACACAATTCATCTTCGACTAAACACCAAGATTGAGAAAAATAGAAAGCGAGCAACTAAATCACGGTAGATGTTAGAAATCTTTTTTCAAATAAATTAACAAAAATATTGAAAATTTAATGCAAACAATTCAAAAAACATCAAATTTCGTAGGTAGTTGAATTTCTAAAACACTAAATGAGCCAGTTAATTTAAAAGTGCGAGCGTTGCAAACGACTTAATGCTCATAACTCGTTGTGATTAATAAACCAAATGACCAAAGCTTCATGAACATGAACAATAAATACTTTTATGAACTTTTGTTTATTTTAACGGTGAATCATGAACAATAAATACTTTTATGAACTTTTGTTTATATTAACGGTGATGATACACCTATTCATCTTTCTTTTTCTAAAAAAAATTATAAAACGCATGTTAAGATGCATGTTTAATGCGCTCTAGTGCAAATGAAAATTCTAGGCCATCACCCTTTTCGGGTTGTAGTGCCAAAGCTGTTACAGACTCTGTTGCACACTTTACGCCAAATGTAATTATAAAAATAGAAGCCCATAAAGCAGCTGTATGAGAATATTTAGTACACATATTAATGATCTCGGAGAGTTTAGAGTAAATCTGATATAGTTACGTGCAAATTGTCTTCTAATGTCCACGTGCAATATAATAAGAAGCATTTGAATAAGGTGAAATGTTCTTTTTCATTTTTATGTACCTTATAGCGCGAATAGTACACAGGCAAAATGATTTAAGTGGGAAAAACAAGTTTTAACCCAGAATGTAATATTAGAGTGAACCAAAATTTTTTTCCGATTTCCTATATCTTTTTGTCTAATTGTTTTTTTTTACCAAATAAAGATTTTTATATACATGTGTTATATATATTTTTAAAGCTCTTGAACAGCTCTATCATAATATATACTAAAATTTTTAATTCGTCTTTTATTTAAAATTTTTTAACTTGTAGAAGGAACATGGAAAAATCCGAAATTCGTGTTGAGTCAAATGGTCTCTACTTTGAAACCTAATTGTTTTTCATGTCTTGTAAAATTATGTTTAAATTTTTAACAATAAATCGGAAAAAAATTTTGGGTCACCCTAATATTATAGTGTTAACCAATCTAATTTATATTTAAAAGAATATACTAACATATTAGAAACTATAAAAACGTTGTATAATATTTTTCAATTTTCACGTTTCTTACGTGAAACTGTGTTTACTTTACAACCAAGCCATTGGGCATGGTAATAAAATGAGCTCAGTCAACGTGCTCAAATCTTATTTTCTGTAAAGATATTAATTTTAGATAGTTTAAGACAAGTCTAGTTCAATTGCCTTAAAAATATTTTGTTTAAAATTTGTTTAAAATTTGTTAAAAAAAAACTGTAATAATTTTCAGACACGCTTAATATCGGAAAATCGTTATTTCCAGTTAGAGTGCCAACAAAACATTAAGGTTGCAAATTTTGAAATTTGTTTTTTTATTTCGAAATAATGTAAAAATACATTTTATTTAGTTACGCCATCATTGTCCAAGTCGTCCAAATTCTGAAAAAAATTTAATATAAACCTGCCACAGAATTTTCAACTCCTACCCATGCTGGCTTCCCACAGATGAACCCAACCGACAAATTGCTTGAAGAGCAGTCGGCATTCATAATCCCGCGACTGTTCAAATCCAATTTTAAGCAATTTCCCTGGTGATCCGCTCTGATATTTGTAAAGATTATTTTGCAATTTCAAGTAATTTTAACTCGTTTGAGGTGGGATAACCATTAGACCATCTATTGAATAGGAAATTTCCTTCTTTGTCACAGCTGTCAGCAGTGAATATCCATCCCTGAAATACATACGCTTTTTCCTTTTTTTTAGTTTCAAAGGTTGTTATTATTGTTATTTAAAATAACTACACCAAAAATGTGCGAAATTCCGGATTCCGAAATTTTATATTTTTTAATCCGAACTTCGAAAAATCACTTGTCATAGAGATTAGTTTTACCCTTCCACTTCGTTCTTCAATTTCCATTTTTTACTTGCTTATCTTCTTTGAGATGATATTCAACAGTGTGTGACTATGTAAGTAAACGTTTCATTGATAATTTTTTCTAATTGTTATTTTGTCAGTCAAAAAGTTACATTTAATGTAGTCCGTTAGAGGTTAACGAAATGTTGTTTTCTTTTCAATATTGTTATATTAACATTTGAATTATCGCCAATTTTTGTTTCCTTCATTTCCGAATTCCGGATTCCCAGAATGAAAATCCCGCCGGTCTCTGCTCTAAACATCAAATAAACTTATTACATTTGCATAAATCCATGCGGCATTTGCAGGCCTATTGTTGAATTTGGCAATCTCGAATAAAAAGTTTATAGCCTTTTAAAAATTGTTCTTGTTATGGCGTGAATTTTCCAATTAAAGATTTTATAGAAAACGTGTTAAAACTAAATTCAGAACGGAGCATTTTAAAGTTTGCATCACTTAACTTACCATATGCTTTTAAATGTTTTGGGCAAACACAATACTTTCTGTCTGAACTTTTCAGAATATTTTAAATTTTATAATGACTATTTTAATTCAAACAATCCTTTTATCATTGAATTATATCGATAAATTGGGATTTCCTCATTTTTAAAAGATGCCACCTCTTTACCATTCTGGGTGGTTTGTAAACGACATTATATGTAGTCGGGCCGGCCCGCATTTTCGATTTTGCGGCCCTGGCCCGGCCCGAAATTTAGGGCCGAGCTTCAATGTCAAATTTTTCAAAAAAATTATTTCAAAGAAAAATTAAATGTTTTAAAATATTTACTTTAACATAAAATATCATCAAATAAAAAACTTTGATAGAACATTACACTTTTTTGAGAACAGACACTTAAATATTAACCTCAAAATCCGAATTAATACCTAACGCTTCATCAGAAATTATTTTTGCAATTTTTCAAGTGGACTAGTATCTTTAGGTTCCATAAAATCAGCAGGGTTACGATTTAGTGGATTGACAACCGTTTCAGATACGATGTTCAAGCTTTCATAGTTAACTATCAGCTATGCATAGTTATCGAATGTGAGCGCTGAAAATGCTGATAATGCACCATCAGTTGTTATAGGTGTCCTCTTCAACGGTTCCCCATCATATCCAAATTCAATAATTTTTTTAAAAATATTCTTCGCTGTTTCCGCTCCACTTTATCCTGCTCTACATGGCAGCTACTGAAGTAGAAAGAAGAATATACTCACCTGTTTCAATTCCTCAAAAAAATTTTTCGTGCATTCCTTCCGAGAGGGTTTTCGAAACCACGTTCTCGAAAATGTCCTATTGGGATGTTGGATAAAAGAACTCTATTAAGTTATGAAAATATGGAACATATAGTTTTGTGCTCTCAATTTCTTGATTTATTTCCTGATACTTTATGCTAAAATAAATATTTTTAAAATTATGTTTCATTTGAATATCTGACGTTGCCAACTTTTCCGGGCCGGCCCGCGGGCCGAAAAAATCAAAAATCTCTGACCCGGCCTGGCCCGGCCCTAAATTTCCCAAGTATGATTTTATTAAATGTTTCTAATGTTTTCTGAAAATTACCTCTCGACCACTACTATTGCAGAAAATACGAATTATTCTTATACTTAAGGACATTAATTTAATTTATATTTTTTAGCAATGTTTTACTATTTTCCACGTAAACACCATTAAAACCCGATATAGCAAAAAAGTATTTACGTTATTTCGATTGCATTCAAGTTGATCGCTGTTTCTTTTAAGACAAGTTTCTCTTCTAAATCCTCCAAACCAGAGATGATCGGTTAGCTTTTTCGCATCATCTTAATAATAAAAGAATATGAAGTTGACGTGAACATCAACCAAACCAATAATGAATTGCAGCTCATTTATAGAATCGATCGATGTTAATGTTGCACCTTCACAACGACAAAACTTCTCACTATCCCACCAATTGTAACCGATTTTGTAGAATGTCTAAATTGAACATTTTCGTGTGATTCAATATGAGAAGAGTATTACTCGTATGCACCACGGCCCAACGTCACAATCTCGCATGAACAATTTATAGCCTTGTTCGCATTCAAATTCACCATTCGAGGCGAAATTGACATCAATAAAATTGGTAATCAGGAAAAATGAGAATAGTTTGTGGAGAATCATGGCTTCATAATATTCAACAGCTATTGTTTATTTATATTGAACAATTAGCAATAATTATTTAATTGTCATTTTATGGATATTTAAAGCGTATAATTGTTTGATGAAATATCAACTTTTTTGCACGACAATTGAAATAAGAAAAAGAGAAGCTCACTAGGGAGGTCATTTTTGGATCCAAAAGGTTTCGGGCTGAAACTTTGCAGGGTGATAGCTGAGAAAATTTTATTAGGTAGTGCACACAAAAAATTGTCCTGCACTGGGGGGGGGGGGGTTTAAGTGGGTTAAAAAAAGGTTCAAAGTTACCAACCTCAAAATTCCTGTGTTAAAACGTAAAAAACCATCAAATTTTGCTGTCGACAATTTATTCGATCATAAGGAAAGCAGCGGCAAGCATCGGCTGGTTAAGCGGTCAAGTGGTTAAGCGGTTCGTCATTCAACAAAAAGGTATCAAGCAGGGTTGCACGGAAATCGATTTTTTTTTCAAACGGACAACGGAAAACGGAAATGGAATCAAGTTTTTTCAAACGGACGACGGAAAACGGAAATGGAAATTAATTTTTTCAAACGGACGATGGAAAACGGAAATGGAACTCGAAAAACGACGGAAAACGGAAAACGGAAGATGGAAGATGGAATTTCGTGAAGAAGATTAAACTACTGGGGATAGAATTTAGATTTTTTGCTGCTAGTAGAGCGTGTATCTATTATTTGCCTTCGCATGCGCCCATTGAACATGATTTTGACGGGAAGAAGAATACCAGAAGATTGGAAAATTGCCAAAGTGAGTCTCCTACGAAAGGGGAAGGATGGTCTAGAAGATCATCGACAATATCCATTCTGTTCGAAAATTCAATGAAAAATGTAATTAATTCAAATTTCCTCTGGAACAAGCTCTAGTCGACTTTTCGGATTCTTTTTTCAGATATCAGAATCCATGAATCAGCAATCAATATTCAATAAGAGATTCAATTCAATAAGAATCAATAAGAGATTGGTGAGTCAAGTTGACTCGACGTCCCCATTTCTATTCGCATTTGCTCTCCAAATGATTCTCGATGAATCCGACAAGGAGAGTGTGGGAGAAGCTGAAAATATCTGTGTTGATGGAACGTTTTTGAAACAATTCGATTTCGCTGACGACCTGGTGCTAATTGGAAGTTCCTCAGAAGAAATAAGCCGGCGTCTAAATCAACGGCTAGAAATCAACACAACAAAGACTATGATCGTACACATTCTACTGAGGACTCCATATTTAGCATTCTACAAATGCAATCTTCTATTTCCTCACATTCCAGCAAAAGAAAAAAGAGCTAATATATCATCGTTCCGGCATTGCTCGAAACTTGGTGCTCATCTCAGGAAGTTCTCTTCAAAAAACCTCTTCAAATGACCCTTCGAATATACATTCACGCCAAGCTCGATGGCATTTCCTTTGATTTTTTAGTTACGAGAAAACTGCTCATTTGGGTTGCACATTGGCCGATACTTGAAAGAAGAAGCCGAACACTCTAGAGAGAGTCAAGTTTGGAACTGAAGAAAAAGTGTCTAGGAACTCGCAAGATGATCCCCCATCGGATTGGTTTCTCTCGGAACCGTGACATTGCACATTTTAAATACAGACCGGGGTTGCGCGGAAATCAGTTTTTTCAGACGGACGACGGAAAACGGAAATGGAAATTATTTTTTTGAACCGGACAACGGAAAACGGAAATGGAGTTTAATTTTTTCAAACGGACAACGGAAAACGGAAATGGAAATTAATTTTTTCAAACGGACAACGGAAAACGGAAATGGAACTCAAAAAACGACGGAAAACGGAAAACGGAAAATGGAAGATGGAATTCCGTGCAACCCTGGTATCAAGTTCAATTCCTCACGTCGGCATTTAATTTATTTCATTTGTTCATTTCGATTCACAAATTTATTGAAAAAATTTACAAGTTTTTTTTTCGGTTTTTTGGACGTATGATGATAACATCCAAAAAAGAGTTAAAATTTTAAAAAATTTCATTTTAAGAGACGGAATAGTGTATTTATTACATTTTTTCGTTCCTCTGGACTTTCCGCTGTTAGAAGGCTGTTGGAAGGCTGGAATGGTCTTTTTTGTGTAAATACTCTTTTCAGTCTCTTGAAATGAAAATTTAAAAATTTTGACTCTTTTTTGGGTGTTATCATCACAAGGCCAAAATATCGAAAAAAAATTGTAAATTTTTGCAATAAATTTGTGAATCGAAATGAACAAATGAAATAATTTTAATGCCGACGTGAGGAATTGAACTTGATACCTTTTTGTTGAATGACGAACCGCTTACCCACTTGACCACCGAGGCTTGCCGCTGCTTTCATTATGATCGAATAAATTGTCGACAGCAAAATTTGATGGTTTTTTACTGTTTTCTAAAGGAATTTTGAGGTTGGTAATTTTGAACCTTTTTTAACCCACTTAAACCCCCCAGTGCACGACAATTTTTTGTGTGCACTAATAAAATTTTCTCAGCTATCACCCTGCAAAGTTTCAGCCCGAAACCTTTTGGATCCAAAAATGACCTCCCTAGTCAGATAAACTATTATTCTACAAAAATTTTATATTTAGAAAATAATTGTCGACGAATCTAGTAAATTGTCGTGAATATCAGTCTGGAATATTTACGTGGAAATTAGAAGAAAACAATTAAACTCGGTAATCATTCTGTGCACAATATTGCGATTTTTCTGGATTTAAATGCGTTTTATTCATATCAACGTGGAAGTAAAGAACTAATTTTTACGTCAATTTTTCATGGTTTCTCTGAAATTCCTTTTATACTCTAAGTTTTTACGAAAATTTTTTTTAAAACGGCTTTTTTGAAGGCCTGTTTTCGCGAAATGTTTGGGAATTGTTTAAATATGAAAGTAAAATGATATAAACAAGAATTTAACAATCGTCTAATTTTACTAACTTTTCAAAAAGTGTCCTCCAGCATATATCTTTGATATTTTTTTAAGCTAATGTAAGAAAAAACACCATTTTTTGTGTCTCTTATGTATTGAAATATTTATTCCATTTAAATTACATGAAGAATTCTTGACAAAAAATGTATAAAAGGTCAACATCTCACATTTTGATCTAACTTTGCAAAAAGAGTCGCTTTTGCTCTAGAAACTTGTACCCCCAGGTGCTATGATGGTAGAAATAGTTGCTACCTACCGCGGCGGGGACCGTTCTACGAAGAATTTGAGTACGCGTACTATCAGAAGCAGAATGTTATGCTCACTCGCATGATGAGTATGAATATCAGCAAAGCACACCTTTAGTATGATTTATGGAGCATTTAACACATTTTCATGCTCTTAAAAACAAAATTTTCGTCCATCACTTCACTCTTGTTCACATTATTGGACTCTTCTGGGAGCCCAAGTGACTCGACTCTTATGGGAGTCCAAAACTGCAGCCTACAACCCGCTGTCGCCGTTCATTTGCTCAAGCCGTTGACAAAATAAAATACTCAACAAAACCGCGCACAGTTTGCAATCGAGCGCACAGTTTGAGAACGCCCTTTTTTATTTCTGAGACCCATTTTTTCATGATGTGAGTATGTCTACTTCGGCGGCATATGAACAGCACGCTAACCGGTCTAATAATATTACAGACTCATGTGATAAACTAGACCCTCGATTATCTTTGAAATTTTATGTTATATCGATTGTATGTTCAAATAGAAATAATTACATTTTTTCATAAATATGCTTACAAGGGAATCATCTTTAGGCATCATCTCAGAATTCTCTTGACTTTACAACAATAGGAAACGAGGGAAAGTGGAAGCGAAGGATTAGAGCAAAAAACAGCATATTTGAGATGGAATTTTCTCGACTTCTAGAAATTTGTGCAGAAAACCAAGTACTCCACGAGAAAGCCCGTATTCGAAACAATAAATGAGCAAATTTAGAAAAAATTCTGAGATGATGCCGAAACATGGTTCCCTAGTTAGGGAATTCGATCGTGCACACTATTAATATGTATATTTTATCTGAAAAGTCCCATTGATAAAAATTCTATAAGATGTAATTCAATCTTTTAAAATAGACATTTGCGGGAGGCGTGGAAGAGCGATTTAAAACCAGTTCCATCGCATCGACGAAGAGCAGAGTACATGAAAGACGTAAAGTCAAAAGATTACTTCTTCTCTTCAAGACCAAACTCCAAATCATCCAATTGTCTCCTCATTGAAACCTAATTATACAATGCGGCTGGAACATCGGCAAGAGCCCCATCCGAAGGTAGATTAATGTTGCTCAGAACATCACGTAATTCGGTCATCACGTAAAAGAAGCATCTATCGGAAGTTCGATCATTAATGATTGGGAAGTATTTTTTTTAATTGTTTAGAATTAGAATATGAACATTTATTCGATTGTAAATTGTCGTAAACGACCATGATAAGCTTATTCTATAATTGATATTGGTAATATTTTGTATGTTTTAATGTTATGTTGTAACATTTTCATCCCAGGCTTTTAACAGATATGTTTATATTAAATTTGTATAAGCTTATTCTATAATTGACATTGGTAATATTTTGTATGTTCCTTAATGTTATGTTGTAACATTTTTATCCCACGCTTTAACAGATATGTTTATATTAAAATTGTATAAAAGGACGCTCCTGTCCTTCTAAAGCCCTCTTTACATTCTTGCTCAATATTCTATCATATTCAATAAATAACCTTTTTACATTCTTGCTCCATATTCTATCATATTCAATAAATTTGGTGCATCGGCCGGGAATTAATTTAATTATTTAATACGTTGCTCTAAACCATAAGATGATTAGAGAATTGATTCCTGGACACGATAAATTCTGGATGATTAAGCAACCAATGATCAGCCAACAACATCAAGCCACGCACACCGCCGATTGCATAAAAGAAGCGGATTTGGTCACAATCACATCACCCACTGAACCACCTGATACAGAGGAAAAGGCGAGCAGAAGACGAGTAATAAGTATTAACTATTGACTGTTACAATAAAGTACTTGATTATTTCTTCTTTATCACTCACAACCTCAACAAACAGTAATATAGGCTATGTTTCTTAGGACGATTTAGGTTGTATTGCAAATCTATTAGCCGTATTAAGTTAATCAATAAAATATATTTTAAAATTATTGTCAATATTTATTACTTTCCTTCGTTTATTATTTATAGTTTATATTTGTTTCTATATTTTTAATAAACTTTGATTATCCAAGGTAATATCGGAAAGGTACAAACGACTGGAAAACCACTAAAAACAATCACACAAGCTCAGAAAACGTGCTCAAGTCTTATATTTGGTGAAGATTTTAATATTTTTAGAGAGTTTAAGGAAATGCTGAAATACTGTGGTAGACAACCTTTTTGTGAATTACATGTAAATGTTGTAAGACAAACGTTAAAATAAGAAAATTGTTATTTGCATTTGGGAGGCCACTAGGAGCTGCTGAAAAACTCACTAAAACTCCACAGTAGCAAAGATTGGAAGAAAGCAGAATAACTACCTCTGAATAACAGAATAAGATGTGTAATTAAATTAATTAAAAATATTCACGATAACGGAAAAATGTTCAAATTCAACAATTTTCTTTCCATAAATGTCGAAATTTTTTCAATACTATGTATTTTTTTATTCATATCTAACAAGTACTTAATATATTATTAGTCGGATTATTTAATAACCAAATAATTAATAATTGCATTAAAATTTCTTCATCATTAAAATGACACGATCCGTACCATCATCACATTTGAATATTTGTTCTCCAGTCTTTGGATTTTTAATGTTATTTAGTAATGTTTCCGAAACAGTCTAAAAAGAGATTAACAATGGTTACCATTAATGAGTTTTATCTCACCTCATAACCTCGTCTCCTCAGAAGAACTTGATTTGCGAGAGATGAAGCTTCAGCGACGATTGCACTCGCGTCGACACTCTACAATAACAAAATGATATTACATATTCACGCCTACTGGCATGGTAATAAAATAAACTTTTTGGGAAGATATTAATATTTTTAAATAGTTTAAGAAAAAACTGCCGAAAGTTTCTTGAAAAGTGTTTTGTTAAAAAGACTCAGACACGCTTAAAATTCAGATAATCGTTATTTCCTAATGGCGTGCAATTGCACAATAATTGAAAATGGCGCTTTCCTGAACAGTTTGACGTAGAAACTATAACTCAATTAGTTTGTATTTTAATTAATCTCCTATTAAAAAACCGAATTCCTTATTAGAGCTCCTTAAATGAGCCCCCCCCCATTTTTGTAAAATATAGTTGGCGTTCGATTGGAGCATAGAAAGGTTCTAATATTCTAAACTAATATTTTAAGATATAGTCGTCGCCAAATGCGATTACCATCGCAAAATGTGGCGCACTTTTTGAATATTATTTTTTCATTTAATTTTCATGATTATTTTCTTGTTTAGGCTCGTTCTTTACTGTTTTTTCCTAAATAAATTGAAGAATATATTTTATATGTTGTTTCAATCGTGCAATAAATGTGGAAAATAATAAAAATCATAAAAATTAAATGAAAAATTATTTTTAAAAAAGTGCGCCACACTTTGCGGCGGTAATCGCATTTGGCGACGACTATAATTAAGATGATTCTTAGAAAAAACCCTTTTAAAACTTTAATTTGCAGGTCTACTTTTTATAAATTTGAAAAATGGATATTTTCATTTGGCACGCCAACGACTAAGTATAAAATAAGCTCAGGAAACGTGCTCAATTTGAACTTTTTGGAAAGTTTTCGAATAGTTTGAGTAAATTTGATTGTGAAAATTGACTTTTAATTTAGAAGTGAAATATAATAAGGAGCAGTTAAATATCGTAAAACGTTTTAAAACTGAAAAATGTTCAATAAAGCCAGTTTTCCTTTTATTTTATTTTAGATACTTTAACAAAATCTGTTAGTATCACGTGAAAAAGGTATAATTTTTTAAATTTTAAAAGAAAAGCAGCGTGGAGACCGAAATTTCTTTCAGATCAAAATTTTCTATGTCAATATACATATACTTCCCTTTCTCTGAACCCGGAAGCCGGGACCGGGATCCCTTTTATTTAGAAAATACCCGCGTCGAGCTGGGGGGAGGCCGGGGGAGTCCCTCCCATCACTGCTAGGGAGGTCATTTTAGGATCCAAAAGGTTTCGGGCTGAAATTTTGCAGGGTGATAGCTGAGGAAATTTTATTAGTGCACACAAAAATTGTCCTGCACTGGGGGGTTTAAGTGGGTTAAAAAAAAGGTTCAAAGTTACCAACCTCAACCAACCTTCTTGTGTTGTAACAGTATAAAACCATCAGATTTTACTGCCGACAATTTAATGGAACATAATGAAAGCCGAAACCTTTTGGATCCAAAAATGACCTCCCTAATTAGTTAATTTGTCGTAAACAATGTTTTATTGAAAAGCGTTAACACTTAACGA
The DNA here is from genome assembly GCA_963931815.1 of Caenorhabditis plicata. Taxonomy (NCBI): domain Eukaryota; kingdom Metazoa; phylum Nematoda; class Chromadorea; order Rhabditida; family Rhabditidae; genus Caenorhabditis; species Caenorhabditis plicata. The sequence goes on from OZ007491.1 coordinate 7,289,185, forward strand.
AACTTTTCTGGATTGTTTTTACTTAAAATATACAAACAAATTTCCATTCCACTGTCACGAATTACGAGAAAATTGCAAAACACCGCGTACCAATTGCGAAAAACACAACATTTCAATTGTTATTTTACGCCATTACTGTAAATAAGGCTTCAACGCAACGGCATCAGCAAAAAAGATATGCCAAGTTGAAGGCGACAATATGGTCTCGCATCGTACTGCGAGAAATTGGTTCAAAAGATTTAACGACGGGGACACTGATCTCGAAGACAAGACACATTCAGGCCGACCTACGACAGTGGATTCTGAAGCAATCCATCAATAAGTACTCGCAGATTGTCGGCCGAGCTCGATATTCCTCAAACATCAGTTGTACGACATCTTCACGCCCTTGGGAAAGTCAATAGACGCTGCCGAGAAGTACCTTATGAATTGACTGAATTTAAAGCCCGAAAACTGCTCGAAAATCCACAAGACTACCGTTTTATTGGTAGAATTGTAACCTGGGATGAAAAGTGGGTCTACTTCAGTAATCCGGACAGACAAAATCAATGGTTTGAACCCGGTCAAACGGCGGAACCTGTAGCAAAATGTGATCGTTTCTCAAAGAAGGCACTTCTGTGTGTTTGGTGGAATTTCGAAGGCGTAGTTTACTTCGAGCTAGTTCCAAATAGTTGGACCATCGACGCAGACCTCTACTGCGGCCAACTTTATAGAATGTATTCGGCAGTTGGCAAGAAATATCCAGCATTGATCAATCGGAAGCGGATACTCCTTCAACAAGACAATGCAAAACCGCACACCGCCAGACAAACGAAGGAAAAGATTAAAAATCTTGACGCCATTGAACTTCTTCCACTTCCAGCTTATAGTCCGAACCATGCGCTATCCGATTATCACCTTTTCCGATCCATGGCACACTTTCTTCGTGGTCGTAGCTTCAATGACCTGGCCGATGTCGAAAACGGGTGCCAGCCGCGAGTTTTTCGCCTCTAAGAACAAGGAGTGTTACCGCAGCGGGATCGAACAACTTTCCGATAGATGGGTTCAAGCCATAGAGTCAAATGGTCTTTACTTAGAAACCTAATTGTTTTTCATGTGTTGTAAAATTATGTTTAAATTTTTAATAAAAATCGTAAAAAAATTTTGGTTCATCCTAATATTATGATTCTATGGCGAGTTCCTCCGCGTTCTGAAAGAACTGAATATTCTAAAATGATAAAGAAAACGATGAAATATAAGCTAAAACCAAAAAATACGACAGAAAACATAAAACTGATTTATCTCGAAAATTTCTTGGTTTATTTTTATGAAATAGGTTTTAAAAAAATTAGTCACTTTCTGTTCAACTTAAAATATTAAAAAAAAATTTTTTGAAAGAACTATTAGGATTTTTTGTAAATTTTGTGAAGGAAACGTGCAAATTTTGGCGAACTTCGTGGCAGTGGAGTGTCCACACATTTTAATATGCTAAGATCAGCGTATTTTACTCGTCGAGATAAGACCAAAAATATTTATTATAAAGTTTACTGGTAGATAGGCTTACTTTTAGTAGGCTTTTTTTTACTTTAGCTGGCGTGCCTTACAAGGGAAGTGTTTTAGGTCTCCGTCGCAGATTTTGATAAAAATTTGCAGATAGATTCGTCATGGCTTTATTAGTATACTAAATCAAGAATCAAGAATCAGAAGACTTCGGCTTTTTAAAACCATTATTTATTGAAAACAGTTTCACGTAAAACACGTGAAAGTTGAAAAAAATATGATAAAACAATAGTGTTTAAGAAGATAATATATCCCTTAAAATATAAACGGGATTGATTAACATTAACTATATAAAATTTGGGTTTGAAAATCGCGATTTTTTGGGTTTTTGACACATTTTTTGCCCACTTAAACAATTTTTTGTCAGTATACTATTTGGATCATAGGGAATCTATCTACAAATTTTTATTAAAATCTGAGATGGAGACCAAAAACACTTCCCTTGTTAGAATACTGTAAAAACTTGTAAACCAATTTGAAAAAGAAACAAGAAAATTACCTTTAATAAATCTGGATTCTCCGTAAATTTCATAAAGTTTGACGCAATTCCTCTTCGTTGAAATTGTTTGCTAACCGATGCAACTTCGCTGAATACAAAATCAATAATATCCTTGAACAAAAAGGAAAATACAAACAAATGAATAACGGTATCAAACTGTGGACACTTCTTCCAGAATTCACCATGCAGCTCATTTAGCATGGCACCAAGTGCTTCTACTTCATAACGCTCTTTGCCGAAAGCGAATCCCTCATCTTCGGAAGTCGGCGTCAAGGATTGAGGCTTTTTCCAAACTGAGTTGAGCATACAACCGACAATTGAATCATCTTCTGAAACTTTTTGCTTTATGCGATGTTTATTGAAAAGTAATTTTAACGATTTTCTAAGTAAGGATTCTTCTGGTTATATCAGATATAGATCTATGGTACAGTAAACTGACGCCACCGATAATGTTTGTTCTTCTTTGATAAGTTAGTTTTTACTATCTTCTGAGTTAATATATGTTGGTTTGAGTAATAAGTTGGTTTTTTTTTAAATATTATCTTTGGTTTCACAACAATTTTCTTTGCAAAGTGTATCTATTTATCTTTTAGCGCTTTTTCTGCTCTACAAAACTGCAGTTTTAACTTTAAACTGCTGTGTTTAGTTTAAACTGTGTTTTTAGTTTGTTCTTAAATTTTAAATTTTCTTCATTTGCATATCAACAATTTCTTGGATTTATTGTTGATTCAAAAGAATGTAAATATCAGACAAGAGAGCTCATTTTTAGATCTAGAAGGTTTCGGCCGGTCTGACACTGATAGATGAGGACACAAAACGTTGGAGAGTGTTGGGTTGTTATATCGTTTAAATATACATTTCAAACAATTTGCTCGTTTTTTCATATAAATCCATTTAGATTTTTCAATAGTTTAATATTTTTGTGTTTCGTATTATTTATTACAATTTGAAGGATTTGAGATGAAATAACACGTCAAAAAAAATATTGGACTGAGGAATAAGTTCGTAGAGTTTTTATATTATCTTTTGTTTCACAACAATTTTTTTGTTTTTGTCAAAGTTCGCAAAGTTAAAAAATGGCGACTTTAATCTTGATGAGCGAACGACATGCAGAATTAGAGGAAGAGCATCTCAAGGTCCTGGGAAATGCTCGAAAGATACGAACTCTATTTTGCCCAGCTGCGCCGCGTAAATGAGGTTATTCGACTGAAAAGATCCGATCGACAAGGCACCATGAGCTCGAATGGGAGGTTCTTTAGCATCCACCGTACTCTGCAGACCTTTCACCATCTGATTATTACTTTTCCGCTCTCTGTCAAACCAAATGAGGGGTATTACCTTCGAAGGACCTCACAAACTGGCTCAACAACTTCTTCGACACCAGTCCGGGCGATTTTTGGCGGAACGACATCAACAAATCGATCGAAAGATGAGAGAAAGCCGTCAACAGTAAGGGCGAATACATAATTGATTAATTTATTATTATTATTATAATTATAGTTTTTTTCAAATAAATCTTTGTGAAAAAACTCTACGAACTTATCCCTCAACCCAATATATTACAACATTATAATTAAGGGAAACACGTGTAAAATTGCAACATTTATTTGGCATGCACGTGGTTTTTTTGCAGATACGTGCAAAGATTGTGGATAAAAACAACTTAACTAATTGTGCTAATTTCTGAAACATATTTGCACTCAGAGCATAGAATTCTATCAAATGTGTGATTAAAAAAAACCCTTAACATTCGCATAGGGGTTACCGAAATTGAAGTTTCCACGTACTTTAAAACGGAAAACAAATTATATCACCTAAGTATACTTCATTTTACTTACAACACATCAAAACGGAAAATAGGTGATTATTTGAATGAGATTCTACGATTTGTACGTGTCAATTTCAAAGAAATGTTAACAAAATTCATACATATAATTGGAAATATCGGTTTTCTGCTTTTTATGCGCGTCATATAAATTTTACGTGAACATTATAGAAACATTGTTTAGGTCAGTTTGTCAGTTATTTCTTAAATTATTGAAAAATGTTAATACCTTCCAGAAATTTGTAATTTCAACACATTTTCTGAACTAGTTTCATGAGCATTTCAATTAGCGTGTATTTGGTCTTAAACTATAAGAAGGACTCTAACTATTTCAAGAATTTATGATTTATCAGCTAGAGGATTTGGCGTGAAAGCATTTATTTATTTTTAATTATGTTAACGTTCAAACAATTTCATAAACGAGCATAATAATAAAATAAATGATTGCTAACCTCTGCTCCGCGCCAAAATCGATATCGGATGTTGAACGCACTTTTCCACGACAGCCGTAAAACATTTTTCGATTTCCGCCTCGGTGATATTAATCGACTAAAAGAAAAGCCAGAAATCTACGTAGACTTGCACATAATTTACCCGATTTAAAGGCTCATCAAGTCGGAAGTTCTTCTGCAAGAACTTGATAATATCATTTCCATCATTCTGCGCCAATGTCTTGTAATAAAAATGCTCATTATCCATTGCTCTTGTCATCAATCGGCGAACCGCCACATTCATCAAATTGACCTGTAGATTCATTGATGTTTTTATGAATCAATTTTGAAAATGACTGTCTATAAATACGTGAAACATATATATGTGACTTTGGTTGGTTTTCATAGTGTGTTGGTGTCTATCATTCAAAAGATTTAATTTAATTAAAAGGGTTGAGATGGAGTGTGAATGTCTATTTTGATATAAAAGACTTGTTTGATGAATTGTTCATTTGTAGTAATCATTCGGTTGGATATATCAATCGCTAAAAGTTAAGTAACAGTTTCTTATAGTTTTATGTTTGCTCACTTTGGAGCATATAAAACGAAATAAAAATGTTTTCGTTATTTTAGTGTTTTTTTTTTGTTAATTTATAATTTTAAATCAAAAACTACTCCACCCCAAACTGAATGGTTAAGTTGAGGGCTCAGAAAAGATGCTCTTTTTACAAATTTCGGCATGAAGCGCATGTTTTTCGATAGTTTAAGACGGGATAGTAACAATGTCAAGCTATATGCGTTTAAATATTGACAAAATAGTCATTTCCTTTTGGCGTGCAACTGTTCAACAATTTGGTTCACTTTATTGTATTGTCAAGAAGTAAATTAATAAGAAACATATCTGAAAAAGCTGTTTTGGTCTAGTTTGAGAGGATTTCATGGTTTATTCTGTTATTTTCTTTATAAATTGTTTGTTTCTTTAACAATAAATATTAAAATAAAATGATTTTTGGTGAAATTTTATTGAAAATCACAAAAAGTATCCGAAATAATAAACAAATTGGAAATTAGAGCACAACTGCCTATCTTCTTGATACTTTTAGTCATTTTTCTGACTTATACAAAGAAATATAGTAAAAATGTGTCTATACTGTTTATGCTTAAATAAATTGAAGGATATGTTTTAGATGTTGTTTCAATTCTGTGGCCGTATGCAGTAACGTATTTATCCGTTAAACGGTAATGGAAAATCATTTATAACTTACAAGGGAAGTGTTTTAGGTCTCCATCTCAGATTTTGATAAAAATTTGCAGATAGATTCCTTATGATCCAAATAGTATACTGACAAAAAATTAGGACCTACAAAACGGTTTAAGTAGGTGAAAAATGGGTCTAAAACCCAAAAAATCGCGATTTTCAAACGCAAATTTTATATAGTTAATGTTAATCAATTCGGTTCATATTTTAAGGGGTATACTATCTTATTAAAAACTATCGTTTTATTATATTTTTTTTAATTTTCACGTGTTTTACGTGAACCTGTTTTTAATAAATAATGGTTTTATTGACCACCGAAACATCGGGGCAACAGCGCATTGGCAAGACGACGGGACATGGAACAGCAGGGCGAGGGTTCGATTCTCATTGGGGGTGGTATGTTTCTATTATTATTAATAATCATTCTATATTCGAATATCTCTGTGGCGCTTTTTTATTTTTACTTTTCAAGATTTATATGATAACCTTTAAATGTATTATTTATTAAATCAACAATTATAATGATTCTCAACAATCATATGTTGAAAGCATAAAAATTTTTCACAATAAAGACAACGTATAAAAGATACATTTTTACAGTTACTTATCTCACAGCCGTTGGGGATCTCTTTTGGGAATAATAGTTGCTTCGGTGTATAAAAAGATCCTGGACGGTCGACTTTATATCCACTAGCAAACCAACTGTACTTTACCCAACTGTGGAGTTTCGGTGAACGTTTCGGTGAACTGACGGTAAATTAAAGACAAAACCTATGAACATATTATAATCAAGCATCTAAAAGTAAATGTATTCCACAATCAAATCAGAAGAACTCATTGAAATTTATAATTTATAATATAATGAAAATTTATAAAAAAAAATAGCCGCTTAAATACAGTATCGAAAAAAGGAACATCATATCCTTTTTCGAATGTATAAAATGTCGATTATCTGGTAAATATTATAAATCGAGCAACTAGTCTAAAAACATCCTCAAAGCTGTGACAACGTTGTCTTTATATTGAAATTTTTTTCAAAAGCTTCAATATATGATTTTGATAATAATTATAATTGTTGATTTAATAAATAATAGATTTCATATATATCTTGAAAAGTAAAAAAGCGGCCCAGAGCTATTCGACTAGTAATAGAAATAGAAACATATCACCCCCAACTCTGCACTTTGCGCTTGACGGTGGCGTGACTGTGTTTTGCACGAAAAGTGCTCCGTTTAGGACGCTACGTGCTTTTTCCATGAAAACAGACTCATCCTGTTATATAGCGTAAACACAAAGAACAAATCGAGTGAACAGTCAACATTCTTGTTATATTTTCATGTTGTTTTTTGGAGTGAGGACGCATCGTCTAATTGTAATCAAACTTCGGTTATTCGGTTTGGGTGGACTTGTTGTTTTGATTTGATGTTTTGATCACGGGCTCAATAACAATCGATGGCATTGTTTATGAGTTATAGTTGTTATTGTTTTGACTTGTTATTGTTTTTATTGAATTGTTTTTCTTTTCATTTCATTCTTAACTTATAAGTCCTGAACGCTTATAACATATTCGAATACTATATATATATATATAAACCTATATCGATAGGTTTGGCTGAAAGGACAGGCTGAAAAGTAAGTCTACAATTAATATTTAAGGATATATCCATTTTAGATTTTACCAACAACTATCAATATGGAGATTAACAACTTAATACAATTTCAATATAAATGGGAAGAATGTTCAGATTAGTGGTCACAAATTATTGTAAGTTTTGTAACGGCGAACTAATATATATTGGATAATTTTAGGAGCACAGGTTTCAAGACTAGGACAACCGTCATCCGAATCAAGGCACATTTGATACAAAGGTAAATAATTCAGGGTTGGCTAGATTTTATTATTATTTTTATTTATGTTATATCAGTTGAAATTAATAATGGCCTCTTTCTTTTTTCATTAGACGTGATTTCAATTGTTTCTTTGGATGCATATTATCAGAAATATATACGTCTAAACTAATGAACTAGTATAATTTTAACTTTCAACTCTTAACATATTTAAAAAATAGGTTTAAAATATCTAGAAGCCCTTGAATGATTTTCATACATATCAGTGATGGGAGGGACAACGTTTTTTCGAATTCCGGGCTGTCGGCACCTTAAAAAATTGAAAATTAATAGACCCGTTACCCAGGAGTGGAACTTCCCTTTTCCCCAACCCGGGACTCGGGACCGGGCCTTCAATGTGTTTATTACAATCTTATTTTACAGCGAACGGCCTTTCCGCATTCCTACCCGTTTCGCAGTGGTAATCTATATAGTACGTCGTGGCAAGGAAGATCGAAACACTACAATGGAGCTATCTGAATCGATACAAGAAGCTCAATTAAATTAATTATTGTTTGTTATTTAATTGTTATTTATATAAATAAATAAGTGAATAAATATTATATTGTTATGTCTAACGTAAAGGATATAAACCAATATTAAAACGAGGTGAAATAATCCAAAAGCTGTGAGCAAAATTCCACAAAAATGACAGGACTCTGTCCGATGGCTTTTCGCAAAGTTCCAACAAACTGTTAGGACGCTCTCCGATAGCTTTTCGCAAAGTTGCAGCAAACTGTTAGGACGCTGTGCGGTGACTGACTGTTCTGGCGGCAGTTTTGCGCGTGTTTTCATAACAATTTCGTGCAAAACACAGTCACGCCACCGTCAAGCGCAAAGTGCAGAGAAGAAGAATCGAACCCTCGCCCTGCTGTTCCGTGTCCCGTCGTTTTGCCACTGCGCTGTTGCCCCGATGCTTCAGTGGTTTTTAAATCATTATTTATGAAAACGCACAATTTAAAATAAAATTCATTAGCTTTATTCCATTATTGTGGGTAAACGGGATATTTCTGAATTTCAAACCGATTTTTCACCTACTTAAACCGTTTTGTAGGTCCTAATTTTTTGACAGTATACTAATCAAGCTATAAGGAATCTATCTGCAAAGTTTTATCAAAATCTGAGATGGAGACCTAAAACACTTCCCTTGTTAGCTTGTCAAGTTAATTATATAAATGTTTAATTAATTTTGTGATTTCAATAATAATTCCTATATACACTTATTTACATTTCCATAGAAATTTAGTTTATCAATGATTTTCCATCACCGTTTAACGGATGAATAGGTTCTTGCATACGGCCCCTGGAATAAATGTGGAAAATATTAATATTCATAAAAATTAAATGAAAAAATTATATTTAAAACAGTGCGCCGCATTTTGCGGTGGTAATCGAATTTGGGGATGACTATATTAATTTATAATTTTTCAATTGGGAATTAGAAAGTTTATAAATTAAAAATTTTCTGAAAAAAACACAGTCATAACATTATCGCAAAAAGGTATTAAAATTTAAACGGAAACTGCATCTGATGCTTTTATTAACAAGAACTCTTCATTTAATAGAGAGTTTATGGGAGTAACAACTATGTTGTATTATTTACAATTTTGTTTCAATATATTCGTCTTATATTTACTAGAATTGACATTTCATTAATGGCTAATCGCATTAATATTTATTTTAAATAACACTTTTTAATGGTTTCTTTTGATTATGAAATTCGATTTGTTTAATAGATAATGTAAATATCAATTAATATTAAAAAATATTGGTCCAAATTAAGGATGGGAACACTAAATATTAAAGAAGGAGGAGAGCTAATTAGAAACGTATTTTACTAGCTGCAAGGGAAAAAAATTAAAATCAAGTTTAATATCATGTGAAAGACATTTCCTTAACATATCACAAATGAAACATGTACCATTTATAGATTCGGATGCGCTCATTCCAAATCCGTTTTCAAAATCGATAAAAAGTATTGTCAGATTGAACATAAAATAAAGAATCGCGAATGAGATCGCAACTTCAAAATTTAAATCGGAATCGAGAAAATATAGATTAAACGAATCGAAGTTTTACTGTGGTTGTAAGAAAAATATAGTCGTCGCCAAATGCGATTAGCACCGCAAAATGTGGCGCACTTTTTGAATATTATTTTTTCATTTAGTTTTTATGATTATTTTCTTGTTTATGCTCGTTCTATACTGTTTTTGCTTAAATAAATTGAAGAATATGTTTTATATCTTGTTTCATTCTTGTAATAAATGTTAAAAATAATAATAATCATAAACATTAAATGAAAAAATATTATTTAAAAAAGTGCGCCACATTTTGCGGTGGTAATCGCATTTGGCGACGGCTATAAAATTGTTCAAAAATAAAAAAGACATTCTTATTATTCGTTATTATTTCCAAATTTAACATTTTGGCTTTTAATCATATAAATTTCGTGCAAAGTCGAAGAAGGAGTCAAATATTTGGGCAGCTACATTAGATCCGACGGCTGTTTGAGCGAGGAAACCTCAAGACAAATCAGGGCTGCGTGGAGTGCTTTCACCAAGATCAAACCACTTCTCGCCCACCTTGACAAAGAGAAAACAAAGGACCTTCTCTTCCAGAATGTTCTCCCGGCTCTACTGTACATGGACGTTGACGACAGAAAATTCTAGCCGACTGCAGAGGTTTATGAACGAAATTTGTCACCACGCAGGAAGCGATCGAATAGACGTCCATTGTCAAATAACACGAAAGATACTGAAGTGGGCTGGCCACTGTGCTCGATTGCCAAGTGACCGGTGGACGAAACGATTGACGGAATGGGTTAGTTGAGGTTGGACACGTCAAAAAGGAAGACCGAAAGCAAGATGGCAAGACTCAATTAAACTCTGGGTCTCAAATTATGTGCACGAGAAGTCCACCTCGAGAAACTCAAGAAGGCGAATCGGAATCCTGGAGAAGAAGCTTGCCTGGCCCAATATTGCGAGGCGCAGCCGCGATGATTGGAGAGAGCTGGTCCGCTTCTCTATTAGAGAATGTAAACGGACTCCTAAGTATCCTAAGTAAGTATCATATAATTGTTTATTGTAATGGGTAAAAAGAGAAATTTTCAAAATGGAATTCTGGGAATGCGGAACCAAATTTACACAAATCCAAGTATAACAAGGCTCTCCTTGTTCTTTAGCTTCTCAATGGATTACCAAATTCTAAAACAACTATGCATTTTTTCGTTTCAGACAAAGAATAACCAGAAATTCGATCGATGTAAGGAAAAAATGATTAAATTTATATTCAAGAACTTGAAATTCGGAATGAGTAATTTGTAACATAATTTTAAAAAATAACATCCGGAAATGGGAATATCTCTCATCACGGGTACACGCCACCCGAAAACGTCGAACTTTCCACGTGAACTTTTTGAAAAATATTATGATAAGTATGACGCAATACCAAAATGATTATTGCAAGAAAAAAATTTTAGGCTTCGAGGGTATACCACAAAGATGGGCGGTATGGGAGTTTTTAAATTTTTGTTGGGAATTAAAATTGGAGTTCCTGAATTAGGAATCGAAAAAATCCGGGAATTTCGCCAAGGTATACAACAGTCTATTCATTCCTTAAGGAACATGGTATATTATTTTCCCATCAAGTTCCCTTCAAACATTGGATTTTTAGATTCAATTGCAAATTATCCCCTGGAAACATTAAACTAAAAATTCTTCATCAACGATCGAGTTTCTCCTTCCGGTTGTCTTCAAACATTTTTAAAGGCCCAAACCAGCAAATAATAATGATTAAACAAGTAATTTAATGATAATTTATCCAGGGAGTAGTTATATTCCAGCTTTAGAAAATATAGAGATGCTCGCAAAGCTTACTGTAATGATTAAAATGAAAATAGGCGATTGTTCGTGGTTTCAACTTATTGTTGAAAAACAGAATAGAAAATGTTCAATCTCGGAAGTATGAAACAAAATCCCATATTAGTCCAAATATGGAAAAGGGAGAAATACAATGTTTTTTAGTTCATATCCCACCAGTGTGCATTGCAATAACATCTACTACAATTGAAAAATACAATATACCTGTTCACGCTAAATGAAACTGTTGTGTGCGGACAAATGTTTACGACGACCAGCGAACACGCAGTCTTTCCGCCTGGTCACTCTCGAATTATATTACATTGTCCTCACACGTAATGATAATAGTTATAATTATTTTATTATATTTATTTTATACCGCATAAGTTTGATTTGACGCCATAGTTAGATATACAGTTAACCTGCATACATATTCCTTTGTATGTCTGACTGTTTGTATTGTTGTAGTTCTCTCTCCTATGCGAGTTTATTGCCCTTTATATCCCAATATATTCTGTTTTGTTATATTTAAATTCTTTGAGTAAATTCTAATAAAGTTTCCAAAAGGTAACTCCTTGCCAAGAACATAACAGAAACTATAAAAATGGAATACAAAACAAAACTAATATTGTTTTAAAGATGTTAGGGTTCCTATATGAGAGATAATTAAACATCTCAAAGACATTGATGAATTCGGAGCGCGTTTTCACACATATTTGTTTTTTTCTTTTCTGTCTCTACTTTATTACCCTATTTTACCGTTTCATTGGATTCCTCGACGCAGACGGTTTTGTTTCGATCATTTCGATCAAAAGAGAAAATATAACAGAAGTTGTTATGCACGAAAGTAGTGAAGAATTTTTCCTCCTCCGATGGGAGAAAGGGTGGGTGAATGGTTGTTTGTTGTTGTGGCTCTTATGTTTATCATTATACAAGGAATATAAGAATTTAAAAATGGATATATGGCTACATTTAAAGATAAATGTTAAACTAATGTAATGGTAATGAAAATGAAACACTCTTAAGAGTAGAGTAAAAAACAACTTGAGGGATGAATAAAGATGAGATATCTTATTAAAACTTAACAAGGAGATTTACGATCAGTGAACTGACAAAACCGATATAGGCACATGAAAAGTGCCGGGCCCATAAAATGTGTTGTGAAAACGGAAGGATGACAAATATGGAGTATGCTTATCTGACACCACTCTACTTTGTCTAAGGGATTGGATCGATAACATTTGGAGACCAATTTTTTCTAAAAATCCTGACCCTAAAAAATGGATTTTTATAATGGATTCGATTCATTGTCATCTAGAACCGACAGTACAAGAGGAGCTTAATCAGCTGTGTACGTTAGTAGTTATACCGGGTGGGTCAACTAAGTAACTTCAACCATTGGACGTTTCTGTGAACAAACCATTTAAGGATAGATTAAGGAGCTGCTGGGAATCTTGGATGGCCGATTTGAGCCAAGCAACTTTACTAGAAATGGGAACCGAAAGAGACTGTCGTACGCAACAGTGACACATTGGGTATCCAACAGTTTTTATAGCATTTCGGATGATGTTATTTTTAACGGATTTAGAAGAGCTTTAAGTCACGATTATGATAGTGTTATGGAATTTTTATGTGATAGATTCAAATGTCTTTAATCTGCTAACCTTGTTAGATATATATGCTTTTTATTGTTATAGGTTTTGATTGTTTTGATAGTTAATGTATCCAAAAATTTGTTATCGATTAGTCAATAAACAATTCCAACTTTTATTTTGAGTAGAACTGTATTCATTAAATATTCTGATGACAGACGAGTGTGTGGAGACATTAGACACGAAATGAGAGAAACCTATCTCTCCCCCCACCACCCCCCACCACATGCGAAATAGTGTACGAACGAAATCCAATAAAACGGTAAAATAGGATATTGTTATTTATTTTAATAATAACAAAGATCTAGTGAAAGTGAAGGAAGATAGAATAGACAAAAAATGTGAGGTTAACTGCGACATGCGACATCAATTCCTTTGAGCTTCGAAATTACATGGAACAATCTGCGAGAGAAAAGTCCACAACTAGTCTATATGACTGTAATTGAATCTATACATCCCCCAGAAACTTGAATTAATAATATTTTACTGAATTGAAAAAACATTAACTAGGAGTTCCTTAAACTATATAAAAATATACATATCTTCCCAAAAATTTAGTTTTGAGCACGTTTACTGAGCTCATTTTATTGTCATACCAGGCGTGCCACAGCAAATTGTATAACAGTAACTAGTACAACTTTAAATGTTAATGATAACTTTTTAGATTCAATTGCTATTTCAGAAAAAAACAATCTAAAAAGTAGGGAAAACGATCGACTGGCAAACCGAAGTTGTTTTGTGAAAAAATACTCACTTAATCTGAACCCATATTATCTGTTAAACAGCGATGGAAAATCATTAATAAACTACTTTTATAAGAAATTTTAAGTAACTGTATGTAAGAAATAATATTTAAATACAAAACAGATTGTAAAATATTTACTATAACTTGCAATTAATCAATTATCACCATTTAACGGATAAATACGTTCTTGCATACCGCCTTTTTAGTGAAACCGATATAAAACCGGCGCAATGGGGGTTAACGGGTCGTCCCCGGTTTGCCTGTGTTCAGAACTTGATGTTATACGGATTTGCTTTCATTAATTTTCTTAAAGCTACCCAAAAAAGCACGCCACACACAATTTTCAATTTCTAGAAATTGAATTAAAAAACTTTTCTGTTTAACTTGAAAAACGCCAACTGGAAATTTTGTTTCGATTTCGCTGTTTTTAAGCGTGTCTGCAAATTTTTTTTACGTATTTTTATAAAAAAATTGTTTACGACAATTTAACTAGGCTTGTCTTAAACTATCAAAAAATATAAATATCCTTTCAAAAAATTAGATGCACTCCACTGCCACGACTACTGGAAGTTTTGCAAAAAAAGTGTGCGCATATTGAAAAACCACGCCCTTCACTTCTTATTTAAATTTTTTATATTTTTACAATCGTAAACTATTCGAATTTGAATTAATTTGTTTTAGAACCGTTTAGAATTATTGATTAATGTTGTTTAACCTGTTTGAAGGTTTAAAAACGATTTTAGTATTCTTAGAAAACAAAGAATTCAAATAAAAATTGAAGGGGGTGGTTTTGCAATTTGTCCACACTTTTTTGCAAGATACGCAGTGTTCGTGGCAGTGGAGTGTAGATGTGAAAACGCGCTCCGAATTCACCAATGCCTTTGAGCGGTTTAATTCTCTTTCAATAGAATTTCAAAATAAACATTGAAAATCAAGAATCTAGAATGGGAAAATGAGCCTGATGTTGGTTTACGAATTGTTTTATTTGTTTACATGTGAAAATTACGACCAAAGTCAAAAGAAATTGTCCCAAAATCCTCCATTTATGCTGAAATATTATATTAAAGCAAATGAGCAATTTCAGAAAGGGATTTCGAGCATCTTAGAAACCCGGATACGGTACTCCGTAATTTTAAAATCTTCTCCATTAATAACATTAATCAATAACTATCAAGTGTCCATGACCAAGAAGAAAATAAAATTAAAAAAACCAATACATTTTAAATGCAAAGAAATGAGTCAGTTGCTTATATTGTGACTAGAAATTCCTAAAACAACAACCTACAACACAATGCCATTCAACCAAATCAAGTTGGTATTAAAATAAACAATTATAATTCCACCATAATCCATCCCAATTACAACAAAATTTATTTCAAAAAATCGAGCAAATACTTTGATATTATTTACATAGACAAACCAAAAGTTTTTCTGTTGACATTACACACACAAAAAAACCAATGGAATTTGATAATAAAAATATTAATAAAATAAAAAAAAAACGACTAGAAAACAATAATTCGTTACATAATATTAAACAAATTTGAAACAATTCCTTCTAATATAAATATTAAATGAATACAAAAACGACACAAAATGCCCTGAACATTGATTTTTGTGTTTTAAAAAAATAAGAGAAAATGCATATACGGCCCAAATACAAGTAAGACACCCAACAGGACAAAAACAAGTGATGAAAATTGAAGCAACTCACCTTAACAAAACCCATAATTAACGGCTACAAATTATTAGTGATGTTAAGTTACCAAGAAATATTAAAACAATGAGGCTCGACTCGACTCGTAAGCCCCTCCCAAACAAACCCGAATTATAATAAAGCAATGAAATAAGAAAAGAAACGAGCATATTTACAAAATGTTCCAAACTTTCAAAATACAAAATTGGATTAAATCAATTCTATCTTCATTTATTCTTTCTCGCTTCTTGGAGGAAGAGGAGGAGGATGTGAGCTTGTTGTCAAATGCGTAGCTGATGATATTGAAGAAGCATGGTGTGATCGAAGTCGAATTCCTTAAAATATACAAATCATTGAAAAGAAAAAAACATTTACATAAAACTATGTTTTTTGTAGAATAATGCATGACGTCAGAAAACATTAAAATAACAACGTTACAAAGTTTTATTGAATAAATTTTGCATCTTAAAAAAACTATTTTATCATATTTAGAATTGTTAGAAAATTATTAGTGTAGATTCTCCCTAATTTTAGGAATCTCCTTCTAATTTCAAGCAATTTTTTTATAATTTTTAATTTTAACACGACATAAATTGTGTTTTGAAACTTGAAATAGGAGTAAAAACGTTATCAATAATAGATAATTAAATTTAAAGTGTGTTACTTGATACTACTTATTGTCGCTTTAGTCCCTTGTTTTTTATGTTTAGTAATCTCTTATGGGCCCGAATAATTTTCCTTTGGTCCCGTTTTGATCATTTTTTAAAAATAATTATCATATAAAACGGTTAAATCAGAAAATCCCGATCAACCAAAAAAAAATCGCCGCACTTCACTGCCACGAACAATGCGTATATTGCAAAAAGGTGTGGACAAATTGCAAAACCACACCCTTCACTTATGATTTAAATTATTTATATTTTTAGAATCATAACTTCTTCGAATTTGTTTTAATTTGTTTTAGAATCGTTTTTAATTATTGATTAATGATTTATTAATTTGTTTTAAGGTTCAAAAACGATTATAAAATCCTTAAAAAACAAAGAATTTAAATAAAAGGTGTAGGGCGTGGTTTGGCAATTTGTCCACACTTTTTTTGCAAGATACGCATTGATAGTGGCAGTGGAGTGCGGCGATTTTTTTTGGTTGATCGGGATTTTCTGATTTAACCGTTTTATATGATAATTATTTTAAAAAATGATCAAAACGGGACCAAAGGAAAATTATTCGGGGCCATAAGAGATTACTAAACATAAAAAACAAGGGACTAAAGCGACAATAAGTAGTATCAAGTAACACACTTTAATTTTTTTTTTTTGGGCACAACGCACAAATCTACGCAGCAAGGTCGCCAAAACTTTTTATTTCACATTTTTAGGACTATTTGGTTGGTCCCAAATATAAGATTTTGATCCTACAATAAATAACTCATTCACTACATTTTTCCATTTTTTCATCCCACGAATTTATAAAGAACTATTTTTCTTCGTTCTACAATCTCCCCATGGCAAAAAAAGATGGTAAACAGTTTGTGATGTGTGAGGTCATCATTAATAATGACTTCAAAATAAGGCTTTTCGGAAAATGAGTTCAAGTGGATAAGAGAAACCACTTGCCTCTTTCAGAATTGAAAGTGTTTCCGCCTAATTAACTCTACTTAAAGTGTATGTTTGGGAATATAATGTATTTTAATTAATATCAGAGAGAATAAATATTATTTCTAAGAAATTCAAGTGCATTTCCGACTCAGTATTTCTGGGAAATAGCTCTAAGCATTAAATGATATTCAATAAAGATGCTCAATTTTAATATTTCGTAGAGAGTTTAAGATAATCCCTTGAAATATACTTTATAATTAAATTGTAACGTTTTTTTTAACTTCATAATTTTAATTTGCACGCCAGCTGTAACATCTTAAACCATCATTATCATAAGACCACTCAGCTAAATTATTTCGGACATATTTTTCTGTTCAGAAGAGGTTGTGATACATCCTTAAACTGGAAAACATATAAAATCATGATATTAACGTGGTGAACTGTCATATGATCTGAAACTTTCACAAAACCAACATTTGAATCTGTTATAGTTTTCCTTTTAAGGCATTAGTTAAAGGGGTAAAAAATATTTCCAGCTGTTTTCAAATCCTTCAACACGATGAATGTTCGATCACATAAATATTTTGATACAATTTTGTGAAAAATACGATTAACATCTACAAACAAACCTTCCTGGTTCCCCACCGACGTCGGACTCTGAACCACCATGCTCGACTTATTCGGCGTCGATGATGCCGACGACGATGAAAGCCTTGACGTTGCAAACGATTGACGTAGAGCAGACGACAAATTGTCAAACGACGGAGCTGATCGATTCCTGCATAAATCTTATTATAATTATTTATCCTTCCCATTACTCACGCTGATAAAGGCGATCCGATTGATCTCTTATTTGATGACAGAAAACTACCAATCGCTCCAAATGCTAGAGACTTGTTTGATTTCAAAGTCGCCATTCCGCTCATTTCATTTAGTGCATTCACATTCTCATGTGC
This sequence comes from Caenorhabditis plicata, assembly GCA_963931815.1. Taxonomy (NCBI): domain Eukaryota; kingdom Metazoa; phylum Nematoda; class Chromadorea; order Rhabditida; family Rhabditidae; genus Caenorhabditis; species Caenorhabditis plicata. Next base: position 7,307,128 of record OZ007491.1, read on the forward strand.
ATTACTCGTAGACAACCGTATCGAAGCATTAGGTGGCAATCGAGACCTCTACAAAAAATCGAGAATAAATCGCAATGGGAAGAATTATACCGTTCTTCCAAAGTTCTCTTCCACATATTTACGGTGTCTGTCAAAAGCATCAGCTATCGTATCATTAAGTCGCGACTCCTCTTCTGTCTGGCATTTATTGGCATGAATCCAACAACAATATTCAAGAATTTCAACCTTCAAATAATTTTTCTTTAAAATTTCAATAACATATGATGAATATAATAAAATTGCACGTTGGTTGAAAAAGACGTCTGTATCAAAATGTTAATTCAAAAATAATCAAACTATGAATATTAAAACTAAATCTCTTTTCTATTTCAAGGATTTTGATCGAATTATGTATTAATATACACTTATAAATACTTAATATGTCAGCGTCAACGCTAATTACATTAAATTTTGAAATTATTTAGTTTTTTTCACAATTTTCCGATATAATTAAGTGCAGCTAACTTTCAAAACTACCACTAATACCATTTACACAAACACTACTATTACAAATACTCAACGTCACATTCATCATCCATCCAACAGAAATCAATCACAAACTTGATCTATTATCAATCCACTTAGTTCCATGACCACCGTCTGCTCACCACATTCGCACACATTTCGACATTCCTCGGTGAAGAAAACCTGCCAATAATTCACATATGATAAACAATTATCTGCCATCATTCACCTCGTAGTTTTTGATTCCTCCCATGACAGCCGCCTGACACACTCCCAAGATGTCGCGACTCAGTAGCTTCAAGTCATAATTCGGATTGCAAAGAGCATTCCGCGACAGCTCGTTCAGCTCCTTGTTCTTCTTTTTCATCTGTTCGACAGCTGTCTGCAATGGACTGATGGTGATCGGCTCCGAGATGTTCGTGACTTCGGCGAATCGCAGGTCCGATGGTAATCCTTCATCGATCATTATCGTTCGTTTTATTACCCAATTTTTCATAAACTGGAATGTAAAATTTTAGTCTTGCGAAAGGATAATTTAGGGTACATTGGAACTTATGAATTAAAAAAAAGTAATATTCTTTAATCACAACAAACTCGTTATTAATTTACTTTATAGGCTATTTCAATTTTTTGACGGTGCGTTGCGAATCGCTGCGCAGAAAACCCATTATAAATAGAGAGACAAAATTACAAATCACTCTTTTTATAATAGAGTTGTATCGCGCAGATTTTTGTAATGCGTCGCCAAAAAGTTTGAAATAGTCTATACAAAAAAATTCGAATCAATTCAAAGAGTGTCAGATAAATTATCTCAAATAATGGTTCGTACTGTATCACCGTCACTTCAATGTTCGAAAAGTTACAGATTTGAAAGGCTAGTTTTGTGTATTTTTTAATTTAGGTAACATAGTTAAAGTATATATAAGCTTACAATTAAAATAATTAAATCAATCATACTTTATTGAAAATTCAGAGATTACAACCTAAAAAACATTCCTTCTCAGTCCTATATGGATCTTCAATTACAAAAATTACCGCATAAAACCAAATACACGTCAACTAAAGGATTTTAAACCATCGAACAGTTGGCGTACAAATATATACTGTATCGAAATAGTTTCTTCCGCGAACCAGATTATTATAAACAAAGAGATATGAAAGAAAATTCGGTCTATAATGGGTATATTGGAACTTATGAAATAAAAAAGTAATATTCTTTAATCACAACAAACTCGCTATTAAGTTACTCATCACACACACAGTTCATGGCAGAAATTATGTGATAAATTCTATATATAGTAAGTTATTTTTAATTAATATATTACTCCAATATAAGCACATACAAAACAAAAATTAGCAGATACGGTGAGAAGATTTTTAAAAAATTCAAACATTTTGAAACTGACTGGTTTGGTCTGCCAATAATGGGAGGGAACCGGTTTTTTTGAAATTCAGGACGAGGAGGGGACCTTAAAAATTGGATCTGGACTTCACATTTTCACTACCTGGGTAGGGGGGTCCCATCACTGGTTTATGCACTCTCAATGAATTCGTAAAAACAGGATCTCAGAAAAGTCACTTAAATATAAATTTTTGTAATAATTTAAAGCGCCAGAGATAGTTTAACGGAAGCCTGTAAAATAGACATGAAAAATAAGTTTTTAATTACACGTGAAATTTAATAAAACGCTTTTAAACATTGCAAAATCGTCATTTTCATTTGGCGTGTGTGTGTGACAGAGATGGGTGGAATGACAGTTTTTGAATTTCTGTCCGGAATTCGGAATGAAAATTGGAATTCGGAATCCGGAATCCGGAACTCGGATTTCCGCCCATCTCTGGTCTGTGTTGTATCCAAGAATTTTAACCTATATTTTTCCCATGTAATTAAACAAAGTTCCTCAAAAATTAAGTCTGGTATTTTCATAAAACGTCCCAAGAATTTTTCCAACATACAATTCCAACAAATTTGCCTCAAGAAAAATTGCAATTAACCAGTTTATACGCATCTAGCAATAATATTGTATCAATAATATTACAACCCTTTTTTACAATTATTATACCCACCTCCGATCTCTCGTCAATACTTGTCCATTTAGTATTCTTCCTCTCTTCCATCTTGCTGTATTCAAATTTTCTAATCTATAAAACGAAATATTTTTGCAAACATTTCCCCAAAATTCTATCAAACATTGTAATATCGGTGATATTTTTTAATCGACGGATTCACCGTCGCAACATCATCAAATGAGCATCCTTCACCAATTGGTTCAATATTGAAAACCTGAATGTATCTACCATTTGCTGTCACTAGGTCCGATCGATCTTCTGTCGTCATAATTTTTTCCGGATCATTGTACATCTTAATTCAATAAAATGAGCGGTATATTAAAAGTTACATAAAGTTACATAGATACGATAACAATTCTCGATACATTATTCGTCTTATATTATAAAAAGATTCAGAAAGAAGAGAAAACCAAAATTTTACCTTCATTATCCTTTGCATAAAATCACTGTGCATTTCCAATTTATCACTCCGATATACAAACCTAAAAAAGTCAAAAATCTTATACAGTGGTGTCCAAAAGTTTGCGACACCCCCACTAATAAGCTGTTTCGAATATTACTACAGGACTACAGTTGAAATAAGTGGTACCAGTGGATTCCCCGTCATGAAAAACCTATTTCCATGAAATTTCATTAAAATCGCTTTTATTACCGCTGCGCTACAGTACATTTTCCACAAACAGTGGTGGTCACAGCGATGAGTTATCATTTTTAAACTTGGAAATAACACTAAAATTAGCAACATTTATTGATTAATTTCATTATTTAATACTTTGTTGCTGATCCCTTGATCCGAATAACCTCATTAATTCGATTTGGCATGCTTGCAATCCAATCAGATTTGTATCGATCAGCGACCATTGACAAAGAATTGCGGCTTTCAGATCCGCTACAGTGTTTAATTGACGTCCCTGATGGTAAAATCTTCTAGAAAGGACGGACCAGAGATTCTCGATTGAATTGAAATCGGGAGAACACGCTGGCCAGTCCATAACAGTGATATTCTTTGACCTCAACCACGTCGTCGTTGAAGCACTAGCATGAATAACGGCGGTGTCTTGTTGAAATGTGAAGGCAATATGCCAGAAATGGAACTAAACAATTCTCCAAGGACATCTTGATAGTCAGCAGATTTCATTCGAGGTGAAATGAATTCCAAATCAAGAGTTTCAGGCTCTCCAAACCATGCACGTTCCACCTCCAAAGTTTCTCTTGGAAAATGTCAATGGTTCCTTCCTCAAATCACGCCAATAAGAATTCCAGCCGTCCGGTCCGTCAAGATTAAACTTCTTTTCATCAGAAAAAATTAT